>CM023201.3:54470390-54492595 GCA_004115045.4 Sinella curviseta
TATGAAGTTTAGTTTTCGACACATGAGAAATGATGTGAGGGGGGCGTCGCACAGTGTGCTGTAGGAGCCGTTTCGCTCTCATAACCTCCTAGCAATGCAGAAATCAAGTTTTATTTTTTATTTTAAAAATGTGTAGCATAATTCAGTCATGTTCTGTGCTTTTTATACAATTCGAATATGGGGATTCTGAAAATGCTGGTTTCAGAACCCCAAAGTTTGAAATTTTTAAATTATCAATAAAAATAGGTTTCAAAAAGCTATGATTTTTTAGTTTTTTACATATTCGATGAAAAACCGGAGAGATCCCACAAAATTATTGATATGGCCTGAAAGCCGATTCTTTTCTGCCCCGGATACCGTTGGAACCAAAGTGGGATCTTTCCGGGTTCGCAAGGAATTAAATAATTAAATTAAAGTTTCGAAGATGCGAAAGGGGGTGTCCATATATGAAGTCATCAATATTTCACTTTTGAACTGAAAAGTGGGTGGAAACCAAAATTTTCGATTCAGAGACTGAAAAATGATACGCTTGTACTATATGACATGCATAATTCAAATTTAACATGAACAACTCCCAAACCACCCAACCCATACACAAGGAGGGAGGTCAAAGCTAACGTGATAATTTTAACGCTTAAACGCAGTATAGTCGTTCTACACGTTGTAATTGAGTGTATTGAAGTATTTGTTACTTACCTAGGTCATGTGGAACGACTATATTTAGGTTAGGCGTTAAAATTATTACGTTAACTTTGACCTCCCTCCTTGTGTATGGGTTGGGTGGTTTGGGAGTTGTTCATGTTAAATTTGAATTATGCATGTCATATAGTACAAGCGTATCATTTTTCAGTCTCTGAATCGAAAATTTTGGTTTCCACCCACTTTTCAGTTCAAAAGTGAAATATTGATGACTTCATATATGGACACCCCCTTTCGCATCTTCGAAACTTTAATTTAATTATTTAATTCCTTGCGAACCCGGAAAGATCCCACTTTGGTTCCAACGGTATCCGGGGCGGAAAAGAATCGGCTTTCAGGCCATATCAATAATTTTGTGGGATCTCTCCGGTTTTCCATCGAATATGTAAAAAACTAAAAAATCATAGCTTTGTGAAACCTATTTTTATTGATAATTTAAAAATTTCAAACTTTGGGGTTCTGAAACCAGCATTTTCAGAATCCCCATATTCGAATTGTATAAAAAGCACAGAACATGACTGAATTATGCTACACATTTTTAAAATAAAAAATAAAACTTGATTTCTGCATTGCTAGGAGGTTATGAGAGCGAAATGGCTCCTACAGCACACTGTGCGTCGTGACATTATACTGGATTGTCGGTTAGGTCGGCAACTGTTACCTCTGCTACGCTGCTCAATGTAATCCTGATTAGAAGTGTCTTCGTCGCTAATTGCTTCCTCTTCAGAGTTTGACGATGAATCATCCTTAACTTCTTCAGTTGACTTTCCAGACGACATCACTACTCTCTACCTTGACGGTATTTTGGAACGAGTGAACGAGCTCGATAATTTTTTATTAACTAATGTACCGTCTCTTTTCCAATCACTCGTCACTGAAGAATTTTCCCTAATATTCGCTTTCACGAAAGTCCTAAAACGCAAAACGCGACGAATGGCACTTTTCAACCTACACCTATTGACTTTGAACTTTAACTATTTCTTGTTCCACAATATTGAAGTTTTATTGTTCATCGTGTATTATTTCTTCAATCCTTAAAACAGACAACGGCAATGACAAAGGACAAAACATGACTACCTAATATATTATGTAATGAATTTGTAAATGAAGCTAATGTAATAATGTAATATCCAGTATAACTGTCCTCCGTCCCTGCTTCCTTCCGAGTCATTGGAATTAACAAATTTTTAATATTATTAATTACAATGCAAAGTTATGTGTTTAATTAAAATCCAGATTTACATATTGAAATGCACCATCAAACTCCTAAGTACTTCATATGTAAGTATGTAAATATTTTTAAAGTAAATTCATTACAAAATTACAAGTAACAAAAGGTTTAAAAATGGAATTATGTAAATACATAAAATCATTTCCTAATTCGTCGTTAGTTATTTGACTCAATCATATATATACAATTCCTCTACTGGAAGTAGATTGATACAAATGAACATGGTAACAAAAAGTGAGCCCACAAGAATAAGATTCGGCCTTTGCATAAGAAATGGCTCTAGTCCAATTCCTCTCGAGGCAACGTATATGCGAAGTTCGTAAGTGGATATGGCGAGAAATAAGAGATCACTGGACATGAACAGTAAATCTCGCAGCACCTGCAAGGCAAAAGAATGTTTTGAATTGTTGTGCCGTTAATGGAGTTTATCAGCTAGTTAGCAACTGAATATTATGATGCTGATTACTTGATTGAGGTCGCCTCTCACAAAGAGCACGTTTAGAAAAAACTGGTCAAATCCTCCTACGCAAACGTGAAAAATGGCGATACAGCTAATAATGAGCATGTATGAAGGTTGGATCTCCATGGAGCGGTCAAGGGATAGCACGACAAGAATGTAGGATACTCCCTCGGTGAGGGTAAAGAATACTTGATGATTCCATAGCAGGTAATAGTCATCATTCCAAAAGTTCCAGTGAGTCCACCAAGCGTAGTATTGGCTGTGAATGGAGCCCAGGAATAGGACGAGCATGGTCCATCGAACCTGCCTCTTGAACACCAGCGAAAGAAAGTGCCTGAATACCTCGTACAAGAAAATAACGAAGAGCACGGTGAAAGTCCACATTTTCAAGGTGTTGGCGTTGCTGTTGAAGTACACGTGCTTGTACCCCACCTTCTCCCCATCTTCATAAGGTCCTACCAATGTAAATGCATCGTACTAATTGCGAGTTAATCAGTCGTATTCAAACCAACTCCACTCAGAATTTTACCTTTAAATATTGTGTCCCAGCATGGACATTGGCATTTCAATTTATCCACTGGATGCTTCCTCCACAGATTTGCAAAGACGGCCATATGCACCGCTGGAATGAGAATGGGGGCGCATGCCGCAAGTAGGGATATACTTAGCTTCCAGCTTGCGTCACCCCTTCCCCTGAAAATCTGCTTCAAGCTTCTTAGTATATCCATTATCCAGGAAACTACGCGAAGTGGAAAGAACGGTTTATTAAGCAAAAGAGATTATAGTCGTAAGAGTCGGAACTTTTAACTTGTGTCTATTTTTGTTAGCAATTTAAAATATTTCAAATCATGAAATTTTTTATTTCTACAGATAGAATCAATTATGTTCGTCAATGCAACAGTTAGCTTATAAAATGTTTACTATTCAATGTCAACAAATTCAAATCGTATATTACTGGACACAGCTGTCAATTCGAACAATTTTATTTCGATTTTGAGCAAAATACGGTGTCCATAGTGATTCTGAACCAATTTGCGGACGAGCTTTGTTTATTTGTTAAACGTAAAAATCAATGGCCAAGTACAGATAATAAATTAACGTAAATAAATAGGATGGAAAACATTTTGGGATGTGTAAAACGCTTTAATACATTAAGGATTAGGACTTATAATGCGTCTCCAGAAATTGTAGTGTTCTACATACGGATCTTCTATCATTCTCGGCGTCAAGTTCAAATCCAGAAAACGCAATGGAGAAAATATATCTGGCTCAATTGGTTCCCATACAGTATCCATACTGTCATTGTTTCCACTTTCCGAACTACCAGAATCTAATAATGGCCTGTCATAAGTGGCAAAGTTTGACCAAATGGTGGTCATCATGTCACTCATCTCCATCTCGCGATGACCATCGAGTTCCAAAGAGGCGTAATAGTCAGGGTTATCGAGTAGGTAGATGAGATCATCCATATGACTAATGCCTGCAAAAAAGACATGCCAAAGTAAAGTATTTTATTATTTCTCCAAATGCTGCACATTGCTGTACTTTCCCTGATAAGAAAAACGATAAGCATAGACAGGGTGCTTGGTGTACATGGAGTGATAACGCATTGCCTGCAACGAACCTTCTATTATTTCTCTGTCGCTGTACATCTGGAAAATAGAGTGCGTTTCATAAATGAAAATCTTTTCCCTTGAGTAAAGTAACGCTACTATTAATACGATAATTTATTGCCAGTTATACCTCAGCAAAACGGTGCCTTGTTTCCCAACCAAGTTTCCTATTCCCCATGTAGAACTGCCAAATTTTTCTGATCCTGTCAGCGTTTATTTCTGTCGCGTTCTGATTTAAACTTAAGAAAGGAGGCCAATCCTGTCCCAGTTTGAATTAATTTCATTCACTTGAGTATGATTATTTATCAGGGCAGACACAAGCAAACGAATTCATTGCTGGTCAGTCCTGAAAGCAAAGTCACGTTTGCCGCCTCCCCACTCCCCGTCCATGTAGTACTGTTCTGGAGTTTTGGTCATGAAGGCACCTGAGTAACGATGCTCAACCGTGGGTCCAAATATTATTAACGGATAGCCATGCCATTCTGCTAGGGTTAATTGGACAGCTACAAGTTCATCCTCCGGTACTTTTCTCAAACATTCGATCATCGCGTTACTGGAGAGCGTTGGACACTTGAACACATCGCCGACTTGTCTCGCCGTCTGAGAAGCGTTGTGAATATTTGCCCAGAAGCACAGCGCAGAGCCGCTTTGGGTGATGGCTCGATGGAATAGGCCACGGGTGGCAGGAGAAGTGATGTGGAGTCCCAAAGCTCCAGCTCCGACAGATTCACCAAAAATGGTGACGGAGTTTGGATCGCCTCCAAACGCAGCGATGTTATATCTAATCCATTTCAAGGCCATAACTTGATCCTTCATTCCCTGGTTCCCTGGAATGGCGTCGTCTCCAGTATATAAGAATCCAAATGGACCCAAACGGTAGTTCAAGGTCACCAAGATGATCTCGTGGTCCAGTAAGTTGCGTGGTCCGTAAATAGAGCCTGCTCCAAAGAAAAATGATCCACCTTGTATCCAAACCATCACCTGAAGCCTTTTATTTTCGGGGGAGTGGTCCTGTGGAGCATAAACGTTAAGGTAGAGACAATCTTCCTGTCCGTGGATTTGCATTCCCTTTACTAGATTGAGTTGAATGCACTGAGGACTTTGAGCAACAGCGTTTAGAGTTCTGCTCCATGGCTTATTTTTCACGGTATCCTTCAAGTAATTATTGAAGATGTAACAATTGCCACCACATGTTGCCAGTAAAACGTTGACGCGCTTTCTTAATTTACCTTAAAATGCAATGATCCCACCGGAGGTTCAGCATATGGAACAGATTGAAACGCTGAAATGGGTCGCCCCTTCACCGTTCTCATTGTGAATCCTCTCAGCGTTCCATCTCTGATGGTTACCACGGGACGGTTAACCTTGTCGCCAGACGAGATAAAAAATTCCCGATTGACATTAGTGGAAATTGTTTCCCGAAAATACGGCTGGTTTCCAAGGAACGACATTTTTCCACCAGTAACAGGAATTACATAGTGGACAGAAAGCACAAACAAGATTTTGTACGATGACATGGTGGAAATTAAAAGGATCATTAATCATTAGAATGGTCATTGAGTAGATTTTGAGAGTGCAATATATTTTTGGATTTCCCAAGGGCATATAGTATGTTGTTTGGTATGATTTTGTATTTTTTATTCGTTGTATCCTCGTCTAATAGGGCCTTACAAACTCAAAGAAGTAGCAAACAACTGAGTAAAATAAGTAAAGCAAGGAATGCAAAGTATGTACATATGTACCGGATTTCGGATCGGATTAGGTACTAGCGTACAGCGTATTAGACTGTACAGGTACTCATGGATTCCATCAATTTACAATATCTAGCTAAGCTGAAAATGAAGCAGTATTAAAACTGACAATGCCAAAAAATAGTAATGAATAACAACTGAGCTGCGAAGCATACAAGGTCACGATTCCGCGTGCAAAATAATTATAATCATTTGATAAGATTCCATCACAACCATTAATTTTGCTATAAAATTGTTTACATTTTACCTGTTTTATTTCATGTTCATTTTTATAGTGGATGAACGCTAGGATAATGTACAATTTGCAGAGATGTTTCGCTCGTCTATATATTCTAAAAGTTCATCAGAAGAACTTCCATTACGTTAAATTTGGTGTGAGATATTTTATTTGATTTGATTTGATTTGATTTTATTGCTTAGTATCCTTCGGAATGCCCATGGATACCGGTTCAATAAACATATTACATAAAACATTTTATAAGTACAAGAATTGCTTACAAATTCAATATCATAAAAAATTACAATTTCAAACTGACATTAGTAATTCCCATTCAAAATTAACTATTTCAATTTTACAATGAGTCTTATCATAAATTTTATTAATACAAGGTAGGGTAAAGAGTTTTTAAAAAATACTTGTGCGAATAATATCTTTAAAATATTAACACATAGACAGGTATGCAAGATCAATGCGACAAGTAGACGCAGACTAGTAAAAAGCCCTGAAGCAAATTTCTACTTTTCATCTTTTTGTTGCATCTTTTTTCATGGTTTGCTTTCAAGGCCGCTGTCCGCTGCTACTCAACAGCACAAAACTTGTCTTCTCTGCCTCTGTCAATCCATTTAAGTACTTCTTTTTCAACTTCATCTGCTATGCATACACAATTCTGTTCTCCAAACACGCTTCTCAAGTCATGCATTAGATGTATTAGTTCCTCGACCACCTTCAAATATATAATGTGTTTGATTCCTCGTTTGTTTGTGATCCTTGTTGCAACATGTCCTAGCCCATCTAGTTCTCCACAAATGCAAGTAATTGGCTTATTGGGCCGAAAATTGTTATGTAAAGCTGCGCTTTGTTTGGCTATATTCCTCATCTCCGCTAAAAAGTTCAGTGATTTTTTCACACTTTTTGCTTCTCCTTTACATTGCTTAGTTATCCGCTGTGCTGTAGTTCGATATGCTCTTCTCGTAAACTCCCCGTGCGTAGGGGCTGAAAAATCCAGTCTCTCTTTATGCAACATGTTACTGGAGTGTGCCACTGGGTAATAATCTCTCTCTGTAAAATCCGGTTTCTTGCTTGACGGCTCCGCCGATACTTCCATAATAATGTCTTCTAACTCTGCAATCTTTTCGGTACTCCCATTTTCACTATCATCGGTTGTGAGTTCTTTATGCAACATGTTAGTGGGGAAGGGTATGGGGAATAATCTCTCCATGAAAAATCCGGTTTTTTGCTTAGCTGGTCCCCCGTCTCTCTCATAATAACGTCTTTCAACTCTGCAATATCTTCAGTACTCACGCTTTCGCTACTGTCGCTTACGATTGAATCCACGTCATCAGAATCACCGTAGCTACCATACTCTGTATCAGAAATGCCTAACTGCTCAGCAACCCCCAAGTTCTCCTTGTCGTTCACCTTGAAACTACTTTTTGCTGATTGAATGTTATATTGCATCTCCTTCTCAACTTTTTTTCTACGCAACATATTTTTTCGCAATTGTCTTTCGGAAAATTTTAAATCATCACATATTGAAATTTTTGTGTTCAATTTTTTCAATTTATAACAGTTTTTAAACACATTCTTTTTCTGCTCCAATGTGTTAAGGCGAAGTAAGCACACAGAACGCGGCTGATTGCTTCTTCTAATAATTTGCATTTTTTCAATTTCGATTTCTACCCCTAAACTTTGCAAAAAATTTGCCACTGTCTCATGTTCTTTTTTGTCACCAAACTCCAAACCATAAATGATGATATTTCGTTTCTTATCTTCTTCCTTGTTCCTTTCCACAAGGATTTGCTCAACTTCTTCTCTACATTTCACTTTGAAACTATTTAGTTCCTTCTCAATATCCACATCTACTTTCAACTTAAACCTGTTATTTTCTTCTATCATTCCTCCACTTTGACCTGGCCAACTTGACACGCTTTGACAGTAATTGTAGTTTATTTTATCGACTTTCGATTCGACTCTATTTATTTTCGCTTCTAGACGCACTAGAATTTTCAGTATAGACGTGTTTCCCATTTTAACTTTCCTTCTGTTGAAGGCCATTTTTGACGAAAACCAGTTTAGCGAGACTGATTGAGCTCCGTACCCGGTGAGAGCTAGACCAAGACTCCTGTGAGATATTTTATGGAATACGAGAATCGTACCTCCTACTCCTACTCGTCATAAATCAGTCAGGTAGAACAAATAAGAGATTGGATTGTATTTACTTTCAATATTTTCTGAAGTATTTAAATATACAGTAAATACAATTACATTTAGCGATAATAGTTTTCCTGAGTTGATTTATGCTCGCCATAGTACAATTTTTATGATCTGGCATTATTCTTATTTCTCGGTAATTATTCCCACCTAATGCCTCGTACTATAAATTTTTATAATTACGGAAAAGATTGCGATCTCCCAGAAACGCTTCAATCCAATACTGTTTGTTTGCACAATGATGTAATAAATGCAGATATTGTTTTTAACTGATCACGTATAAAGTTTTCATTTTATTGAAATAAAGCGTAATACAATACAATTAAAAATACGAATGAAAAAAAAACTTTCAATATTAAAATAAATATATTATTAACTACTTGTTTTAAAAATGAAAATGGATTTGCAGTTTTTTACAATTAAATACGGTGTTTGCGAAAGAGAATGGATTAGGCGCCGCTACCTGTGGAATTTTCTTTGAATGCTGAACTGTGAGCGTGAGACATGTCAAGCGAAGCAAGTTGCTAACCGATATCCCAATTCAATGCATTTTAATTGACAAGTTAGTTACAAGCGTATTAAGTTTCTGTTGGCCATTTTTCAACCTTTTCTTGAATCCATTTACTATTGCTTGAGTGACCAATATCAGCAAACAGATTTGGATAACTTCGTTCACAGAACCTAAACACTTGAACTCCACAAAGTACAGATTCTCCACCCCTACGACAAATCAACCCTCCACCCAATTCTCTATCGCAGATGGATCCACCCGAGTACATTTCCAAACCGCACAACAGCCCTTCGTGAAATCTGACCCCCATCCCGGCACGGCTCAGTCTCTCTAATCTTTTTTGACAATCATGTTGGCCCAGAATATTAAAGTTTCTGTCCATTAGGTTTACATTTCCATCTCCACCGATTGTATTCCTGCTATATGATACTTCTTTCGCGGAAGAAAATGTTTCATTTTCTGTTGGGATTCGTGGGAATGCGTCTGGATTAATGTTCACCTTGCTGGTTAATTTAATCAAGGCCAAGTCATGGCTATGATAATGGTCTGTAGCCAACTTGTGATGATTTGAATTGGCAAAAATGTCCTCAGCAGTGTCTACATCCCGCTTTGGCCACAATCTTTTGAAATCCGGAGCATGCTCTGCCGCACTCAGTCCAAATCTGTTTCCATTTGAAGCGGTCACAATGATTCCAGTATGCATTTCCCCAGAACCAGTAGTGGTATCTCCTTGATAGACACAATGGGCAGCCGTAATGACGATATCTTGCGCGAGCAAGGTGCCCCCACAAGAATTCCCTGAATCTGAAGTAATGTGTACTTGATGCTCATAGCTTACCTTGGCAACTTGTCTCCCGTAGAGATAAGGCTTGTGTAAGGTCCAATTATCCTGCTCTCCTGCATTTTTGACGATCCAGTTATGAAAATAACCTACGTCAACAAAGATGCTTGGCGGACAATTCTTTTCATCTTGGTTATCCAAGCATCGTTTATGTGGGGGTCCGAAGGAGGTCACCCCACACAAAACTGGATGACCATCTCCATTCCGACATACTGCTGGACCTCCGGAATCACCCCTTCCCACTATAGGACTCCAGCTCTTATTTAGAATCCCGCCCAAACAGAGAAGCTGATCATTGTAAGAATCCATGGTCCACCAATAGCCACCAAGGGGATCAAAACAAGTAGAGTCGTTCCTTATGAAAAAATTTGACTTTTGCAAGTGCTTCCACACAAAGTTCTGTGGTTGGCGGCCCCATCCCAAGACCACGGCTTGACGATTGTACTCCTCAGGTTTAAACCCTGCTGGCGCAATTTCCAAGGCTTTAACGATGTCGCCAAATTGGATGTCTCTGGTCAGCTCCACAAGGGCAATGTCATTAAACTCTCTCACGTATCCTTTTTCCCTCTCCGGATTCCCCCTCAATTGACTGTATCCTTCATGGGGAATCACTCGCCTAACTTTATATTCAAGTTTTTCGTTGCCCATATCAGCAATGTTACTCGTCGCTAATGTTACGGTCATTCCATTTACTGGTTTCATGGAACCATCATAATTATGAACGACACAATGCGCTGCGGTGATTAGAAACTTTTTATTATATACTGTCGCCGCACAAAGGCCTGGTGTGGTAATTATTGCCATATGTGGAAACTCGTTGGATTCTGCACCAAAGGTTGTCACTAGATGTTCATCGGTGGACCCCTTCACGCAGCAGAGGGCAACCTTAGCATCTTCTGCCTCGCCACCCTGACCGCTGCATCTGCCCTCGATCATACTTTCATATTCCAATTTTCTACCGTTTACAACTCGATGTCCCAGATACTTTGACGAAGAGCAAAAGTCTTCAAAACCACCGTGATCACCATTAACAGTCCCACTAATACATATGGAGGGACGGCAACTTAATGCCTTGGTGGTTTGACTTTTTTCTGCTTTCGTTTCCGCTTCACAACACATTTTTGAGTGGCCAATGTCCGTGTAAATTTCATTCATGCTGGATGGACACAGGGCATCCACTTCCTCCATACTACACACAGAACCATCGTCAACAGTTATTCCATAAATTGTTCCTACATGATCATAAGAAAAATATACATGTAAAATCTGTAATATAAAATTGTTTATACATCATACATATAATTGCTTATAAGTAAATACTTCGAACGCTAAAATTGGAAATGTCAAAATTCTTACCAATACATGAAATGGCCAAAATGAACGTCCTCCGTAAGTCAATCTTATCTTTCGTGACCATCATTGTGCCTCTTTTCTGATACGATCTCGATTCTGGTACAATTAATAAAGAGCATACAATTCTGTATGCTTTTATAGTCTAACTAAAATGTTGTCTAAAAATTGTTAAAAACCAAGCTTGAGAATTCATAGATTTTTTTGTAACAAGCCATTAATTACTAATATGAATTATTATTATCACAAAATTTGCATGCCTTTACATAGACGCTAAGCACGCACATGTGAAATTAAGCACGCTCCTTATGAAGGCTATTGCAAAATTGTCAGAACAAAATACAGGTACTACTTACTACATATAACATAACTTGCGTAGCGTACATTGTTCATGTTCGTTCAATTCAACGAACCTGACATGTATTTGCAGTTACATTTTTACAATTAATTTCATAAAACAAGTGGATTATTAACATGAAGAGGATTATCTTGTTACTAAATTAACTGGAAAGTTTGTTTTATCATAATCCAGCTATTAAATGAATTCCATAGTAATGAATTGCATGTTTTGACTGTTAGGTAGGTAATATTAGAAGCAGCCAGAAAAAATATATAACGGCAAAGTTAAAGCAGCTTAAATGCTATCATTTGATTATTCTGCTTATTACAATAGTCAAACGGAAGACTAACATAAGATACATACCTACATAGTTACAACAGTCCAAAGACGCATGAGAAAATAACATAAAACTGTAGTGCCTTTTGCATCGTAAAATTTGTTTGTGTAATACAATCCATATGGAAGGGAATTTAAATGATCTAAAACGTCCTGTTTGAAAACTTTTTCGAACTTCCAATGACTGGAAATTATTCGTTGATCATCTAGGGGACAGGATTCAAGTAAAAAATTTCTTGGACTGGAAATTCAGACAACTAAATAAACATGAATTACATCACAGTTCCGAAACCTTTTAAATCATATAAATCGGTTACATTTCCAAATGCGACTTATCAATGGAACTTTATGTAATTGTATATGGTTTCAAACATTTTTTATGATTTTATTAACTAAATTAAAAATGTTTGATGCTTTCTTGGATTTAAGCCAATGTATCTATTCACACATCCACATCGACTGTTCAAGTTCAAGACATCTCATTTTGTCTTAGGACGAGAAAATTGAAGGGTAAGGGGCGACTAAAGGCACCCCGATAATATGTACTAATGGTTTACTATTAGCATTGTAAATGTAAATCATTTATGAATACTATTTGATCATTAGAACCTAATTCATCCAATTGCTTAATGATGTCGATTTAAGACTTAAATCCATTGCAAAGGTTAGTTTATTCTCGATTTTATTGCATATAATACATTTATCAATATATTGTATACATTGATAGGTTTGCTTATATTTCTGGATTTTCCAATTGAAAGGTTAGAAATGCTACGGTTACAATAGGAACTTGATTTTACGTTTTTCGTCAATCTAAGGTCCAGTTCCGGTGCCATCTCCAGTACCACCTCCGGTTCCGGTGCCACCCCCAGTACCACCTCCGGTTCCGGTGCCACCCCCAGTACCACCTCCGGTTCCGGTGCCACCCCCAGTACCACCTCCGGTTCCGGTGCCACCCCCAGTACCACCTCCGGTTCCGGTGCCACCTCCAGTACCACCTCCGGTTCCGGTGCCACCTCCAGTTCCGGTGCCACCTCCAGTTCCGGTGCCACCTCCAGTTCCGGTGCCACCTCCAGTACCACCTCCGGTTCCTGGATTAGGTGCAGGTGCCGGGGCAGGTGGTCTAGGGATGGGAATTGGGAGTGGTCTCCATGGGGCAGGTCGGAAGAAAAATTCTAAGGAGCAAAGAAAATCGAGGAATATAATTAATTCTAACTTGATTAAGTGATATCGTTAACGACTACCAATTATTTGAAAAGGACCGTACTGTTTTCCTTCTTGGCGGACTCCGCCATATTAGCTACTACCACAAGAGTAATAGCGGCCAAGAACAAGACACATGTTGACTTGTTCATTTTGAAATTTTCTGTACTTTCACAAAATTGTATAAAAAAGGCTGTATTACTGAATTCTGGTATTTAGTCAAACTGACGAAAATAACCCTAAAATTTTATTTATATACGAAAGTCCGGTGTCTTACTCTTCACGAATAGCCTATACACGATATATTTTAAAGATGTAAATTGTGAGATTAAATAACTTGTGCAAACAAAAGGCAGTGTTATGGAACATCAATGTCGCTATGTCCAGATATCACTTGAATCAACAAAGTTTTGACATAACCGTTGTATTGTATTCCCTCGTTGTTATTCTCTGTCAATCAGTTTACTTCAAATATAAAATCCCTGAAAAATATGTTGTTTAAGAACATGTTTGCTATTTACTTAATGTTCGTGTCAATCATCAATCAATTAATCACACGTTGAATAATTAAAGTTGGGCCAATTAAAGTATTAAAGGCTTCTACGGTATATGGAAATCATCCAGATCATGCCATAAATATTAAATATTGATTTTTCCTGTGGTGAAGTAAAGTAAACTTAAAATTAGCTACTCCAAACCTTCGACGGTAATAATTATATATATGTAGGTAATTGTACTAGGTAAATATAAGGACTAGATTCAATGTTGACGGGCACATTGAGAAGTCTTTGAGTTGCACACAAACTCTGCTCCTGAACCGGTCATGAAAATTTCCAAGGGCATGTTATTATCGAAAACAATTCCTCCAACAGTTTTCAAAGTATCATCCATTTCATGCTGGAATATGGTTTCTGAAATCATGGCCTTCACTTCATTTCATGTTTTGCCATTAAAAATATCGCTGTATCATTACGTGTTACGTTTAATTAATCTTCAATTGTTAAAATGATACAAAACGAAAACAAACAATAGCACGACAATATAAACCGTCAATATCATCCAATGCATTTAATTAAATATTGAATATAATCCTGTAATTGGCTGTTGCTGTAATTAAGGTTACCTGGTTACCTTTACCATTTGACTTGCATCTAGCTCGTTTTGAAAACGCTTTCTTTAATCGCACTTCGATATTATTATGGGAAACGGACACGTACCTGGCGAAGCGTCTAATTTTAATTTAGTTTGGGCGAAATCGGTATATTCGTGGGACCAGGGTCGGGTGTAAAGAATAATTTTCATCATAACTAGTCGTGTGGAACCACGATGGAAAATACGTAGCTGAAGGAATTTTCCGATAAAAAGCATGCGACCCCCATTTGACCTCTACAGGTCAAAGTAACCGGATTTGACCCGTAGTCCCTCAAGAGAAAATGATCGCCTTTCGATTCTGTATCAGAATCAATCATAACAAATTTGCCATTTAAAAAGCATGTGACCCCTTTTTGACCTCTGCATGTCAAATTAACCCGATTTGACACGTAGTAAGAGAAAATAATCCCATTTCGATTCTGTATCAGAATCAATCATAAAAAATTTGCCATTTAAAAAGCATGTGACCCCTTCTAGAGGTCAAAGTAACCCGATTTGACCTGTAATCACTCAAGAGAAAATGATCCCCTTTCGATTCTCTATCAGAATCCACCATAAAAAATTGTTGCCATTTAAAAAGCATGTGACTTTCCCGTGACCCCCACCCCGCCCCCTGTGGACCGATTGACCTCAAAGTCAATACCGTACTTCCCTATCCCCTGAGGACTCTTCATACCAAGTTTCAAGAAAATCGTCCAACGGGTGTCAAAGTTAGAGCACGAACAGACAGACCCTCAGACAAACAAACTAAAAGCATAACTACGCAACAGCTTCGCTTCTGCTACGTAATAACTAGTCATGTTAAACCACGAGGGAAAATACGTAGCTGAAGGATTGCTAAACTTTGTGAATTATAGTAAAATATAGATGTAAAAGACACACGCTAGCAGTAACGTAAGTAGTAAACTGCATTGTCAAGCGTACTACTTACTCTTGCTACTTACTATGACTCCTTACTCTGACTACTTACTATGACTCCTTACTCTGATTACTTACTATGACTCCTTACTCTGATTACTTACTATGACTCCTTACTCTGACTACTTACTCTGACGATTCACCTTTCGATTCTGTATCAGAATCAACCATAAAACAATTTGCCATTTAAAATGCATGTGACCCCGTCTTGACCCGATTTGACCCCTAGTCTTTCAAGAGAATGATCATCTTTCGATTCTCTATCAGAATCAATGATAAAAATTGTTGCCATTTAAAATGCATGTGACCTTCCCGTGACCCCCACCCCGCCCCCTGTGGACCGATTGACCTCAAAGTCAATACCGTCCTTACCTATGACCTGAGGAACCTCCATGCCAAGTTTCAAGAAAATCGGTCAACGGATGTCAAAGTTAGAGCACGAACAGACAGACGGACAGACAAACAAACTAAAAGCATAACTACGCAGAAGCTTCACTTCGGCTACGTAACAAACTAAAAGCATAACTACGCAGAAGCTTCACTTCAGCTACGTAATAATATGTATACAATTCTGCGATAATAGTATGAGATGATTACAGAATGTGTACGTGGAGTTCATCGCCGTGAGCACGGAAAATGGCAGTCGTAATGTGGTAGTCATTATGGACGTAATAACATTTTGCGATCATAAAACAATGCTTTCAACTTTACTTCACGTACAATTATGAATTTGTTAATTTAAGAACATTCCCCTTTTAAAACCTAATCTAAATCTAAATGAATGTTTTTATAACATCGGGAGTAATATGATTTCCGTGCCATTTTCATTCTCTGTCCATCGTGAAAAAGCATATTTCACTCTCAATTCTTAATACTTAAGAAAAGCTAAACTCTCTGACGTATCCATATTAAAATATTTATATAATCAACGACCTGATATGCATCACTAAATAATGTTTGAAGACCATGTAGTAAATGCATACATATTCTCAAGAAATATTTATGCATATTAAAACAAAATATATTGCATGCTTGATTGTTATTATTACTTTGGTATGATCGTATGATTATGGATATACATACAGTAGAATTGAACTCATTTCTACAAAGAAATATCATAATTTCATAATCCCACGATATCCCATGACAAGCATTTTTCGAATAGACGTTTCTTGGGGATCAATGGGAACTGGAGAACCAGTTTCTTACAGCAAATTACGGTAATGATTTCTGAATGATGAACACCTAAAATACACTTGCATCTTTTTCCCATATTCCTGTGAATAAAACTAAAACTCGATAAATGGTAGTATATAGGAATAGATGACTGGCATGCATACGGCTTAAGAGTGCTGAGTCGGATTTTAAAACTAGAAATTTGCAGTTGCCAATTTTGGTTTCTCTTTCCAACAGTGTGCTGTAAAACTTGGAAAATTAAAACATATATGTATTTATAATATTTGTCAAAGTGCCATTAAATGTTATAATTCGAAATATTTTATATAGTTCAACATGACAGAGTATTCACCGTTAAAGCAAAATGAAAAGGAAAGCGGTGGGTGTACTTTTCGGCGTTTTTTCAAGTTACTGTTTTACTTCGTTATTGTTGGGGTAGGAGTATGTATAGTAATAATAATATGGAACGTTGTCATGGCCCCCGACTCCACTCCTGTGATACAAACGTCCGATGGGCCAATCCAAGGAAACGTAAGATATTCCAGAGATGGCCATGAATACTGGGAGTTTCTCGGGATACCTTATGCCGAGCCTCCAGTGCACTCGCTAAGATTTCAACCGCCGGTTCCAGTTAAGCCATGGGAGAAAGTGAAGCAAGTAACCAGCTACCCTCCAGATTGTCTACAGTTTGATGTTTTGATATCGGCAAGAGCCAAAGGTCAACTGGACTGCCTATTTTTGAATGTTTATGTAAACGTTGCCAAAGGGACCAAAAACAAGCCAGTTCTTAGTTACATCCATGGGGGCGGGTTTATTTCTGGTTCCACTAAAATGTATCAGGCAGACTACATTATGGATAAAGACGTGATTTTAGTTGTGATGAACTACAGGTTGGGACCGTTTGGATTTTTAAATCTTCAAGGGGAAGAGGGTGAGGATGTTCCCCAAGGCAACATGGGGATGAAAGACCAAAATTTGGCTTTGCAATGGATTCAAAAGAATATTGCTCATTTTGGAGGCGATGCTGAAAAAGTGACGCTGTTTGGGGAGTCAGCAGGTGGGGCGGCAGCACATCTCCACATGTTTTCTCCCATGTCGCAAGGATTATTCCAGAGGGCAATAATTCAGTCAGGAAGTGCTCTTACTCCATGGGCACTATCTGAGAGGCCGAGAGATATTGCCACGGAACATGCAAAGAAATTGGGATGTCCCGTAGACAAAAAGAATTCCCTCTGGAACTGTTACAAAACGATGGATGAATCGGAGGTGGTAAAATATCAGTTTTCACTAATAGATCCTCTGGCCAAGAAAGACTTGTTTCAGCCTACAGTCGATGGCACATTTTTGAAGCAGCGACCTCAAGATATCTTCAAGAGTGGCAAGGTTCCTAAAATACCGATAATGTTTGGAATGAATTCCGCAGAAGGGACTATACGCACAGCAAGATTTGACGTGATGCCGGAAAAAATACCCAAGTTTGATGAGGAATGGAATGACTTGCTTGAGAATGTTATGTTGTTAGAAAAATCTCTCCCTATTGACGCTGGATTGGAAATTAGGCAGAAATACTTTGGGAAAGCGAAATTCGTGGATGATGTGAAAGGTTTCAAAAGGAATCTTACTCTATTTATATCGGATGCCGGATTCTTTTACCCAGAACACAAAGCCGCCGTGTACCATGCAAAGAGTGGGGCGCCCACTTACATGTACTTTTACAATTATACGAGCAACAGTTTTCCGCCAACTTACAGCATTTATCGAGCGGTCAGACTGGATGATTGGCTACCCGCAGAGGTGAAAATTGGTTTGGCAATAGCGGTCGATTGGGTATCGGAGTACGTTTTTGGTGGAAGTGGTGGAAGAGAATATGGAGGTTTCAACAAACAAAAGTTAAATAAGTACATTTTAAGCAATATCAACCATAATTGTGTAACCAGTAGGAAACTAAACTATTCATTTCAGTGAATCACGGTGAAGGCGCATATCAAATCTTCAACATTGAGGGAATGAGTAAATGGATATCTTTCACAGACTCAGAGTTTTCTCATGGATTTGTTGATGCTATCGTGGATTTTGCCAATGCCACGTAATGTGGAAAACTAATTTATAAGGATTCAATAATCATTCAATTCATTGAACATAGGACAATTAATTGTAATGTCTTCAATTATCTTTTAAAGGCAACCGCTGGCACTTCGAGGAAGTGCTTGGCCCTCCATAAATGATTATCTCAAGTCCGGGAAAGACGAGTATACCATTCCATTCATGCTAATGGATAATGAAAATGAAAAGAAGCCAATTGTAATACCAGAACCATTTGGGAGTAGAATAAAATTTTGGGCTGATCTTGAAGAGCGGCATACTTAATGAAATACTGTACCCATTAATTTGTTTTAGAATATGTACAAGTAAGTAAATAAATGAATGTTGTAAAATTAAATATTATGGTGAGGTTTTTAAGAAATATGTGTGACTGGCATTTAAAAGAAAAATCCTGATTCCGACTAAAACACTCAGAACATTAATACCCATGTCCAAAGTTCACACACTGGACATAACATTTCCAACAAAGTTGCCACTCTTTGTTTTTCATTCGTATTGATTGTATTCTGATTGTGAGACCGGAATGATAGGGTTGAAGGGGATTTCCATTTTCTGCTAGTCCATCCTTCTATTCACATTGAATAGAGACAAATCTGACTTAAGATTTTGCTATTTTTAGTCAATTATTATTTAGTAATGTTCAAAGTCAGTCAATATTAAAAATTCAAATTATATACAGTGCGTAGTTCTGGCTGTACACTTTTCCATAAAATATGTACATTATATACCTAATAAAGCGACTTTTAAGTTTAAAAAATCTTAGAAGTTTGTAAATTATATTTATGTATCTGCATGTGTATTTGTAACAAGAAAACAAACCGACGGATATAATGTAGCAATTTGATTGACTGTCTCAGGAATACATGAATCTTTTTAAATGCTACATTATCTTATTATTATTGCACCGGTTATTCGGAAGAACGAATGAATATAAGTTAAATTCAGATGGAATATTGTCGATTAGTGTCCATGAATTTTTCTTGTTCCGTAAAATATGTTCAGTTTATACCTACAAAAATTTATGATATGATATCTACATGCTTTCAAGTATTTAAGAATAATAGTTTTGGGGTAAATATAAAATGCAAACTATACTATGGCTTGCATTGTCCTATATATAACTTGTAAAGTATTTAAGTATTTTCATGAACCGTTTTTATAGTTTCATTTGCTATGTAACGATTGGTGTCAAGGTCCTTAACATAAAATCTGCCGTAAGATTTATACATTTCGGTCAGAAATCAATCAAAGATTCATAAACACCTTATTCTTATTGTCATAGCTCCTTCAATAATAGCTTCTCTAACTCTGCTCGACCAACTGTCAAACAAGCTTTAATGCGTAAAAGGAACAAACTGTCAAAGCTAACGTTCCAAATTTCGCACAAAAGAATAACACTTGGACGTGTTCTTGAAAACTGCCAGAGTATCCTTAGTACTTCAATAAAGAGGAAGAAGGGTCACAAATCAATGCTGTGAACTTGAGTGATCACTTCAAGAAGGAGGATGCTGATAATTAGGATTATGACTATTATGAGTGAGTAGATATGTACATTGATATTTTGGTTAGATAGATATACTGACTGACTGACGCAAGTTATGGGCAAAATGGAGTTGGAATTTTGGGTCAGTGTCAATGGAAAATGGGCTCATAAGATTGATAGTTGCAATGGAGATTGACAGTTGTAATGGAAAGTGAAACATTTTCCTTTTCAATTTGTCATGTGAAAATATTTTCAACTTTTTTATTAATTTCCAGCTTCAGTACATTTTCAAAATGTAATTTGTAATACTGTATTCAAGTTGAACCTCGAGTCGCCAACAACTGCAAAATAAATTAATTGAATTAAGTGGTTTTATTTCAATAGAGATTCAGATTGAAATGTCAGAATTTATTCCAACTTACAGGTTTTATACAATAAACAGGAACACACATTTCTCCTTCATGCTCATCAATGGAAACGATAATTTTGGTTACTTGTCCTCCTCCAGCTTTCTTCTCGCCTCCTCTTAGTCCCATCTAAGATTGTCCATGATGATGAACACAAAAGTGATAAACATGGTGACTAGAAGGATGACACTGCTGGAGTGCATTTTCTTACAATTTTGCAATTTATCCGACTCCATTTCTCTTATCGCACTTTTCGTCCTATACGAAATCTTGTTGTGCACTTTGATGCAAAATACAGAGAATAGCACAGTTTCAAATTTCAGAACAGACTAACCAGTTCCTAGTCGAGTTAGGTCACAAATCTGATCACACTTATAGCAACGATAAGAATTACACTGAAATCTAAACCAAGTCGCAAATTTAAGTCACTTTCATTTTCTTTTTGTTGTTGAAACTCCTCGGTGCTGAAAAGATAATCTTTGTTACGATGACAATGCAAAATCTTGCTGTTTTATTTTCTTATCGATTCGATTTGCTCTCTCGAGCGAGACTCAACACATCAAAAGTCAGTTTTGAAAAAGAAGCCTGTGACTCTAACGTAGTGTCCCTTTAAAAGGGGTTCATTTTCTTAAAAGCCATCTCTCTCACTCACTTTTTTAACACAGCGCCTAATTTTTCATGATGAAGTTTTGTTATGCAACCATGCTGACACATACGCTAATGACGATAATGGATAAGTCTCCTTCAAACAACCATACTATATCATGCCTGCAGAATTCAGATGCTGGGATACACCTCTTACTTTAATAATAATTTGTCATGTTACTGTTTACCCAATTGCATGAAAACGCAAAATATTCTAAACGCGTGTGCTACTGCTGATACCTGATACCTCCAAGATACGACCATAACAATTTTTAGTGGTTATTATGTAGGCTCCACCATCCATACATTTAACAAATTCAATATTATGCTTGTATGTACAATATTAGGCTCCCAACTTTTTGGGCCTTTCATCTCACAGGGTCCGCTCCATAATAATCTGCTACTGTGTGGAATTGTGAAGTTCACAAAATACAGCTCTAAAAGCCATCTTTTAGCAGTTTGTAGTGGATACTGCACTGTATAGTATCCCGTTTGAGCATATACTGCATCTTATTATCTACAATTACAATTCACATCCATTTGACAGTTTGCACCTGAATGCACACACAAGAGAGATGACAATAATGGTACGTTGGGTTGGTTGACCAACTTTGTTGGTAAACAGCATGAACAAAAAGCACAGATAGAGAGAGCGTGCCTGCGTTCTACATAATAATATGATTATCATGAGGGAGTTTGTGGAAGAATGTGCTAAATGAAGGAGAAGGGCAAAATGTCTAAATGACCCTCAAAAGTATAAAGATGAAGAAAAAGGGAATGCAAAATGTGGTTGATATGCTGTGTTGTAGTGACAAAACCTGTAAGTATTTTTTTGAGTTGTTCTTTGCCTGTGCATAGAATATAAATGATATGAGCATGATAATCGCAATGGTAATGATGACGATTAAGGGATTACATAACGCACAAACGAAGAAAAAAACGCATTGGCACATGGTATACCTGACTCCTTGAATATAATGTATTGGTAATTCAAAATACAATCCATATCTGCTTCTGAGCATGCTTTAGTGAACTGCAGGACACTAATGAAATTTTGAGAAAAAAGCTTCCACCAATGTTTAACTGCTCAGTATTTTATTAATGATCGAAATAGATTTTCACAATGGCCATACTAACTAATTGTAAGCTGATTGGAAATTGCACAGGCATATTTATACCCAAAAATTAGGTTAGGAACTCATTAGCAAAATGATGCGCTGCTGCTGCCGCTGTGTGTATAGCAGTCAGCGGTTGATATTTTATTGGACTTTTTTAAACTGCCTTTCGATTTGTAATTAATTTTGCAACAGTTTATTTCAGTTACAAATCTGAATTTCAAGCAAAGGGCGACCTTTTGCAGACTATGAATCTGTTGACGTTAATGAAATATACACGGGAATGTCATCCTAAATAAATAAATAATTCCAAAAGTCAGCAGGAGCATACGATCAACATCAAACATCATTGGCTACATTTTTATCGCTGCAATACATTTAAATTTACTATTAGTTTATTGCTTAAGTTTGACAAATGTCTTATGGGTACAAAGTGTGTA
>CM023201.3:54492695-54842695 GCA_004115045.4 Sinella curviseta
TATACCAATGGATAGAGCTTTTCAAGCTGAACAAAATTGTCCATGGGCACAAATCTCAATTTCATTTGCTAACGGCAGTTTCCGGCCTCCGAAAATGTGTAGTTTTACTACATTCTACTTAAGATATATATTTTCAGATAGTCTTTTACTTTCAATTAACTCAATGTTCAAGCGTAAATGTTGTACATAGCATTGAAATCATTAGACAGAATCATTACAAGGATGTATTATGATTTGTTTATGTAATATATTATAAGTGCCCACCGCCGGTTGTCCCAAAAAGCTATGTAGTCTGCTTGCAATTATTACGCCATAATTATGTTTAAGTTGAGATTTGACAAGTTGCTCTGTATTTACAGCTTAGGCAAATCGTGTAAAATCCTTGCCATCTATATTTACACACAGTTACATACACTTGACTGACAGTTGAGACTGCAGTCCCAAATGACTGCAGCTGTGTCATAACGTCCCTTGCAACGGACCGGACCAAAAGTAAAATATGTCATACTAAAAAGTATGCCGCTTTTTGTATTTTTTATCATATTGTGTATCAAATTGAGACTTCAGACGAATAGCCACTAACATGTCCACACATTTCGCTCGGACACAAACGGTTACATATTTCTATTACTACTCAAATCTTACTACTCCTTTTTCACAAGTCTTATTACACAAGTATTATTGTCTATTTTAAAACGCTCACCTTCATAATATGACAGCAAACAATATGCCCATGTCGTACTAGTATTTTATTGACTCTTCGTAATCTACGAAATGCGCAATAGTTTGTTTAAACAATTGTTGTTTATCTGATATCTATATACCGTCAACACATCCAGCTCAAGCATCATTATGCTATGGCTCCGTACTAGTGGATTAATTTACGATTCCATTTTGCACAAAAATCGTACATTTTTTTTACCCAAATGCAAATATTTATGCGGTAATAACTTTGCTGCTTGACAAAAGAACAAAACTGGATTGTCAGGTTGTAAGACAGAAGTACAATTCAAATATAAAAGGGTGGTGACTTTAATGTCAATGATGAAAACAATTCGCATTATATATTTTTGTATAATAGATTCAGCTTTTCTTTATTAATTGTCTTATCGCAAAATATTTACAATGATTGCTGCTATGCATAAAGAAATAAATGAAGCTTCAGTGTAACTAAAACTATTTTTATTATAGTAAATGACATGAATATGAAACTCTATGATACTACTCTACACTCTCAAATGAAAAATATGTTCCGCAAGATCTGCTGCGGGCTCATTGACTGCATTATTGCGGTATGCGAAACCTAATAACCAAATTACTGCAGCCACATGGCTGCACATGCCAACAGTTCTCTGTCCTGTTTGGCAACTACAGCAGTACTTGAAGATACCTTGGGGCCCGTTTTGATCCGGAATGTAAGATATAAACAGTTTATATTTTTTGTTTGCGACGTGTCGGCTCTCCATACGTACCATCAACAAGTGTCCAAATTCCCTGTTCTTGTAGATTGCAAAATCTTCCACTGGTTCATGTCTCCCCAAAACTTTGTTGACGTGCAACGCTGTGTAACTTGGCGCCTCTTTCAGCTGGTAAACACCTGCAGTAATGTGTCGCAGGTCGTCCATTGTGAGGCTCGGAAAGTGCTCAATAATTGTGGTTATATCAGTAAGCATCCAGTTAGTAATGGAATGCACATAACCCAGGGCAAGTAATTGCTGATAAAACTCGTCACCCTCTTGGCAACGCTGAAGCATGTAGTTTGCTATGTCTAATTGAGCTGGATTATCAGGGTAAATTGGAGGAAAGTATTTGTTCAACAAGGCACAGGCTATTCTGGTGAGTTTTGGAAGAATGGGTAGATAACTATTTTCAATCTGATTTGCAAAAAATCTGAATACACGTTTTATTCTTCCATTAACTGCTTCCACAACCCATCGCACTTTGGTAACTAGACGGTTATAATTTGCCTCGTCAACAGGAAAATGTGGTCTTCCCCCTAATAATGTTGGCATCTTGATATCAATTCCCAATGCTTCACAAAAGTCTACACTATCTCTAAAACCACGGTCAACAATAACCACATCACCTGGAGCGAAGAACTCTCCGAATCCACCATCCAATTGTATCATATTGTTGAACAGCACTGCGTCGTTGTGCAAGTTGTCACTTGCCGTCGTTCCAAATATGTCAAGAATGTAACCGTCTGGAGCACAAACAACTAACACTTTCACCAAGTTGTAATGCTTATAAAGGTTGTAGGTTGCCTTCTGTCCAAGATAGTTACTGGATTTTTGGATTTCGAAGTACGTTCCATCAACAATGTACGCAACGGAGTTTGGATGGATGTCGTGTAACACTCTTGCCATTGTATTCATATGATGCATGTACTGTTGCTTGGTAATGTGGTTACAACCCAGATACAATGGTACGAATTGTTCGTCGGCTGCGTTGGCGACGGCGTTAATGTAATGTGAAACGGTGCTCTGTGCATAGCCAAACATGTTTCCAAGTTGGTTCTGACTATTATCCATACGTAACTTTGCTAGTAGGAGAGCAGTAGCTTTCCGTTTTCTGTTTTCACTAAAACCATGAATTTCAAATCCATTACAAAAATCCAAAAAGTCTTGAATAGAGAGCCCCGTATAACATTTGCAAACGCTGTCGGAAGTCAGCACATCAAGCACATTAACTGTTTCCTCAATTTCTACGTCAAAGGTTGCTTGCAAAATGTTCCCCAAGTACTCAGCCATTTCACAAGACGGAACTTGCTGGTAAAATGTTTTCCCCAATAACTGATGAAGTGACTGGTCGTTGAGCAAACCATTTTCCAATTTATGATTTTCACATAAACGATTTCCATTAGGAATTGCGACTCTTTCCAGACTCCAAACTTGTCCCCTGATAAGACTGTCAATTCTTGTTCGTCCACCACCTCCACACACACAGCATGCCCTTTCACTGGCAGCAACTGTACGAACATTTTGAAACTGTATTGGGTTTATGTGTTGTTGGACAGGAACTGGTTCATGATTTGGTTGCCCTGATGGACTTTGTTGCCAATTTCTCAGCGGCGGAAGATGAATTTCGTGATTTGGAAATGGTGAGAGCCGAGTTGGTGGATTTATCATAGATGGAAACAGAAGTGGCGGATTTTGCACGTGGAGATGTGGAACTTGATGATTTGGCAACGATTGGCGCTCCCTATAGGTATTAAACTGCGCATGATGATTATTTGATGGCAGGGCTGGAGGATTCCGTGAACAATGGGCAACTGGTTGAGTATCACTTCCATTCACTTGAGAAGGCTGAGGTGCCAATGGAACACTATTACGTTGTTGTTGTGATGGTCCTGGGATTTCGTTTGATGCCGCCGAATAAAGAAGATAGCACTTTCTGCAAAGCGTTTCGTTGCCTCCGAGGTTCCCCAGTGCACCTTGATGGAGTAGTAATCGACTCCAAAGAACGGAGCCATAGTTAACGTTGTATGTCTGCCCTGTTATGTACTTTTTGCAACCGAAACATTTTGGAAAAACCATGCTGGACTATTTACTTGGTACTTGGAACGCAAGGTTTTGTGACAGATGTGACAGTACTTAATTTGCTTGTTACTGTGTTTTAAAGTAACTGGGGTATTTCCACTGCAAGCACTATAATTGCAATTGACTGAACAAATTACTAATAACAACTTAAAAGTGGTCACTAAACAGTTAATGGATATGATCGAGACGAACTTTTTGTTTAAGATTTTGTGTGCGACCAAAAAGTTGCTGAGGACAGGAAGATATTAAAAATATTCTCAAGCTAAATCAATAAAGCCAGGCAAATGGTCAAAGTAGTGATTTAGAAAGCTCTTTTTCCTCCAAGTGAGTAATTAAATGGCAATGGAGAAACTTGTGATACTATTTCATAAACGCATAATAGACTTACAAGCATACTCGTCGTTTGTAGATTTTCTCGTTATTTGATATTGGTCTGTCTTCCTGCGATATTTTATCATTTAATATGCAAATGAACTGATAACGAGAAATGTATTCTGTGCAACTATGAGTTTCATTCGGCATAATATATTTTCTTGTATGCAAACGAGCTCTTTTGCATATTGATAACATATACACAGACATTTTCTTCAACAATGTGCCATGCTCTCAGTACGTTTAGAGAGGAGAAGAAAAAGACAATTAAATGGTACACCCATAAATGGAAGAATCCAAATTCATCCAGTTCATGAATACGCAGCTACTAGTTCATGAAAATGCTAAACAGTTTAAACTTCTTATATTTTTAACTGAATATAATCTGAAGATCAATATGCACTTGGATCCAAATGAGGATACGCATTGTCAATTGTACATGCATTGTCTGGAAAAATGGTTGGTGGATAGGATAAAGTCTCTTGGTACAAAATGAATTTGGATCCACGCAATTATTAGAGTTTACATATTTTCATATGGATATGTAGTCACTTAGTACTACTCACTAGTATATTATAAATAAATAATTTGTTTTACATAAAACCGCACCGCTAAGATTCTTTGTACGAAAATACGATTTTGGTCTCATGGGGCCCCGTACGTGAATGATTTCCGCCGTCCCCAAAATTCCTTTTACGTTTTTGATTGACGTGACGATGCTATCCAAATGGCAGATAAACGTAGAGTATTTCATATTCATAACACCAGTTTGCTTGTTGCTTGCTTGCTGTTTGCACAAAAAACAGAATATCATTGTTGAGCAGGTATTTACCAAACCGGAAGGCCCTGTCACGGACTCATCGAAGCAGTTCTTGCGTAGCGAATTTTCATAGAAGGCCATATCATAAACTCACTGACTAAAATCCCAGACCAAATGTGTTTATGGACGGGGTCAACAAATTCGATAAAGGTGCTCGAACGGTGCCGCCTCTCCTGCCAATACTGTTAGAGATATTTCACAAATGTCTTATCGTAATCATAAATGAATTATCTAGATTACGTTTCGCTTACTTTTCCACATTTCTCCCAACAAACTATAAATTCTCACATTGCCCCTACAATATCGTGGCCTTGTCGTGACCGGTGAAAGTGAAAGTGAAGTGAAAACCAATTGTAGGGGCATTGTGAGAATTTATAGTTTGTTGGGAGAAATGTGGAAAAGTAAGCGAAACGTAATGTAGATAATTCATTTATGATTACGATGAAAAAGAGAGTTGTTAAATATCTCTAATAGTATTGGCAGGAGAGGCGGCATCGTTCGAGCACCTTTGTCGAATTTGCTGACCCCGTCCATAAACACATTTGCTCGGAGATTTTAGTCAGTGAGTTTATGATATGGCATTCTATGAAAATACGCTACGCAAGAACTGATTCGATGAGTCTGTGATAGAGCCTTCCGGTTTGGTAAATACATGTTATGTTTGTCGTGAAAATATGAAGGTGATCAATTTAAAATGAGACACGGTACATAATAATATTTGTGTGTGTATACGTGTGTAACCGAGCGACATATGTGTATATTTTACTGGCTATTCTTCTCAATTTGATACATAATATGATAAAAAATACAAAAAGCGGCATACTTTTTAGTATGAGATATTTTACTTTTGATCCAGTTCCGTCGCAAGGGACGTCATGACACAATTGCAGCGATTGACGATGTGGGACTGCAATCGCAAATATGAGCGAAGGATATGGAAGCCTGTGCAAAAATATAGATAACAAGGATTTGCATGATTTCCTAAAGCTTTAAACACAGAGCAGCTTATCAAATCGTATCAACTTAGAGACAATTATTGTGTAATTAAAGTACGCTTACTTACAAGTAGACTTGTCCATTCGATTTCTGAAGAAGACTTTTATTTTGTATTTATGTATTTTTACTAGCTGATTCTGAATTCGGCAACCATTTTCCCAAAAAAGTACTTGCAAGGCCGACATGGCACCTAAATAAGCACTTCGGGGGCTCTATCAAATCGATTAGAAACAACGGTAATATTTGTTAAAGTGTGAATATTTCTTCGCCATAATATTGTTTACAAATGTAGTAGTCTCAAAGCGTAAAACACCGCACTTCCAAAATGAAGCCTCAAGCTTGTGGTAAATGGTAATACTTCTCGTATAGTGAAGGGAAATACCACGCCTATTGTTACGGGATACAGTGGGGTAATAAAGTCACCGCAAGCCCTATTTACGCTCCATGCTAAACGGCATTTTTCAAAAAATTCCTACAAAATTTGGGATGGAGCTAAAAATCTGATTTTTGGTGACCGAAGCATTCAAATATGGGGACATTGATTGCAGCAATCCGCGAGAAAAAATATTTTCGCGTTTCGAATTTTCGGAGGGTGCGTCAAACCCAAAAAGTGAAGAAAAATGTTTTAACATGTGCAGGATAGGGAAATCTTTTTTCTTCACTTTTTGGGTTTGACGCACCCTCCGAAAATTCGAAACGCGAAAATATTTTTTCTCGCGGATTGCTGCAATCAATGTCCCCATATTTGAATGCTTCGGTCACCAAAAATCAGATTTTTAGCTCCATCCCAAATTTTGTAGGAATTTTTTGAAAAATGCCGTTTAGCATGGAGCGTAAATAGGGCTTGCGGTGACTTTATTACCCCACTGTATATCACGCCTATTGGTAAGGGATATATCACGCCAATTGGTAAGGGATATATCACGCCTATTGTTAAGGGATATATCACGCCTACAGTAAAGGGTAATATCAAAAGCTCAATACTTCAACGTTGATTCAAGCTTATCCATGCGCCCTAAAGGCAATAAACTTACTTTTTTGGGATTATGGATGCCGAAGTCGGAATCAGCTCTTAAAAATGCATATAAAAGTAAGTTTTATTAAAACATCGAATGGACAAGACTGTGAGTCTACTTGTTAGCCTTTTGTGGCTACCGATGGTATGAAACTATAACATATTACGTAAGCAACGCATAATACCTCCTTGCAATGATTCTTTGTAATGATTTCAATGATATCTACACCATTTACGTTTGAACATTGAGGTTAATTGAAAATACAGACCAACTGACAATATATCTCAATGTAGAATGCTATATAACTACACATTTTCGGAGGCCAGAAACTGCCGTTAGCAAATGAAATTGAGATTGGTGCCCATGGACAATTTTGTTCAGCTTGAAAAGCTCTATCGACAGGCACATGTCTCGTTCTAGGCGGGCTTGGGCCCAGTCCCATAAGGTTCGCCATACCGCCCTTTCACGATTTTCTTAACTGTGGACTTGATCTTTACTTTATGCACAGTTTCATATATTCGGTTGTATTTGTATGTATGTATGTCCACGAGCACCTTAAGAACATTCCTAATAATTCAAACGAAAAATTAATCAAATTGAGAGCGTTTGTCTCCTGCTTTTTGTGGCTTCTGCACATTGCTGTCAACCGTTTTACTCTCCGCATATTTTTTGAAAGCTCTGAGTAGTTGACATCGCCCAAGAAAAAAAAATCGAAAGTGTGTCTCTGCATCCAATTTGTTTTGTGTGGTTTTTCTCTCTTACGCTCTGCTGACTGAGGATTTCGGCGAGCGAGGGAGTAGTCATCCTTCATTGTTCCCTCCTGATGTTCATACATGTTCGTTATATCCTCGTGCCGTATCCTACGGCAGTTAAAAAATTATATATTTTTTTCGTAGTCGTGAGCATGAATTTGCACTGAACGTTAATCCCAAGTTAAGATTTTTGAATGTTTATTCTCCTGTTTTCCTCCAAGTTGTTAGCACATTGACAAGCATCTGCATTGTTTTGTCCTGCATTAAAACTTGCGAAAACCTATATTAAACTGCCTTTAGCCTGAAGCAGCAGATAACACTCCCTGTCTAAGGGCTCACGCATAATTATTAGTACGTATGCGCGACGCGACAGCTAATATTTTTTAACTTCTTTAACAATGCAACATGCATGGTAATTAAGGTAGTTGTAAGTAGTCATAACAAAAGTCCATAAGCCATATATGCAGGTAGGTGAGAGAAAAAATGTGTAAAAAGGAAATGAATGTTGTGACTTGTGACAAAATAATAAAACAAAGTGAGGCTTCTATAAAAATTCAAATTACTTTTCTATTTATTATTATTCTCTTTTAGTAATAATAATAATAATAAGAGTAGATTAAAAAGAGATTTTTGTCTCCATTCTAATTATGATGGCTGACAAGGAGGAGCAATAAGTCAGCAGCACAGTCAAGTACGCAAAAGGAGGCAAGAAACTCTCTACCAACTTTTCCATTTCGAAAATAATGCTTTGTTATATATATTTTCTGAATTACTCACTCACGACGACAGCGTTTCATCGGATACAAAGGGAATTCGCTTTTAATGGGCTTGTTGTCACATCCGCTCTTCTTAAGCTGTACGCGGTACGCACACTCTCTAAAGCAATCAGTCATTACGAGCAGCTTTCAGTTTCTTCATCTTCGAAGGAACAAAGCCCCAAGAAGCTAAAACTACGTAATACGCACGCATGACGCCCGTTGAAATTTATTAAAAGCTTCACTCCAATTACTCAACTTACCTAGATAAGATAATGATATATGCTTAGCTTACATTGGATAACATGAAGTTTGGAGGTATATCCTAACCCTAGATGCATGGAACGGCTAATTAAATTTTTATGGTGAGTAACGGTTCGTTTTATCGAAACTCTTGTTACGTAAGATTATTAAGTACCTAAATGAAATTCAGCAAAAAAATGGGATGAATCCGTGCCTACATCCCTTCAAGTTTACGGACAGTTGAGCCAAGTACCCATAACACACCACGAGAGAGAATGATGTTGTTGAATGCTGTGATGTTGATGAAGATCGTCATCTCAATGACCTTCCATTTTCTTCGTCTCACTTTCATAGCAGCAGAACTATCATTCTGACATCTCTGCTTATTATATAATTTATAACCTATTAAAATATGCTATATTATGTTTCATTATTATATTCGTCATCTCTGCTGCCTGGCTCCATTCTTGTTGATGATGCTTTTCATGACATGTTAAATGTTTAATTTTCTTTCAAGTTAAGCTATTAAGTGTCCTCCCTTCAACATCGGCCCTTATTATATGCTACCCTACAACACAACAATGGAAAATTGGTAGATAAAAATAAAAATTACATCTTTCTTGTCGTTACATATTTTATGGCTTTTGTTTTTGAAAGAACGAACCACTCATTTTCGACAAAATTCATAAAAAAAATTTTCAAATTGGCTGACCATGAGCAGATACTTCAACTTAACAAGAGTTAAATGACCATTCAAAGTGTAAAGTATACCTACCAAAAAAGGGAGATACGTTAAAAGAGCAGTACACTTTTCATTTCATTTTGAATAAAACGACGACAAGATTATGAATTAGGTGACCAACGACACCGGTGTCCACTGATAACCCCTACACTAATTATAGGTTACTAGGCAACATGACTTGCTACATTCCTCCGTAATAATACTAATGATAATAAAATATGGCTCAGCGATTCTCTTCTCGTCTTGTCCTTCTACCCACAAAGATGCTAAAATTTATAAAAAGGATTCTTGAAATGCAAAGACTAGCTAGCTCCTTGTTGTTGTGGAGACATAATGAGCATCTCCTCATATTCATCTCATTTTTGACAAGGTTTCAATCATGCTGCCATGGAGACACCAGCAGGACATAACATAAGGACCAACCCACTGGCCTTATAAAAATGAGATATTGCATTATTGCGGCGAAATGTGTAATGATGATAATTTATGTAAATAGACATTTTTGCTTGGATTATATATATAGTTTGGTAGAAAATTGGAAACGTTTTGGTGGTTGTGCCTCTCTGCACTAATTTTGAAACTGCGTGCTCTAGGGAGTTGCCAAAGTAGCAATAATAATATTTTTTAAGGCAAAATGCAGAAAATGAAAACATTTTTATGGCTGATTGCATATTAGTGCAGTGTGCATCTCCACCTTGGTGCATCACGGTCGTACCCATTATTAAACACTCTGAAGATGAGACCTCGTTTTTTTCACTCTAATAGCAACGTACTCATCTTCATCATTGTCATCATCGCTCAATAAACGCTATTGTTTATGAATTGAAAATTATTATTGAATCCCCACTTCATTTATAAATTTTCAAGAGGACGATTTCTTTTTTGGATGGAGGAGACGATGATGGCGATGGGATTCCTCCTCCTCTCGCTCGAATCTCATTCATCCTGCCTGAATTTACCTCACGATTTTTTTCAGAAAGTGCAATAATTACAGAGCTCTACGCAGGTATTTTCAGTTTGGACAATAATTTTTGTGCGTGATGTGGTGCATGTGTGTGTGTGAGCGCGTGTATACGTGCGGTTTTATCTTTTAAAAAGCATCTCTCAGTCAGTTTCTGCTGCACCGTAGGCACACTCACACAATCACCACCAACGACACAAATCAGATTGATTGCTTCATTTTCCTTTTTTTATTGAATCAAGTGAAATGAAGCGGTTTACATTTTTATACATCGTGTACATTGTCATCATCAGCATCATCTTCAATCTTCATTACAACAACAACAGCAAAACTGTTAAACTTGCAACCATGACAGTAATCAAATGTAAAAGAGTATTGACTTATTATTAACCATTCAAAAATGGGTTTCAAGAAGATGATTCATGGTCGTCGTTCTAAAAATAATTTGGCAACTGCCACGAATTATCTGATCCTGATCTAATTTACTTTATTGCTGATGCTTCTACTATTATTATTGCATTTTTATAGAAAGGTTACTCAACTACTCAAACATGACATTTTTACTGTCGTTGCTATCATGTTATTATTGCAATTGTTGCACTGCAATTTGTAATAATATGCTTTTTTGGCTTGTCACGTGTCACGCGAATCTCTGACTCCAATTATTTTTCGTGTGTAATAATAGCTATTGCACAGGCAACACAAATGTTTGTAAGAATAATACAAACAAGCTTGTTACCGTTATCGTTGTCTGATGTTATCAGTGTTCCATCCTGGTTTCAAAATTTTTAAAGCTTTTATAATATTTTTTCAGAAAAGGTGTAATTTTTTCATTACTCTCTGGTTGCCATTATTATTTAAGCAGGGCGGAGTAGCAGAGCAACAGCATCAAAGCAAATGACAAGGCGAGCAAGGTAAACTCTCTCACGGTCTTTTGCAACTTAATAATTTGAGTGTGAGTGCTCATTTTTGCACCGCTTCGACTCTAACCACCACGTGGCTTAATTGATCCTACAAAATATATACATTATTTTCATTTTGCTTTACTTTTCTTTCTAAATCCCTCAACTAGTCAATCATTCAATGTCTCTCTTTGATCGTCGTTATCACGACATAACAAGACATTAGACAAACACTAAACTGCTTGGAGCAATTTTGTTTTAAAAAGAAAAAAAAAGTTAATATAGCATAGCAGTTTGTTTGTTGAGTGAGTGAACCCATCAAAATGACGACGGTTCTCCTTATGAGTTTAGTCGCAAGTTGAAAGTTGCCGTGAACAGAGTGGTGGCGACAACAAGAGCGCATTGTTACCAGAGAGTCTGAGTTTTCAAGTCAGTTCAACAATCACAGGCAGTAGTTGTGTCATGATTGCTTTTTCTTGTTGAAGCTTCTTAAAAATCAGCCAAGTACTATGGCAGTAGTGGAAAGCGTGAGAGGTTGAGAAAAAGAGCAGCGAGCAGCGTCGATTTCGATTTTCATTCTCAAGTTCACTTTTTAAAACGCTAAAATTAGTTGTGCTTCTTGTACGTATAGTACAATAAACCGAGCAAGCTGGCGCATAGCAAAGTGGCGAAGCGATTACTTTTCACAGTGATTACTGATAAATAAGTTTGTTCAGTAATAAACCGACTTGTGACCTCTGGTGATCATGTGGTCCGACATAACTAGCATTCGAAATGTAAAAACCATTATTACTGTAAAATCGAGTTTCGAAATTTGGGGGCATTGTGATATTCAGATTTATCTCGAAGAGTACTACCATTTTGATATCCCACATCATACGTAGCTTAAAGAAAAGTTTTGAAACTCAAAAAACGGTTATAACGGCGACGTCGTATTTCGAATTTTGTTGAGAGTATTGTATTCGGATTTTGCTCAACGAGTAATACCTTTTTGATACCCACATCATATGTAGTAGTTTAAAGAAAAGCTCCGAAAGTAAAAAACCGTTATAACGGCGACGTAGTATTTCGAATTTTAACGCCAGTATCATATTCGTCTTTAGCTCGAAGACTAGATGCGTTTTGACACCCCACTCACATTTTTAGCCAAAATTCGAAATTTTAAAATCGTCCTGCCGTTAAAACCGTTACAAATTACTTCAAATTATAACTGCCAAATTGATTTTCTCGAAGGGACGAATCGAATGATACCCTACACGGCATATGCTGTATTTATAAATTTTCAAAATTGTAACGGTTTCTAACCGTTACCGTTGACCGATCGATTTCAAAATCACTAGCAAGTGAGCTTGGGTGACCAGTAATCGATTGCCGAAAACAGAATTTAAAAACTCGAAACCGTTTTCAAGATATCGTCTGGACGGACAGACGGACAGACGGACAGACAGACGGACAGACAGACAGACAGACAGACAGACGGACATCGTGAAATCAATAAGTAGCTTCGCCACTTAATAATGTGTGCATGTGCAGTAGTAATTACGCATTGTTCATTGTTACACCGCTAGTTTGTCTTGTGTATCATCTATATAACAATCATGTAAAAAAAGTCGTGCAAAGCAAAAAGTCTTTCTGTCAAAAACCAGAGTATATAGTTGCAGTAGTATCTAGTTGCAATTAGGTTTAGTAAATTTTAGTTTACAAGAAAGATAGCCAGCCTTACACTGTGATGTTGATGATAATGACGATGATATTACAACGTCAACAAAGTGAACAACATAATCATCAACAAGATCGCGTCAGTCGAGCTACATGCACGCAGAGAGTGTGAAGGACGACAAGTAGGTAGCAAAAGCCACTAGCACACTAGCATTCTTGCTACACTGACACAATTTGGTGTAGTGCAAGTATTTATTGCATTGCACACATCTTCTATGAATTTTGCAAAAAAAATGGTGTTTCAAACAATATTTTACGCATGAGCTCGTGATAATTTCGTTCAGTGGTTAATTCGAAAGTAAGAGCTAATCACGGCAGTCAAATCAAGTTCTGCAGTTACAGTGACTAGGATAGTATTTTTGTCCAGTTTGGACCATCCCGAAAGTAAATAATTTTTTAGCTTTGCCTCGTCTTGACTTGCTGTTGCGGATTAATTTGTGCAAAGATGTGAAGTCAAAATGGATCAATTTCCGGCGATTGAGTTGATAAGATACTTTCTTCCGATTGAAAAGGAAATTTAAATTTGTTAAGCATGATTCATTCCACCTCATCATCAGGCTTGGTGGCAAAGACACGAAGTGTTCAAGTGATCATTGTCGTACTTTCGATAATCTTTGGTGTGGGTGGTTATAATAATTTTAGAGGTGGTGGTGATGGGGATACAGAGGAAGTCTCACAATCCCCGTATTCCGTGATAAATCCAGGTGCATCCTGGGCGAGCACAGGAGAAAAAAGCATTAATGATACAGTTGGGAAATCTACAGCAGAAAGAGAACTACAAGGAAAATCCACGAGCTTTAATGGTTCCAGTAGTGGTCACACTAATAACATCTCAGGTTGCACAATTATTTCCACCTTCATTCGTTTTTATTCAATCTTTTACTCCACGCTTGACTCAAAATGACCTTCACCAAAGACTGGCTGCTTTACAAACAAAAAATTAAGTAATAAGCATTGTACACACATGACTTGGAAAATTGCAGTCTTTTTATTCATTTTTTTCAGATTATATCAGAAATGGAGAACTGTCAGCCATTTTTTGCGAGCGATGCACAGAATCGCAAAAGGAAAAGGTGGAGCAGATCCTCTACCTGCTCTACCATTTCAACAATAATGCCGGTTCCACTTCAGCTTCCAACGTGAAACTTATTCCTGAAGAGATTCCGGACAAGAACTACGTTCTGCTAAAAAAGAAAAGAGAGAAAAAGAAATTCAAAGCAACATCTTCTCCAGTACCTGTCTACCGTAAAAACCTACCTGAAATGATCCCTACACCAGAAACTGTAGTATCCTCATATCATGATCGTCAACAGCTCTCCAGAGTGATTCAGTTACCACCTTCAACCTTATCTACCACCACACCTGCCACCTCTTCTCCAGGCTATTCTTCCATGGCTATACCTATCGTACCGTATTTCTACACTTCATCTGCCACCTCTCCTTTGCCTGGAGGTTCCACAACTGTTAGCTCTGCGTTGGAACCTGTGCAATCCGTAGAGATGCCTACGCCTCCAATGCCGCCAACGACTACTGGTCCAATTTATCTCTACTATCTTGGCGGCCCTTCTTCTGTGTCTTCTTTATCATCCTCTGGATCTCTGGAACCGCCAACGACTCCAGTTGTGGAGTCTAGCGTGGCTTACGCGTCCAGACCGACTACAATGGAACCTATATTGTGATATTTTCATTTTTACTTAATTTTACTGAATAAAGTATACTATTAATTTTAAATATAAATAGAGATACAAAATACAGCTTACAGATTCTTGCTAAGTTTGTTCTATAGAAAACTGCCCATACAATAAATTTTCGTACGATGCATATTTTCAGGGGACATTTTTCAAGTGCATTCTCGAGCATAAATATACTATATACTTACTTACTTAACCTATGTATTTATTTTTGACAGTAAAATTGTCAGTCGGTTATTGTGTTGATCTTCTACCGGAAATGTCAAGAAAAAGCATCATTGAGAGTAAAGTTTGAAACCCATTCTCGAATAGATTCTTGGAATAGCCCTTTCCCATTGGATATAAACTGCAATTGGAAAATTTAAATGGTTTCAGGGCACGAGCTCTTTTAAGTTCTATAATATCTTTCAGATGTCTCCTCTTGCAAAACTTTTCTTGTACTTGCATCAATTTTTGCTTAGGCAGATTCATGATCATGTCACCGGTCATGGCAACAAGAGGTAGAAATATAGCCACGGCAGCCAGAATGACAAATAAAACATTGAAAAGAATGCATAAACTGACAGCAGCCCGACATGAACTTTAATACTGAAGGTTACGTGATATTTAGTCAGCATTTTTACTAGGTGGCTTTCCTTAAGTCTCACTTAAATGAAGAGTGTCTCGACAAACTGGACCAAAGTCGACCATTTACACGATTAGGTAATACGATTAACACAAGAAGGCCTGTAGAAATGTAGCAAATGTAAATTAAAGATTATATGACAAATGGATGAGCACAAACTATTATATACATATTTGCACTGGACGAGCCCTTATATTTGTATCACGTCACCCCGGTGATGAAACTTAGGGACAAAAAGCTTTATGCAACAATTTTCTTTTAATAAAAGACGTGGCTTTTTAAAAAATCTCACTCAAAATTATATTTACCCATGCAGATATTGTAATAACTAATTAAGAATGTGTATTATATTTGACATGAAACTTTCCCTCAGTATTGCTTTGCGCCCTCTTAATTTCCGCTGCCGTCTAACCAAAAGTCAATCTCAAACCTGTCTATAACAAGTTGTTTAAGATCCCAATTGGGTGATACAGAATTAAATTATACCATTTGATAATTCCATACTCATAATTGGTACGGTAACATGATAAGTTTCCGAAAAGCAATTATTCGATAAGTTGGTTATACTCGCTCAGTTTAAAATGCAAAGCATTTCTTTTCACTAAAAATGCTGGCAAGGTTTCTATTGTTCAGTATTGCTAATGTTCAAATCATGAATGCTAACACCGAAAATCAATTACATACACACATAACCATTTTACTTGTAAGAGGTTAAAATATATGTTCCTCATAAAAAATAAGATTAAAATAATAATCCTATACTTCCTACGGTCAACAGTTTCTTCTATTATAATCGATGATAACGGAAATCTACCTCAACAGTAAAAGTAATCTCTCCATTTTCTTAAAATGGTTGCGATACTTGCTGTACTACTGTCAGTATTAAATTTGCTCGGCTATATAACTATTTTCTGGAAAATGAATTTATTTATTTCTGCATTTTAGCAAGTCAAGTTAATTTTAGGAGCATGAAAGTATTTTTATAGATAATTTGAGTGCGTATTTAAAACCTAACCACATATGTATACAATGTACATACAATCAATATAAGCGTTCAAAAGTAACCGAAAATACGATTATGGTCTTCAGATGTTCTTTCTCCATTCCTTTGCCATATATTTAGACCATTGTATTAAAAGCTGTAATTTATATTTTTTGTGTATCAGTTTGTGATTTCAGATAAAATGCAGCGTACCAGGATAATAACGCAATAGTCATTAATGCATAGGCAAGCAACGAACCACTTCAATTAAATTAAGTATGACTGCATATCATTTATCAAGAACATCGTGAATTGGAAATGGAACTCGACTATAAAAGTAAACAAATAAGAATATCGACCATGTGAAGATTAACAAGTGTTCTACTTGTTTCGCATATATCCATATGCATGTGCAACCAATGTGGTGTGATTGAATATTATTAAAATTAAAATATTGAAATTTTCTTTTAATCAACAACAGTCTACAAACAGATTAACTAACCCATTCAAAAATTTACCCCATTTTTTCTATTTGTTGAACTTACTACAACGATTCTATCCTGGTAAGATCTCCATACTTTGAGAAATTAATTCTAAACTCGTGTAAACTATATCTTCAATCTGGAGATACCTAATTAAAACATCAAATATTAAATATGAGGTCCTGTTTCTGGCAGTCATGGAAAGTGAAACGAGTAAACGATTTCATCATCAAGTACATCAAGTCGTTACGGACTCTGAAATCGCTGCACTCTTCCCCCTTCTTCATGAAGTGTGTCCGGATATTCTTTCTGAAGCTGAACTACTGGAAAAGGCTCGTCACATGATAGATCATGAAAACTGTCATTTTATTTATATTAAAGATAAATTAGAAGACTCTAACGAGGGTTCTGAGTTCCCAGTCAGTTTTGCGGGATACCGGATGCTAAACAGTTTGTCAAGAGGTCACCACATGCACATTCATTACGTTGGTACACTACCTTCAGCAAAGAGACGGGGATACGCCAATACCTTGGTTGACTGGATGATTGAAAAAGCTCACAAGGAAAAATGTAATATGATAAGTTTAAATAGTGAACACGGACGAAGGGAAGCGCATAGACTGTACATGAACAAACAGTTTCACCTACAATGCCACCATTTCGCTTTGGAATCGCAGCCGTTGCACTAGTTATTAAATTCCTCCAGCCATTTGTTCCAAATGACAAGCACAAAAATGTACATATTAATCAATAAATTGTTTTATTTCATATTTCAAGCCTCTGCCATTCTCAAATTTCTAATTTATTGTATTCATCCACAAGATCTTTAATCTCCTCCAACATGTCCTTCCCTTTATCCGGATTCTGATCAATCCAGTCGAGCAAGCATTGATGAAATATTTGCGCCAAATCAGACATATTGAGTTCACCAACATCAATTCCAGCCGTTTTTACCAGACCCATTCCAGGTCCTGTCATTGCCAAACCCATTCCAAGTCCGAATTTTATTTTTCTTCGATATTGCATAAGGAGATCCTTTAAAAAAATTATAATTGCACCAGCTTGAAAACTAACTTCTGGTTACTCATGAACTTATGTTTAAAATAGTCGAATTTACCTGGTAGGTAAGTTCAATTGGATAACCCAGAGTTCTTGACACATCATTCAATGTATCTCGATAAATATTCAGCAAATCTTCGAGTTTGGATTGCCGAATCTTTGGATCAACGCTAGAGTAGAAGTAGTAGACCAAATCCAATCCTGGCGAGTTATAACGAGTGACCTTAGTTACAACACAGAGTACATGAATACATTACGTTACACATAACGACCTAGGTAAATATTTTGTAAGTATGTGCATTACTCTAGTTTTGAAAATTCATACCTGCAAATCTATTGCGATATGATGAAGAACATCGTTAGTTTTCTTGTCCTTTAGCACCATCATATTGTTATTCTTGTAGTCCCTAAATAATCACAAGATATGCATATTTCTAGTGACCATTTTGAATCATGGATCTGTACATTTTTTATAGTGCGAAATAACATACCCGTGATTGAGCACTAGTAAATTCTCCACCTCTCTATTGCACCGGATGGTATCCAAATATACTTCGGTGAAGGTGCCATGAAACGATTTTAAGGTAGCTAGCGCTTTTGCCACGTCGTTTGATTGGCTGTTCTTCTGAGGTTTTTTAATTTTTAAAGGTTTCAGTTACAAGTGCATCCACATAGCTACATACATTTATCGTATGTACATATATTGAGTCAACTTAAATACATACCTCCAAAATCAGTTCGGCTGTGTTCCATGCATTTTCAAAAAATTGAACCGTAATAGCCACCATCATTGGCGTGCCAACCGAATCAAAGTCAAGATTTGGAAACTTTTGGAAGAATTTCTGGTCGCCCCCACTTTCCTGGATCATACCATACGACAAAGCATGATGCTTTGCTAACGTACGCAATGCAACTCTATCCCACAGAATACCTCATGAACATGAATCGCCAGTAATCTCAGACTAATTGCTAATACTTAAAAATATGCTTAAAATTTCCAAACAATCTATAAAAAATTAAGGAAATAGGTATCTTACGCAGTTGTATTGAAATCATGTCGTTTGTCATGGGGACACAACGCATATCCTTTTTTAAGGAGATTCTCCAGAACGATAAGATTTTCGTCGCCATAGTAACATTTCGGGTAGAAATCTATTAATTCGGGGAACCTTTTGAAAAGAATATGTTAATTTTAAAACAGTGGTAAAAATAACATTTTTTTCAAAGCTGTCGATCGACATACCCCTTTGATTTACAGAATTCTTTTGCCAATGGTAAATACTCCATGAAAAATCTTGCTTCCTTTTCGAAAGCTTTCGTATCTTCCAGCATTTCCTCATGTGATGGATTACCCGTATGCAGCTTCACGAATAAATCCAGCGGGTCCTTGGCTTTATCTTCAAATGTCACGGTTACACACTGAGTTAAGCTTAGCATGCCATCTCCTTTCGCCCCAGACTCCATCACAGTCACCTTGGCAACGGTGTCAAGTATTCCATTGTCGCGCAGTATTTTGCTATACTTTTCGCGCAGTGCTTCAGTATTTTCCGGCATTTTAGAATATCGTCGAAATCTACAGTTTTTTCTTGCTGCAGCGTTACCGATGAAAAATAATACTAAATGTTTTCCAGAGCACAATCTGTGTCCCACTGAACTTGTTTTGATTATGCTGACACATTCAAGGTTGAACAAATTGTTCGCGGCATATCACTTCCTACTTAATTTTGATAAGCCTTTATCATGTAAAGGCAGCTTATCTGGAATAGTTGTGATGTTAACGCTAAAAGCTTTAATTTTAAAAGAAATCTCCCGATGGCAAAATAATGAACCTTTATAAGTACAGTAGATTCGATTTTGTTGTTTCGTAGTAACACTAACTATTACAATGGTGCCACCGTATCAACAGGAAATGAGTTCTTAACCTCTCAACATCAAGTCATTACAGCCACTAGTAACTGAATAAAAGTCTGCATGTATGTAGAAATAAACAACCACGTCTGGTAGTATATTTAGATTTTTAAAAATATAATATTTTCATTGCTAACGAGAAAAACCTAGCTCATGGAAATTGATCACTGTTGGAACAATTAGTTCAACCAACACTAACTTGTAGCAATACTGGGACAATAATTTTTCCTATGCAATGTTTTCAAACAAAGCTATACTAGGCATGAACATACTTATTGTGTATATGGACATAACACTGTCTGTGCGCATTTTTCAAGGACATGACAATTGTATTTGGAATATTATGTGCTGGATGGATGTGAACATACAATTATTTAAACATCAAGCTTAGTGTGCATGCGATTTCTCGTCAACTCTAATCTATACAATTAAAGGTACTTGAGCCATTATATGTTTTAAAACAAGCGAGTATAGTGTTAATTGCTCCTCGTGATAAGTTGTAGCCTCTATGCATGTTTAGTTTTGTGTTTTATGAGAAGCTATTACTCAATAAGTTTGGTTGAAGGTCTGCATCCATGACCATATTAAACTTTTAAAACCAAGTAAAAAAGTTGTCAAATCATCGGACGCATAAAAACTCCCTCATTCGAGTACCCATATCCAAGATGATCGGAGTTCCCAAACAGTTGCGTGATAGAAGTTGTTAAAAGCGTTTATGATAAATATGGTAACAATATTTTTATTCAGTAGAGAATGTCAGCCCTGCTGCTTTTGCTGTTTTATTCATTTGCCAGTGTTGAGAATTCGACAGTTCATTTAAAGGTCATAATTGTCATGAAGTAATGCAGTAAATTAAAAGAAACTACCTACATATGTACTGATGGTGTGAAAATAATTTTTAATTGCATCGAGTGCAACTTTCAAAAACATCGAAGCACTATGTAGAGAGATACAGCAAGCCGTATGTGTTTTTAGTATCTGAAGTATAAATCAGTTTATATAGAAACAATTGTAAATAAAAACCAGTAATAGCGAAATTAAAATTTACAGCCATAATAATCACAATTCCAATTTACTGTACTCCTTAACAAGATTTTTAATTTCATTCCCCATATCTTTTCCCTTTTCCGGGTTCTGAGCTATCCACTTCAGTAAGCACTGTTGGAACACGGCTACCATCTCGTTCATATCGAGTTTGCTAATATCAATATCTGCCATTTTTACAAGTGCCATTCCTGGTCCCACTATTGTCATCGCAAGCAAAACCCCAAATTTGAATTTCCTCCGATACTGCATAAGTAGATCCTTTAAAAACAAGGAGATATTATATGTACCTATCTTTTTAGCTGTTTTCGATTTTGCAGTAAAATTATGACTAGGTACATATATACCTCGCCTGAGAGTTCAATAGGATGACCCAAGTCTCTCGTGACCTCATTTAATTTTGTTCTATAAATGTCAAGTAAGTCTTCAAGCCGAGATTGGCGAACGTTTGGATCAACACTGGAAAATAAGTAGAATCCTAGGTCCAGCGCTGGAGAATTAAAACGGGTGACCTTGATAGCAAAGCCAATTCAAAATAGCAAAGCAGTAGTGGAAAAAGTATTTAATCAATAAAGTGTCATGTTTTATACTACAATTATATGCCATATATGAACTAAATTAGTAAGAAACACTAAACCTGGAGATCGATAGCTACATGATGAAGAATAGTATCTGAATCCTTGTTTTTAAGGAACATCATGTTATTGTTTTTGTAGTCGCTATAGAAACAAGACGCATATACTCACAATTAATACGGTTGCTGATGTTTCAGTGTTTCAGGATTCTTGTATTTGTTACACTCAATTTACCCGTGATTAAGTACCAATATATTATCCACATCTCTTTTGCATTGCAGTGCATCTAAAATGATTTCCTCGGACGTGCCCAATAATGTTTCCAATTTAGCCAATGTATCTTAGTCACCGTCAGTTCTGTTTTTCTGTACGAAAATTGTTGTCAATTTTTATAAGTTTAAGACCAATCGATACAATATTTTACTATGAATCTAAATCCTTACCTCTAGAATAGTTTGGTTCGTTTTCATAGCATTCTCAAAAGAAGACACCATCATGCCAACCATCAATGGCTTTACTAATCCATCATGATCCAAGTTCGGAAACTGCTCAAAAAATTTGTCCTCTCCTCCACTCTCTTTTATCATTGCATAGGAAATGGCGTGATGCTTGGCTAACGTCTTCAGAACAACTCTGGAAAATGAGATGAATTACCTTACGTGCATCGTTCACATGAATTATGGTAGACTCTTTAAATAAATGCGAGAACTTAAATTGTCATACACGGCTGTATTGAAATCGTGACGCCTGTCGTGGGGCAACATGGTGTAACCCTTGTCCACAAGATTTTCGAGAACAATCATCTTTTTATCGCCATGGTAGCATTTTGGATAAAAGTCAATCAAGTCATGTAATCTGTCAAACAACAAAAACACAGTTTTTATTGCTAAACTGAACAGGTTCTAATGTTTTACACCCTGACTACATAGCGGCTCATAATTAATTACGTACCCCTTTGATTTACAGAGTTGTTTTGCTGCTGGTAAGTATTCCATAAAAAATCTCGCCTCTTTTTCAAAAGCCTTCAGATCATCTAACATTGCCTCATGTGACGGGTTGTCCGTATGCAGTTTCACAAATAAATTCAGCGGATCCTTGTTCTTATCTTCAAATGTTACTGTAACACACTGGGTCAAACTTGCCATTCCATCCCCCTTCGCTCCAGAATCCTTCATAGTCACCTCGGCAACATTGTCGGTGATTCCATTAGACCTTAATATGGTCTCAATTTTTTCACGAAGATCCTCAGTGTTTCCTGACATTATTGTAATGAATTCCTAAATAAAATCCTTCGTTACTACGTTGTCGCTTAGGAATGATGATGATGTCAGTATGTCAGTTTGATGATATGGATGAATTTACTTTGCAAGGGTTTCAATTTTTGTAATTCAATTGTAAAGTACTTTTCCCTACGTGAAATTTTACTCTACTGACGAAGTTATAATATAATTCATGTACTGTATCCCGTATCATTTGTATATGTCATCAATGTGTTATATTATTTTATTTTGATGTTCCTTATTTGTCCAACATAGCTATATACATAGTATTGCATAATGTTGCTGTGATATTTTGGACAAAAGCACGATGTTGAAATGTAATTTTAAGATCATGTAATGGCATGGATGCTCATTTTTTATATAGAAAATTCGTTCTGAATAGAGAATGGTGAATTACATGAAACAAAAAACTACAAACTGAGTGTGTATATTCTCAATATTCCGTTTTCGCCAGATCAAGGACATCACAGCTGAAGGACGATAATTACATGAAAATAATAATGCTTTTCCGTTCATAGCCCACAATCATCGTTGTAGTTTGTAATGATCTCTCTAGCCTAAAGCTATGAAGAATGGAGATTGGGGATGATATTTGGTAGGCCATTTGAAGTGGTCATCTCTATGCAAAATGCTACCTTGTTTGCAAGCATGCATACTGATCTAAGAGTACTCGACGCTGACGCTGGTATTGCATATAACAATAGAATAAATATAAAATGAAGAAAACGGCAGATGAAGTTTAAATCAGATTACAACATGTATAAACGTCCATGAAGTAACGATACTATTTACTCCAAAAGGAGTTTTGGATATAATTCGATCGTACCCACGGACTTCAGTTTCAATAAGTATACGGTTTTGGCCATTTTATAAACCCGTTCAAGGCAGGTGATAAAACTGTAGATTTTTTACTTTGTTTTTATTTAATGCGATTTGTCTGAGGGGTAAGTTGAGATTGGGAGTTGGTGAAGTGGATCAAGTTCGTTGAGTTGGGAAAATGGGGGCTGTTTCAACGAGAGAAACATGCCATTTGAGCTGCACATAGAATTGCAGGAGGAAGAAATGGGGGGGCTGCTTCAAATGAGGAGGCATGCCTATTTGAGCTGCACTTTGTATTGCAGGAGAGTTTCTGGGGCTGTTGTCACTTTTTGTGAAACATGCATTCGAGCTGCACTTAGGATTGCAGAAGAGATTTTTGGGGCGGTTTCACTTTTGTGGAACACGCAGTCGAGTTGCACGTAGTATTGCAAGTTGGGACGAGACAGAGAGACGACGAGTTTTGGAGAGAAGGGTCTGCTGTGAGACACAAGGGTCTGCTTTGAGACAAAAAAGAGTTTAGTTCACGTTGTGAACGAGGGGACTTGCATTGCAGGTCAAGGGTCTGCTTTGAGACACAGGTTCAATTCACATTTTGTGAATAAGTGACGAAACGGGGAGGTGACGAGATTTGAGGAGACTTTAAGTCTCAGAATTACGCGTTTTGTGAGAGGCAAGAGAGAGAACGATCCACTTCCCTTCACTCAGACTGCAGGAGAGTTGAGAGTTTTTTAAGAACCGAGTTCTTTTTTAATGAGCGAAAAGAGGGAGAATCATTAACGATTGTTTTAATAATAATAAACGTGATTTTAACCATTTTAGACTTGATTAATTAATAAAAGTGGGCTTTTTAAGTTTGTGACATTTTTAAATACTGAACTGTGTAATTTTATCGATTTATTTGGGCTCGGCAAAGTGTGTTATCAATTCTCATCAAAGACATTACGTAAAATAGTGACCTTTCACCCATTTAGACACAATACACAAGCGGTTAGCTAGTTGTATTTGTAACATTGTGGTGACCCCGACGTGATCGAGTAACGTGTGGGGGGTGAAAGGGCCATCAAACGTCAACATGGACTCCTTGACCAGAGCAAGACGACCAAAGAGGCGTGAGTTCGAGAACGTGCACAAGGAGCTGGAGGCTTTGTTGAAAGGCGAGGAGGTCAAGGAGGATGAAGAGAAAGATTGAAGCCGCATTCAAAGTGCTGTGTGACACGTTCGAGTTTTTTCAACGGAAGGATGACGGTGGAGGGGGAGAGCCGACAACAACACGTGCAAGGTTTAGTGCACCAACAACAACAACAAGGAGGAGTCCTCCACCACCCCAACCAACAACAAGTAGTGCCAACATTGGAGGATCTGGCAAAGTGGCGCTGAAGACGCTGATGGTGAAAGTATCATCGGGTGATCGAGAGGAGCTTGTTCGTGCCTTCATCGACGAGGGATGTGAAAGGAGCTATTTGTTGAAGTCTACAGCACGAAAACTGAAGCTGAAACCGGTGGGAACGGTGAACGCGGTACATTTACTGTGGGGAGGACACACAACAACAGAGGTGCAGCATAAGCAGTACGAAGTCTGGCTCAGGTCAACAGTTGCAAACTTTGAGGTCAACGTGAAGGTGCGCGAACAAGAGCCAATTTGTGGAACACTTGTCAACGTTTCTAGCCGTTATCCCCGAATCTACAAGGAGTTACGACAAAAGATAGTGCAACTAACTGATGTAGAGTATGGAGAGAAGGAGATTGGTTTACTGATCGGAGCTGACCTCTACCCACACATTCTAACTGGGGATTTCTTACGTTTAGACAGCGGCCCTGTGGCTATTCGGACGAGATTGGGATGGACGTTGATGGGTGAAGTACGAGAAGAAAATGGGAATGAAGAGTCCATGTCTGCTGCTGCTGTGATGTCAATGTCAACCACCGACTCTCAATTGACCAAATTTTGGGATCTGGAAGTGATGGGGATTAAAGAGCCTGCAGAGGAGAAAGCAATTCAGAAGAGAGCCGAGCTGGTGAAGGAGAATTATCTGAGCAGCATCAGCAGAGACAACAGTGGGCGTTACGTCGTCAAGCTGCCTTGGAAAGAGAATCTTCCAAGTTTACCGGAGAATGGAGTCGTATTCCTTCGAACGAAATGTGAAGGAGATGTCAGAGTGCAGCTGATTTGTGCAAAATCCCGTGTGGCGCCAGTGAAGAAGATGACCATTCCAAAACTTGAGTTGATGGGGTGCCTCCTGGGAGTGAGAATTTTTACCACCGTGAAGAAAGCTTTGCATTTGGAGGGTGTGCCAGTGAGATTCCACACGGATTCTACCACAGCATTAGCGTGGATTCAGCGGAACGACCAGTGGGGGACTTTTGTGGCGAATCGCGTGAAGGAGATAAGGGAACACACGAAGAGTGAGCAGTGGGTACATGTTCCAGGAAGTGATAACCCGGCCGACCTCCCATCACGCGGATGTTATCCAATCCAGCTGACTACTAGTAAATGGTGGGAAGGGCCGAGCTGGCTCTACGAGGAGGAAGAGAACTGGCCAGATACACGTGAGGATTTTGATGAGGAGGAGATCATGGCGGAGAGAAGACGGACGGTGACAACGGAGCTCGTGACATCATTCTCTGTAATGGACAGGGTACAATACTCCCACAGTTTCGCAAGTTTAGTACGTGTTATTGGATGGGTCAGACGATTTCTCTTTAATAAATGTGTTAAAGAGGAGAACATGAGGAGGAGTGGAGATCTGAGGAAGCACGAGCTCGAAAAGGCAGAGAAGATGCTGGTTCGGGATATTCAACACAAGGCATTCCCGAGAAGCGAGAGAGCAAACCTGACGGGGTTGGAGCTGTTTGAGGATGACTGGGGAATCTTGCGAGTGAAAACCCGACTGACGTACAGAAAGGATTTGGGTAACTTCCGGTTTCCTGTGCTGCTGCCAAACAAGGATGAGAGGGTAAAAAGACTCATTATGGATCTGCATCGTCTTTACTGTCACGCTGGAGTTGGGTTTATGGTGACGATGCTGAGGAAGAAATTTTGGATAATTAAATCCCGTCACACCATCCGAGTGGTGCTCCACAAGTGCGAGAAATGTCGGAGATTTTCGTCAAAATCAATGGTACCTGAGCCAGCACCGTTACCACTAGATCGTGTGAAGGATGCAGAAGTGTTCGAGGTCGTGGGAGTAGATCTGGCAGGACCGTTATTCCTCAAGAACGGCAGTAAAGTGTGGATGGTCATCTACACGTGTGCGGTATACCGAGCTGTTCACTTTGATCTTGTCAAGAAGATAAGTACAACAGCTTTTGTGAAGTCCTTGGAGTCCTTCTGCGAGAAGTACCGAAAGCCAGCCATTATCTACTCAGATAATGGGACGAACTTCCGTGGAGCAGATAACCTGTTCAAAATGATCGACTGGAAGGAAGTGGGGCAAGATGAGAAAACGAGCAAAATTGAGTGGAAATTTAATCCAGTAACTTCAAGTTGGTGGGGAGGATGGTTCGAGAGACTCATCCGAACAGCAAAGGATCTCCTCAGAAGGACAGTAGGAAAAAGAGCGTTGAACTGGAACGAGTTAAAAGCGATCCTGAAGACGGTAGCGGAAGTCATGAACAATCGCCCCTTAACGTACGTTAGCGAGAACGCGGAGGATTTGGAGCCACTCACTCCAGAATTATTCCTAAATCCTTATGGGAAGGCAGAATTACCCGAGAAAGAGATGACAGAGGCTGAGACGTTACGTTTTCGAGTCAAGTATGTTGCTACCCTACGGCGGGAGTTGAAAGGTCAATTCATCAAGGAGTACCTGGCGATGCTGGTGAATCGCAATCCAAAGAAAGCAACACGAGAGCTGAGAGTGGGGGAGCTGGTTTTTGTGGGATACGACAACGTGAAGAGACTAGAGTGGCCGTTGGGCAGGGTACTGGAAAACATCCCAGGGAAAGACCGAGAATGCCGTTTGGCAAGAGCGATGACCGAAAAGGGAGAGATCATTAGATCGGTACAGCGACTGTATCCGTTGGAGGCAGACTCTGAGGTGGAGTCAATGAGGATTGTTCGTGAGCAGGGAGCAGTGACGAGGAGCGGACGCAGAGTGAGATGTCCAGCTAAGTTCCAGTGAGTTTTCGGGTGTGGCTAAATAGGGCTCTCAGTTTTTTCCTTTTTTAATTGATTTTTTTGTTTATTTTTAAAGAGAGCTGCACTGGGTTTTTGCCCTCTTTAATGGTAGATTTCGGTTAGGAAGAGGTTTTCCCCAGTGCCCACTGATTTTAATTTTTGCATTTCCATTCAGAGTCAATAATTAATGCTAAAGACTCCCGTCTTTTGCATGGCGGGAGAATGATAAAACTGTAGATTTTTTACTTTGTTCTTATTTAATGCGATTTGTCTGAGGGGTAAGTTGAGATTGGGAGTTGGTGAAGTGGATCAAGTTCGTTGAGTTGGGAAAATGGGGACTGTTTCAACGAGAGAAACATGCCATTTGAGCTGCACATAGAATTGCAGGAGGAAGAAATGGGGGGGCTGCTTCAAATGAGGAGGCATGCCTATTTGAGCTGCACTTTGTATTGCAGGAGAGTTTCTGGGGCTGTTGTCACTTTTTGTGAAACATGCATTCGAGCTGCACTTAGGATTGCAGAAGAGATTTTTGGGGCGGTTTCACTTTTGTGGAACACGCAGTCGAGTTGCACGTAGTATTGCAAGTTGGGACGAGACAGAGAGACGACGAGTTTTGGAGAGAAGGGTCTGCTGTGAGACACAAGGGTCTGCTTTGAGACAAAAAAGAGTTTAGTTCACGTTGTGAACGAGGGGACTTGCATTGCAGGTCAAGGGTCTGCTTTGAGACACAGGTTCAATTCACATTTTGTGAATAAGTGACGAAACGGGGAGGTGACGAGATTTGAGGAGACTTTAAGTCTCAGAATTACGCGTTTTGTGAGAGGCAAGAGAGAGAACGATCCACTTCCCTTCACTCAGACTGCAGGAGAGTTGAGAGTTTTTTAAGAACCGAGTTCTTTTTTAATGAGCGAAAAGAGGGAGAATCATTAACGATTGTTTTAATAATAATAAACGTGATTTTAACCATTTTAGACTTGATTAATTAATAAAAGTGGGCTTTTTAAGTTTGTGACATTTTTAAATACTGAACTGTGTAATTTTATCGATTTATTTGGGCTCGGCAAAGTGTGTTATCAATTCTCATCAAAGACATTACGTAAAATAGTGACCTTTCACCCATTTAGACACAATACACAAGCGGTTAGCTAGTTGTATTTGTAACATTGTGGTGACCCCGACGTGATCGAGTAACGTGTGGGGGGTGAAAGGGCCATCAAACGTCAACATGGACTCCTTGACCAGAGCAAGACGACCAAAGAGGCGTGAGTTCGAGAACGTGCACAAGGAGCTGGAGGCTTTGTTGAAAGGCGAGGAGGTCAAGGAGGATGAAGAGAAAGATTGAAGCCGCATTCAAAGTGCTGTGTGACACGTTCGAGTTTTTTCAACGGAAGGATGACGGTGGAGGGGGAGAGCCGACAACAACACGTGCAAGGTTTAGTGCACCAACAACAACAACAAGGAGGAGTCCTCCACCACCCCAACCAACAACAAGTAGTGCCAACATTGGAGGATCTGGCAAAGTGGCGCTGAAGACGCTGATGGTGAAAGTATCATCGGGTGATCGAGAGGAGCTTGTTCGTGCCTTCATCGACGAGGGATGTGAAAGGAGCTATTTGTTGAAGTCTACAGCACGAAAACTGAAGCTGAAACCGGTGGGAACGGTGAACGCGGTACATTTACTGTGGGGAGGACACACAACAACAGAGGTGCAGCATAAGCAGTACGAAGTCTGGCTCAGGTCAACAGTTGCAAACTTTGAGGTCAACGTGAAGGTGCGCGAACAAGAGCCAATTTGTGGAACACTTGTCAACGTTTCTAGCCGTTATCCCCGAATCTACAAGGAGTTACGACAAAAGATAGTGCAACTAACTGATGTAGAGTATGGAGAGAAGGAGATTGGTTTACTGATCGGAGCTGACCTCTACCCACACATTCTAACTGGGGATTTCTTACGTTTAGACAGCGGCCCTGTGGCTATTCGGACGAGATTGGGATGGACGTTGATGGGTGAAGTACGAGAAGAAAATGGGAATGAAGAGTCCATGTCTGCTGCTGCTGTGATGTCAATGTCAACCACCGACTCTCAATTGACCAAATTTTGGGATCTGGAAGTGATGGGGATTAAAGAGCCTGCAGAGGAGAAAGCAATTCAGAAGAGAGCCGAGCTGGTGAAGGAGAATTATCTGAGCAGCATCAGCAGAGACAACAGTGGGCGTTACGTCGTCAAGCTGCCTTGGAAAGAGAATCTTCCAAGTTTACCGGAGAATGGAGTCGTATTCCTTCGAACGAAATGTGAAGGAGATGTCAGAGTGCAGCTGATTTGTGCAAAATCCCGTGTGGCGCCAGTGAAGAAGATGACCATTCCAAAACTTGAGTTGATGGGGTGCCTCCTGGGAGTGAGAATTTTTACCACCGTGAAGAAAGCTTTGCATTTGGAGGGTGTGCCAGTGAGATTCCACACGGATTCTACCACAGCATTAGCGTGGATTCAGCGGAACGACCAGTGGGGGACTTTTGTGGCGAATCGCGTGAAGGAGATAAGGGAACACACGAAGAGTGAGCAGTGGGTACATGTTCCAGGAAGTGATAACCCGGCCGACCTCCCATCACGCGGATGTTATCCAATCCAGCTGACTACTAGTAAATGGTGGGAAGGGCCGAGCTGGCTCTACGAGGAGGAAGAGAACTGGCCAGATACACGTGAGGATTTTGATGAGGAGGAGATCATGGCGGAGAGAAGACGGACGGTGACAACGGAGCTCGTGACATCATTCTCTGTAATGGACAGGGTACAATACTCCCACAGTTTCGCAAGTTTAGTACGTGTTATTGGATGGGTCAGACGATTTCTCTTTAATAAATGTGTTAAAGAGGAGAACATGAGGAGGAGTGGAGATCTGAGGAAGCACGAGCTCGAAAAGGCAGAGAAGATGCTGGTTCGGGATATTCAACACAAGGCATTCCCGAGAAGCGAGAGAGCAAACCTGACGGGGTTGGAGCTGTTTGAGGATGACTGGGGAATCTTGCGAGTGAAAACCCGACTGACGTACAGAAAGGATTTGGGTAACTTCCGGTTTCCTGTGCTGCTGCCAAACAAGGATGAGAGGGTAAAAAGACTCATTATGGATCTGCATCGTCTTTACTGTCACGCTGGAGTTGGGTTTATGGTGACGATGCTGAGGAAGAAATTTTGGATAATTAAATCCCGTCACACCATCCGAGTGGTGCTCCACAAGTGCGAGAAATGTCGGAGATTTTCGTCAAAATCAATGGTACCTGAGCCAGCACCGTTACCACTAGATCGTGTGAAGGATGCAGAAGTGTTCGAGGTCGTGGGAGTAGATCTGGCAGGACCGTTATTCCTCAAGAACGGCAGTAAAGTGTGGATGGTCATCTACACGTGTGCGGTATACCGAGCTGTTCACTTTGATCTTGTCAAGAAGATAAGTACAACAGCTTTTGTGAAGTCCTTGGAGTCCTTCTGCGAGAAGTACCGAAAGCCAGCCATTATCTACTCAGATAATGGGACGAACTTCCGTGGAGCAGATAACCTGTTCAAAATGATCGACTGGAAGGAAGTGGGGCAAGATGAGAAAACGAGCAAAATTGAGTGGAAATTTAATCCAGTAACTTCAAGTTGGTGGGGAGGATGGTTCGAGAGACTCATCCGAACAGCAAAGGATCTCCTCAGAAGGACAGTAGGAAAAAGAGCGTTGAACTGGAACGAGTTAAAAGCGATCCTGAAGACGGTAGCGGAAGTCATGAACAATCGCCCCTTAACGTACGTTAGCGAGAACGCGGAGGATTTGGAGCCACTCACTCCAGAATTATTCCTAAATCCTTATGGGAAGGCAGAATTACCCGAGAAAGAGATGACAGAGGCTGAGACGTTACGTTTTCGAGTCAAGTATGTTGCTACCCTACGGCGGGAGTTGAAAGGTCAATTCATCAAGGAGTACCTGGCGATGCTGGTGAATCGCAATCCAAAGAAAGCAACACGAGAGCTGAGAGTGGGGGAGCTGGTTTTTGTGGGATACGACAACGTGAAGAGACTAGAGTGGCCGTTGGGCAGGGTACTGGAAAACATCCCAGGGAAAGACCGAGAATGCCGTTTGGCAAGAGCGATGACCGAAAAGGGAGAGATCATTAGATCGGTACAGCGACTGTATCCGTTGGAGGCAGACTCTGAGGTGGAGTCAATGAGGATTGTTCGTGAGCAGGGAGCAGTGACGAGGAGCGGACGCAGAGTGAGATGTCCAGCTAAGTTCCAGTGAGTTTTCGGGTGTGGCTAAATAGGGCTCTCAGTTTTTTCCTTTTTTAATTGATTTTTTTGTTTATTTTTAAAGAGAGCTGCACTGGGTTTTTGCCCTCTTTAATGGTAGATTTCGGTTAGGAAGAGGTTTTCCCCAGTGCCCACTGATTTTAATTTTTGCATTTCCATTCAGAGTCAATAATTAATGCTAAAGACTCCCGTCTTTTGCATGGCGGGAGAATGATAAAACTGTAGATTTTTTACTTTGTTCTTATTTAATGCGATTTGTCTGAGGGGTAAGTTGAGATTGGGAGTTGGTGAAGTGGATCAAGTTCGTTGAGTTGGGAAAATGGGGACTGTTTCAACGAGAGAAACATGCCATTTGAGCTGCACATAGAATTGCAGGAGGAAGAAATGGGGGGGCTGCTTCAAATGAGGAGGCATGCCTATTTGAGCTGCACTTTGTATTGCAGGAGAGTTTCTGGGGCTGTTGTCACTTTTTGTGAAACATGCATTCGAGCTGCACTTAGGATTGCAGAAGAGATTTTTGGGGCGGTTTCACTTTTGTGGAACACGCAGTCGAGTTGCACGTAGTATTGCAAGTTGGGACGAGACAGAGAGACGACGAGTTTTGGAGAGAAGGGTCTGCTGTGAGACACAAGGGTCTGCTTTGAGACAAAAAAGAGTTTAGTTCACGTTGTGAACGAGGGGACTTGCATTGCAGGTCAAGGGTCTGCTTTGAGACACAGGTTCAATTCACATTTTGTGAATAAGTGACGAAACGGGGAGGTGACGAGATTTGAGGAGACTTTAAGTCTCAGAATTACGCGTTTTGTGAGAGGCAAGAGAGAGAACGATCCACTTCCCTTCACTCAGACTGCAGGAGAGTTGAGAGTTTTTTAAGAACCGAGTTCTTTTTTAATGAGCGAAAAGAGGGAGAATCATTAACGATTGTTTTAATAATAATAAACGTGATTTTAACCATTTTAGACTTGATTAATTAATAAAAGTGGGCTTTTTAAGTTTGTGACATTTTTAAATACTGAACTGTGTAATTTTATCGATTTATTTGGGCTCGGCAAAGTGTGTTATCAATTCTCATCAAAGACATTACGTAAAATAGTGACCTTTCACCCATTTAGACACAATACACAAGCGGTTAGCTAGTTGTATTTGTAACAGCAGGTATCATTTCAGATGTAGTACACTGTACTGCACATTTATTTAGGCAATCATTATAGTTCCAATTGGTTATATTCTTCTACCAGATTTTTAACTTCATTTGCCATGTCTTTTCCTTTTTCCGGATTCTGGTCAATCCATTGGAGTAGGCATTTGTGAAACAGATTACCCAGTTCCGTCATATCGAGTTTGCTAACGTCCATGCCAGCCAATTTAACAATGCCCATTCCTGGTCCCACCATTCCCAAGCCAAAGAAAAATCCGAATTTGAACTTTTTTCTATACTGCATCAATAGATCCTTCGGAAAGTGCAAAAATACAGGTTTGATTTATATTTAATTCCCAGTCAATAAAGATGACAATGTTTAAAAAATACTAACTTGGTACGAAAGTTCAATTGGATAACCCAAATCCTTTGAGACTGCATTCAATTTATCCAGGTAGATGGTTAATAACTCCTGGAGCCGAGTTTGCCGTAGTTTTGAATCAACACTGGAAAACAGATATGCGACCAAATCTGACGTAGGTGGATTATAAGTAACGCCCTGGAAAAATGTAATTTCAATGGAAGATTCTACTACTACGATTTTTCATAACTAAAGATAAGTGTTTAAATAGTAATAAACATTAACTTGTCTCATTCTTAAGGTTCTTACCTGGAAATCTATAGCAATAAGGTGACGAAGAGCATCAGTATTTCCATCTTTTAAGAACATTAAGTTATTGTTTTTGTAATCTCTGTGGAAATGTAACAAAGTTCATATTTTTGTTTCAATTTAAAACTTTAAAAAACCAAAAATGCGTATATTGAACCACTTTCTGTACCCGTGGAGTAGAACCATTAAATCGTTCGTTTCAAAACTACGCGCATCCGTAATTACATCTATAAAATCCCCTGATAAGGTCTTCAGCTTGGCCAGCGTTACATCTCCGGCGTCAAGTATATTTTTCTGCAGAAACAGATCAATGTTAGATGCATACATGGTAGAAACGAAAATGATTACAATTACCGAATTAAATCGTGATATTCGGATGTATAAATGATTGAGATTATACTACACCTCCAAAATTGATATACCGGTTTTCACAGAATTCTGGAAAAAGCCAACCATCATAGTAACCAACATTGGTGTGGACAATGCATCAAAATCCAGATCAGGAAACCGTTGGATAAACCTATCTTTGCCTCCGCATTCCTGTATCACCGCAAAAGATGCAGCATGATGTTTTGCCAGTAATTTTAGTGACATACTATAAAATGAAACAATGGTGTCTTCATTAAAGGATGTCCATTCAATTGCAAAAGTTGTGGTTGGTCATAATGATAAAGTGTTTAAATAGTAGTAGGTACTTATATCTTACGCAGCTGCATTGAAATCGTGGCGTTCTTCGTGAGGCAGCAATGTGTACCCTTTGTCTAGAATAAGATTTTCCAGAACAATAAGTTGTGTGTCCGCATAGTAACACTTTGGGTAGAAGTCTAGCAAGTCGTCCAATCTACATAATTGAAGTGTATAAAATGTAGCACTTCTTTAAACTGCAAAAAGGATATACCTAGTTAGTGTTTATTGCTATTATTTTAGACGATTTACCCTTTTGATTTACAGAATCGCCTGGCTTCTGGTAGGTACTCCATCAGGAATCGTGATTCCTTCTCAAAAGCCTTCAAGCTTTCCAGCATCGCCTCATGGGACGGATTACCTGTATGCAGTTTGATGAACAAATTGAGAGGAGCCTTGTCCTCATTTTCAAACTTCACCGTTACGCACTGGGTTAAACTTGCCAACCCATCTCCCTTCGATCCCGACTCTTTCACGATCACCTCAGCAACAGCGTCATGAATTCCATTGGATCGCAAAATCTCAGCGTACTTTTCACGGAGATGCTCTGCTTCTGACATTTTAGAAATTAGTCGAAAATGAAATGAAAGATGCTCACTCTCACTAAAATACGAATGTATACGAATGAAAAAAATAAGTTGTAATTTCCTATAGCTCTGTTTTGTGCTGTACTGGTGAAATATATATGGCAGTAAAATATCTCTCGTTCTCCTCTCCACAACTCCAGTCAAATGTCTGGCATTACGTGATTGAATTGAAAGTTTATATAAATACTTACAAAAATATAATACCTAAAAGGCCAACGTATTACTACTGTGAAACATCGCGTCCTGCTGCTCTTTCAACCGGTTAACAAGAACGTATTTATCTAAGCGGTTGAACGAAGTTGTACTGTGCAAATGCGCTCTTCAATTTCTTTGAATAGGTAATTCTCTCCTTTTCATCATTAACGTTTTTAATGTACACTGCTTTGTATTCGAGTAAATGTCGCATATACCTAGTAACGACATGAAAATCATAACTTGTTTGTATTCATTCATTTTTTATCAAGCCAACAGCGTATAATACGTTACGTATTTGTATCGGTGTCGATATTCGATACATGCTACGTGTTATCGTACTACTATAGAGTAGACTAATCGGAACATCAAGGACATTTCTTGCAGCTTTGGTTGTTTGTAAATGTTATAACAGTTTTCCATGCAATATTTTGTATGTACATAGTTTTAGCAAGGTAGACCATTTAATACTTTACGACAACCATTTTCATATTCAATTCATTATTTTGCTAAAGTGATTTTTCGCAACTACCACCTACAGCTTTAGTGAACATACTGCTTTGCAACAGCGAGAAACAACTTTTATGTTTTAAATGAATGCTTATTTTCGGTCCGATTCATCAACCAATGCCTCAACCTAATGAGAATGCTGCTGTATTAAGGCAAACTAGAAAGAAGAGTACTTACCATGTTGACAAAAATACATGCACAAGCTTCGTTGAATTCAAAGGGACTGATATCTGGTATAAGCTATCAAACGTCGCAAGACAAACTCAAAGCTTACCTACATTTAAAAGTCTTGCTAGAAAAGAAATAATAAGCTGGAGAATAAAAAAAGATGACAGCTGCGGATGTGACCTATCTTGTATTGATGATGTTATTGCTGACATTAGAAAATTATATGATCAAAGTGACTAATTTAATGTGAAAATGTGAATCCAAGTGCAAAAAGTGTGTTTCATAGTGATTATTATCGATCAGCGTAATAACCCAGGATGGGGTGCTGATTGTCACAAACAAACAAACAAACAAACAAACCACTCTTGTAAACCCAGGGTAAAATCTCTATTATCAATCTAACAGAACAAAACAATAGTAATGTGATTGTCGCGTCGTACTTTACTACCGTAACAACGGTTGCGGTGTAATAACATTTTCCATTTTGGTACCAGAAACCTTCCATTTATATTTTCAATTCAATTCATTTCGTGATGCTTCATTAAAAATACTACCCTATTAATTATAAACTACGTATTCAAATATTAAATGAACTGTGAAAACCGTAATGTCTTGACTGAATACTGCCAAAGCACGCATCTCGCTTCTACGTCATTTTCGATTGAATAATGCATTTTTCTGCAGAATCAGTAAATCTGTCGTCGTGGCACATATTGCCAATCGAAATGGATCTTTAAAATCAAGTAACCTCAAACTGATACTCGGGGTCATCCTAAGTATTTATCTGCAGTTTCACCACCTAGAAGTTTCTCAAAACTGTTACAATTTCCTTATTTGTCATAATGAGAACAGTGCGAGCAGTTTTTCATAAGTTATCGATCCTGAATCGGGATTCCTGATGTAAGAAACATAAGTTGTAAACAAAACAATTATTAGCATTGAACGCAAAGGAAGTGATGCGATTAGCAATTTTTTAAATCAACAACTGGAAATCCAAAATCCAACTGGAAAGCTTGGAACAAAGACACTGTTAACCGTTGTTTCAGAAAGGTGGACAATGAAAGCCATGACGAGTGTGTACTTTGTTGTACGCCTTCAATACGGAGGTGGGGCAAAAGGAGACGGTTGCGAGGATTTAAACCCGGTTCCTCATCAGAATCAGCTTCTATTGCACAACACCAACTCCAATTAAATTTATGCTCTCATAACAAATAGGGCAAACAAGCCAAACCTACTTATCAAATTCATCAGCAGAATCCTTATCACTATTGTATAGGGACGTTAATGTAATTAGTTTGATAACTGCGACCTCGTTTGTCGTCGAGTCATTGATGAAGTAATTTTTTTAATTGGTATTTATTTTAAGAAGCACAACCATTAGCGAATGAAATAAGTAGTTGGAGCTGATCAGTAATCACCAGTTTCCGTCCGAATATAAATTGTTGATAATTTGTGGTGTCTGATTAATTCGTTATTGAGTTTAGCAACCATGTAATGATTAATATTTTTTTCAAGAAAGATAACAAATTGATGATAAAACAAAGCCATTTGTATTCAGTTTTGAGTTGTGTCGTCGTCCATTAGGAAAAAAATGTCAATGTAATTGTGCAAATTAGTAAATCATTGTGATTGTTGTTGTAGGAGTTGATGTGGTTCTTGTTGTTGTTGTGCGGTTAGAAATTACAGTTAGTAACTGTTAGTAAATAGTCACAATGTGGTTTGATCAAGGCAATGAATTGTTGGACTTGTGTCGGACGTCCTTTTTTGCGTATTTAATTCTGGCCCTGCCCATTTTTGTGTCGATCTCAGCGCCAACCTGTTTGGCGTCGAAGGAGTTTCCTGCATTTAGACTTCAACAGTTTGAGCTTCATGGGTCTTCATATGGTACTACGTTTTTCCACCGTTACCACTACCATTAAATGATAATATAGCTTAAGAATGTCTGCATTTTAGCTAATTGTGCATTTTTGATAACCATTTAGGAACATCTGGATCCCTACTGAATTTGGAAACAAGAATTCTCCCTGGCTCTCCCATTGTTTCCAGTCCTCGTCGTTGCTATGTAGTCCGTCTTGTTGACCTTACGGTCGCCCTGTACCGTGACCTTCTGCGTCACAGCGTAGCTGGAGTTGTAATCATTGTCCCTGCCGACCTATCTAGTATAACTGGCGAGCTTCGTCACCAAGTTCAAGATCTGGAGCAGGTCATGCTCGAAGAGTTCACCTCCGTGCCAGTTTATTTCATCCAGGATAATCCTGATATAACTGAGGTGTATCAAACAATCAAAACCTCCGCCGAAAGTGTGGGCACCCCCCAAACAGCACTGCAGACATTGTTCCATCACATACATGGCAATGGCGTTCAGCTCGTGTCTTCCCTTGGCTCCCCGAAGGTTATGGGCGATGCCCAAATCCTCTCCGTACAAGGAGCCCTTCTTGGCGGCACCACCAAACAAAGCCGGAGCTTTCCCATTCTTATTTCCACACATTACGACAGCATGAGCCCTGCTGCTGAGCTGAGTTATGGAGGTGACTCCAACGGAAGTGGAGCGGTGGCACTTTTGGAACTGGCCAGGGTTTTCAGCCACCTGTATGGTGGAAGCTTGAAGGCAGGATCAAAAGGTCGGCCTCCAAACTCCCTGCTATTCCTCTTATCAGGCGCTGGACATTTCAACTACCAAGGTACACAAAAGTATCTTGAGGATCAGGTGGACTCATCTGATCAGAGTGACCTTCAAGATACCAGACTAGTGGTCTGTCTGGATTCACTTACTCAGAGCCCAGATCGCTTGTACATTCACGTGAGCCGCTCCATCCGAGAGGGCACGATGCTTCATCTTTTTATTCAAAACTTGAAGAAGGCTGCTGAACGTCTTGAGCCAGGAATGAAAGTGGAAATTAGTCAAAAGAAAATTCGTACTGAGAACCTCCTGGGATGGGAGCATGAGAAGTTTCACCTGAAGAAAATTAACGCCATCACACTTAGCTCTGCAGAGAGCCCGTCTGTTGTCAAGAGCAGTATGTTGGACGTGAAGGACAATGTGGACGTGGAAAATCTTGGCGCCAAGACAAGAATCATTGCTGAAGCGTTGGCTGCTAGTCTGTATAATGTCACGGAAGTGGGTACAGCATTTTCAGGATCCCTAGGAGTGTCTGACGAATCAATGGGAAGTCTTCTAGAATTTATAACGAATCAGCCGAGGTCCGCGCAGCTGTTGGCCGGAAGACAGAACAAGTTTGTCCAGTCATTGCGAAGTGTACTAGCCAGGTATATAGAGAATAACTAGTTTTTTATTAATTAAATTGACAAAATAACAGTTACCGTAAATTCTGTTAATCTTTTCACGTCGTTGAATCGCATTGTTTCTTTGAACTGCTTAGGTACACCCATGAAACTTCCCTATTTACAATGAAGCCTGACAAACGTGATGCCAATTTGGTCTTTTACGACAGCACCAGTGGAGTCATTGTTGCTTACGAGTATGAGATGCACACAAATATAACTTTTTAAAACCATTGATATTTAAAAATTGACAAATGCAATTTACTTATCCAAAATTCTTTTTTGCAGTGTAAAGCCAGCCGTTTTTGATCTCGTACTTTCCCTTGCCATTGCTGCATATATTGGTGCTGTTTACTTAGCTATAAAGGTACGTTACCTTACGATATCATATATCATTGTTCCGAAAACAAACCATACGGTTTGTGTCTTATAAATCAGTTGTATGTTGTATTGTGTTTTCCAGAATTTTGCGATAATTTACGATGCTCTGTCCATCAAACTCTCCAACGTTTACAATCACAGCAACAACCACACCTCTACCACGAATGGTACCTCCCACAAATCAAAATCGTCTTAAAATTGTAAACGATTAAAAACTCAGAGTGTATACCTTCCTACTGCATTTCTCCTTTGTAGTCATCCCATCCCATTGTTGTAATTTAATACCTGTTTTATATTTAGTTATGGTTCACGTGATGAATTTAATTACTATTATCAGTTTCCTTCCTTTTCGTACAGTAAAATAAAACTCACCACGAACAACAATAAAAGCGAAGAAATACAATAGCTCAATGATATACCTATAAACATAAACTGATTGCTGAAAGGGGTGATTATTTAGTTTATTTACAAGTTAAGTTAAAATTAGAATATAATTTTATGAATTCTAGTGCTTAGTGGTTGTTGTTTTGTTAATGTATCTAGTCTTCAAACCATTTTTATAATTTATCTTAATTATATATTATCATTTATCATCACCAGAAAAATGGCGTCTCTGCATAATAATCTTTAGTGTTAAAAGATTTAGCGTAGTCCTTTGCCAAGTTTTCATACTGCATTTACTCGAATACTTTTTTAAACCCCTTTCGTAGCACAACGATGTTTTGTAAGTTGGATAATTAATGAATTACGTTAAGTAGACACCACGAAGAAAGACTACCAATTAAATACAATCGCTTTTACTTTGAAACCCTGTTCCGGTAAATTTTAAAAGACAACTTTCTCCTCAATTTTATTCCATTATATTGTTAATTCATCTTGTAAATTCTCTGAGTCAAATCGATCGGACTATCTGTTAAATGCTGAAAAAGAAATCTTCCATTTTCGTAAGAACCTAAAATTATGTCAACATCCTTTCTAAAAGCTACATCTACTCTGCAGATGTCCACCATCCTCTTTTTTATCTGCCAACATCTAATGACTGGCAGATAAATAATATAAATACGTACCTACATATAAACATTAACGAACTACTACTTCCACTTAAGGTAGTTAAATATCGTAATAAAAAGTTATTCAAGATTTTGATCAAACGAGACTATTTAACTACAGACACTTGATCTAACGTGACATGTATAATAATATGCTCTTTGCATTGTCATTCTACTTACACCTCGGATTGATTTTTTTGGAAGGGAAAAGACGGGAAATGAATTTTAAAATATGAATGAATTGATGTACTCTATTTAGTGTTCTATCGTTAAACTTTTAAACTTTCGTAAAGATATTTGCTGTATGTCAAAATGGAAAGCCAATCGGATTCTATAGACTTAGTGGTATATAATTGATATTGATGATAATTGAGGTATTCGTACTGAAAAAGTAGAAGATAGTTTTCGTATTCTTAAAATGATAGTCACAGTGTCTTGTCGTATGTCATACGGTATGGTACATTTTATGCAAGAAAGAATTGTTTATGCTGTTTCTTAACTAACTAGATGAACAACAAAATGGTGTGTAATAAGTAAAATGAATAAATTACCATAAAATTATTTGACACTCATTACTTTTTTATAGTAAATTATTTTATTATGCGGAATAATGTTATTTTTCTGGTTACAAATGTGGAGCAGTCAGTCAATCAACCTTGTTTCTTCAATACTACGCCTATGCTCTATGCATTATATTTTATGCTTGTTCTAAAATGCTAATAATTAGGTACGCATTCATCATGAAACCACCATCACCATCTTTATCACTCATTCTTTGCCATGGCTATTAATGACTATTAAGGACATGAAATCGGCCACATGCCAAAACTAATATTGTACCCGTGTGAAAATTTTAAGGTTTACTCAACTTAGAAACAGGAGAGGTGTATTAGTTGACGAATTTGAAATTTCATTCAGATGGGCAATATATTGAGCCGTTCGATGCCTTACATGCCCCTATGGTAATCCGGATTCATTTCTTAAGGTTTCCAACAAGAGGTGAGGCAAGGCAGTTAGAAAATGGACTATTCTAAATTATATTATATCTATAATTATAAATGAATGAATTATACTTCTAGAAGAACCTTTACAATTGATCACATTTTTGCCGTTTCGCCTAATCTCATGTCATAAAAACGTAGGTAATCAATATTAAAGGAAAACGAGGGAATTGAATAACCTATATTTACCTACTCCCACCCATCCTTTCGATTTTGACACACGGTTTACTTGCATAGAGTATGGAATGGTGTTTTAGTTTCATAGTTAATCTATTAATACAATTTTAACAGTCAGTTTGAAATAATCTTCATCGTCTAATCCTTATAATCTTCGTACTAATTGTTGTACATGTAGCTATCTACACGTCATTTCGTTGACATTGCAATTTGAAGACTTTGTGTCAACAAACATATACTTCTAGAACCGAACAACAGCATAGAGGTTACCTATTAAAGCATGTCATTTCGGACCTACTAAATCGCTTCATTAAAAAATCTATTCAATATAATTTTTAACGTAAAATACACAACCCAGTATATCCATTTCATTTGAAAATGAGATGCTTGTCGAAAATTCTTCGAATAAATTAAATAAATTCCGTTAGGCTATGTAGGTATCTATATTCTAGATATTAAAAATTAATGGAGAACGAATCAAGAACGGTCTAAGGAGTTGCAGCATTGCTCTGTCCGCCCATCATTTTGTTGGCTTCGTAATACGTTGGCGGAGCTACAAGAAACAATAAAACAATGAACCAAATTATAAGGAGACAAAAACAAAGCGAATTAATAACATTTACCAAGTTAATTTAAGAAATTGCATCTTTTGACACTTACGCGTTTCAGCTCGCCTCAACATTACACACTGATAATACAAGTTGGCTGCACTGTACGACGGCGGCAGTGCACTGGTTGACTTTGATCGCGGCCTGCAGCGAGGATGATGACCTCGAACCGTGCAGCAAAATCCTCCAGAACATCCCGTCACGGAGGAGCCTGAATCCGGAGTGTGTCTTCTTGACGAAGACGAGCACTCCCCACCATTTGTCGACGGGTAATGATGACCAGGTGTGGTAGCAGTGGAGGAAGGAGTTGCATTTCCCCCAGATCTCCTCCCACCACCACCTCCTCCCTCACGTCCACTACTGCTGCTTGCACTACTGGAAGAGCCTGACGCAGCGGCTCCAAGTCCCTCCAAACTGTTATTCAAATGATGATTAATGCAAAGTACCCTGCTTGTATTGTGCCCATACGGCACCGTTCCAATCACAATCGGAAAAGGAATCGCAAACTTTTCCGCCTTTGACACCTCCAACGTGAAGAGCAGCGAATATTGAAGATCAATGCTTTTGCTCCGAAGTCTACTCAGTTGACCAAATCCTGTAGGAAAACTGCAGGCAGGAAAATTGAAGGAGTGAGCCCAAATGGCGTGCTCGCCTTGACCTATACAAGGACCTCGTATGCGGAGCAAAGTCAAGTTTTCAATCTTACTGGCGCCGTAAATGGAAAATTGGGTTGCCATGTTCAAGTGAACTTCCACCCCATCCAGGGTGGCTGGCGACTTGTTGGTGATTTCCACAGTAAAACTGACCAGCTCCTCCGGAAGATATGCGCGCTTGTCAAGATGACATTTCATAAACACGTAGTTGTAGCCAAAGAGACTTTTGAAGACGCGCTTTTCATCCACTGGTCGCTGGAGGGAGAGGTCCAAGTGATTCAAGTCCAAGATGGGGTAAATGCAAATGTCCTTCAGGGTTCCGATAAAGATGCCCTTCTTTGGCGACTTGATGAACGCAATCAGTTTATAGGCGATGTAGCCGTACGTGCCACTGAATGAGGCGGGGAGATCCAGTTCATACGCGATTTTCAAGAGAAAGGGATAACGATGTTGAACACCGCGTGTGACAACGACTCCACGTTTGGAAGTGAATGTGGTCAGCGGTCCTGCTGACGAACAAGTGGATGAGGAGCATGAAGGGACAACTGCTATCGCAGAAGTAGTTGACGCTACGGGTTTGGATGAGGTGGATTGTGGAACATCCAAAATTTCGCATTCTCCGAGAAAGGTGACATCTTCCACTGATGATACCCTGCTTTGTTCGTAAAGACGATTGCTGTCCCATTCCACCTCAAGCTTTTTCACAAGCTTAATACTGATTCCTGGAAGAATAGTCACATTGTTAGAAAGCCTGTTTTAGCCAAACAATAGACATGACCTGTTTAATGAAAGACAAGAGGATTTACCATGTATTTTATCGGCCCAAGTGGAGGAAAGCACGAGAACACCGTCCACCACGTCTCCAGGGGAGTAAACGGGAGGATCTCTGGACAAATGGATAGCACAGTGCAGGACCATTTTTGTGATAAATTACTTCAGTTAACACAGCTTAGTTGAATATTTTGTACATATTTAAAACGAAGAGTTCTTTTTTCTAAGAGGGTGAACATTTAACTCCCTCATAGCTTTGACTGTACTGCCTTGCTCTTTAGCAAACTGAATTACTAAATTACAAGGTATCTCAATTTTAAAGGAGCGCCATTGTAGTAAATTAAGTTGCTATTTTTAGTTTAAGCGAGAGTTGATCTCAAGTGTGATTTCCTTTTGTTTTTAAATTGGAACTGGGTAAAATATGCGTGGAACTACGACGGAGTATTCTGCTGGTGACGGTGGATTGGATATGGATCGAGAAAGCTAGTTTTTGCTTTTACTTTTAGGAGCAAACATGTTTTTGTAATAAATTTGTTGCGATCATTGTGATGATCTTGTGATTCTGAAGGATGGCTGGAAAAGTCCAGAGAAAGCATAGAGAAAGTTCGGCCGTGTCAGAGAAACGGAATGCACACAGAAGAGAAGCTAGAGATACGCTGCGTTGGTGGTGAAAGCGAATCTCTATTTTTAGATAGAGCTATTATTAGGTATCATGGGTGGACTATGGACAAGTAGGAGTAGTAGGTTCCAAACAAAGCCAACGAAAGCGATTAATTCATTATCATATGCCATCAAATGCAAACTTTAAAAAACATATTAGTATAATATATAATGCATAAATAAATATATTTACTGACTTACACAGAAACTCATATATACAGTCGTCTGATTCTGAACCATTTCATCCTTATCAATGTTATAATCGTGTTTAATTAAATATCTATGAAGGAACTTAAAATTAGCTTAAAAATCAATGTATTCAATGCAAACATTTCTCTAAATTAAATGTTTCCCTATGACGATTCGATTAGAACTTTGAGTTGCATATAAATAACTTTGAGTAGTTTTACAAAAATTAGAGACAAAATTGATTCGGCTGCTTTTGTTTCAGCTTATTCAGTTGTCAATCCAGGGGCATTGTGAGACTTGCAAGATTATCGACGGGCATTACAGTTTCAATTAGGAATTGTTACTTTTAAATAACTATTGGACTGACTCTTGGCGCTTTACTCTAATTAAATTAAGTTCGTGGTGGTGTATGATGTATGAGTAGAGAATTTAGTCACTCGGTCGTTGGGTAATTGTTAATAGAACTGCTATGAACACAAACAAGTTGTTGGGGATCACAATATCACAACATGGAGTAGGTGATCTGGTCGGTCATCAACCAGCATGAATGTTATGTTAACTTAAGTAAGTACTTAATTAAAGGCGAATGGGTCATCGTATCATAATTTTTATTCTACTTCAGACGACATGCAGTTCAGTCAGTAGAATAAATACCTATGTGCAGATGCAGTGATCAATTATCACTGATAATGTTCATATGCACGCACACTTAAAGTTGTAAACAACAAAACTGTAATTAGTAGCAAAGCAATCAGTAGTTCCGAATCTGGTTGGCATTGAACTTCTGTGTGCCTCCACATATCTATTCTTGAGTTACACATAGACAATTTTATTGTCAAGTGGTTAAAGTGTCAAGTGAACTTGCATAGTTGTAGCAACAAAACCAATACCATGCAAAGAGCGATATAACGACGTAGCTAACTCATTTCGACAAAACTGACACTTCCCCACAATGAATCCTGATTTATTATCTTAAAAACTCTTTTCCTATCCTAGCTACAGTGCAGAGATATGGTGGAGTGGAGAAGACATCTTTAAGAAAACCAATTTTGGTTTCAAACAACAAGGATCACTTTCAACAACAGAGAGTGAGTGACCAACAGACAGACAAACATGATTAAATCAATTCCCAAGTTGATTTGTCGCTAGGTAACGTAGTGATATTATCTTGTTGAATCTTCTTTTTACTGAGTAATGAGGAACCAACGCCGCTTCAGTCATGAACGTGGACAGCGCACATATTTTGGGATGATTGGGTACATTAGGATTATTCGTTGGCAACTTTCATATTTAATCAACGCTTAAAATTTTATCATGCCAAACGACATATGAGTCAACGTGTTGGAGTCTATGCATGCTAGAATTTCTAATTAATGCCGGAAGGAAGCATATGCAAATTGCAAATGGAACATGTCAAATATAATGCAGCTCATTTCTGCGCTAGACAAATGCAATAATTGTTAATAATACGTACCTCTTCATTTGCAATTAACATTTATAAAACAAGCAATAAAACTGACAAAACATTTTCATTCCTTTTTCCTGGAAATAAATGGCTTATTAAAGCACGCGACTTCGTCTATACATGTGTGAAACATTTCATTCCCTTCCGTTTAGCTACCCTATCTTTAAATTAATCCTAGATCTTAATGTACCCTTGATTTGAGGTGAGAAGTAGGCAATCCGATAATCACAATTAAAATAACTTCATTGAGCAAATAGTAAATAGAAGACGAGGTATAAATAGAACGGTCCAGGGAGCACCTAAACATCAAACAGTCTTTGTTCTCTGAAGCGTGTAAATCTAGTAAACCAATTGAAAGTCAACTAAAACTCCTTTCCAGAACTCTTAACAAAATGAAGAGCTTTATTTTCGTTGCTGCCGCCGCCACCATTTTGGCTGCTGTCGTTTCCGTGGAAGCATTTCCCTCTGGGAACAGCAAGGGCAAAGATTATCCCCTCAAACTTCAGCCAGAATTGGACGCGATCAACATTGACGAGTACCTGAGGAACGAGAGATTGCTTGACCTTCAAATTAAATGCGTCTTGGGTATGTAATTAATGCGATCACCATGAACACACTAATTTTTAAATGTTTCCCAACTCCTCCAAATGGGATTCATGTTTTTTATGTTATTTTCCTCCTACAGAAAAGAGTCCCTGTGACACCGTTGGTCGTTGGGTCAAGCCCCGTGTGGCTGCCGCCCTCATGGGAACCTGTCTCCAGTGTACCGAGAAGCAAAAGGCCGCCATGGAGAAGATCCTGTCCGTCGTCCAAGAAAAACGGCCAGAGGCCTACAGGGAGAGTCTTGTCAAGTACCTCAAGGACTCTGGAATCGCTGTTCCAGCTCAAGAGTCCACTACCAAGTCATCTTAAAAAAACTAAACCACGTCTGTGATACTCTCATTTTAATTTATTTTTTAAAAACTCCATCCACCTTATTTATTTATTTATTCTATTTAATTTATGGTGAAATATTTACAAACTTAAAATGAATTAAAACTCGCGTTAAAAATTACCTGAAACATTATTGACTGTGAGTGAACAAAGACTTTATCGCCGAGACTCTCGACTCGAGAGTCCGCGTTACTTTTTCACACCCAGAAACAAAGCATATTTAAGCTAAAGTGTGAAGTGCGTTGTCTAACGTTGCCCCATTTTAATTCTCGTTTCGGCGGATCAAATCGTGTCGTGCTTTTGATATTTTTTTCTCACTCTCTTTTCCTCGTACGTTTTTGCACTCTCTGTTATTGTGTCGCTTGTCGCTCTTTGCTCGACTGTGACGCAACCCTGCATTCGCTCACGTTAGTTAATTATTTCAAGTGTTTCGCTGCTTGCATAATAATAACTGCAACATAGATAGTCACAGTACGCTGCTCCACTTAATACCAAATCGCAGTATAGGACGGACAGAGTCTAATCAAGTTGCAACTTGCAAGTGGGTTTACGAAACTGTACAGTAGTGCACACATGTGTTTACTCAGTTTGCTGATGTTCGTAATTAAAATAGTAAGTCAAGAAGTAATTGAGAAGTGAGTTCAAAGTTTAAACTAAACAGGGAGAAAGAAGGACGGTGAAACAGGATGAGCGCTTGTTGTTGTTGTTTGTGGTGACCGGTAGTGGGGGTCAGTGGGGGTGTGTTGAAGTTGCGGTCTTTGTCTTGGCAGCGCTTTGAAAGATTTTAATTGTGGGGGTTGGCGGGTCAGAGGTGAACGGAGGAAGAATTGACCTGTTGTCGTCACAGGCTGCTCAAGTGCCATTGCCAGATGTTTAGAAGGAGAAAAGAGGGGACAGCTGCAGTTACTACTTCTATTATAAGCGGTTCGTGGCACAGGTGACGTTTGTTTATTTATTTGTATTAATTAATGAGTTAGGTAGTGGCGAAAGGTGACGGATATGTGATGCTGTTTGATTTTGTTGTTTTAATGGCTTGCTATTTTTATTTTTTATTTTCTAAAGTCCGGAAAGGTAATGCATTAAAAGCTACGAAATTAAATTGAACTTTCTCTTGACCTCAACCGTCGTAATTCAAGTGATTATGTAATGCTGGGAGTAGTGATGTGATATCAAGTGCGATGCACAGTTCATTTACTTAAAGTACAGCTTTAATTTACATATAACTGTAGTTATCACATCATCATAATATTATTGTTTTGACTTTTCTTTCAGTGGTAGTATTTGAAAAGTACTTTCTCAGGACTCTGTTCGTTCATTTTTGCTTTGATTTGCAAAGCTTTACTTTATAATTTTTTGTCTAATTGTTTCGAGAATCAGGTCATAATCATAATATTCATTGAATAGTTGTCATTGTTGGCGGAATAAACTGGACGCGAAAAGAAAATCAGGGCCTGCCTTTGGTTAAGAAGGAGATTAGATGTTGAGTTGTAGCCGGTAAATACTTTACTTTGCTCGTTCATTATTATTACATTTGTCACATTAGCGAAATCGTTAATATGGGCAAATATTTAATTATGTGGGTCATATTTATTTAGTGCGTGTAAAAGTCATCTATAGTCATAATGATAATTATACACAGAATTCTGATGAGAATAATACAAGCATAAGCATTTATGAGTGTTTATGAACCTGACTAATCACTCAGCACAATCTCAGACTCATCAGTGCAGAATTTGCAGTATTTGCTGTCATTCTCATTTTCTTGTTTCTTTTGTTTTCATGAAACTGCTGACTGTCGTAATTAAAGTTACTATTCTGCCTGAGCTGAGTTTGAGTTAACATTAATAACAGCGAAAAATATACGAGACTGAGGATATGGATAGTGTTTAACTTATTCAATAAAACGTTTAATTTCGTTGCTGCTCAGCTAACCCGAATGGCAGCTAATCGATATTTTTAGCTACGTGTTGTTGAAGAAGACTTTAAAATAGGTATAAAAATCGTCACACACAGTCAAGTCAGAATGAACACTTGTTCGCTTTGTGTGTTGTGCTATATCTTTTATATCTGATGCACGCATACATCTTGATCATTTTTGTTAACCAAGTAGAAATAGAACCATAATCAGTAACGACATTGTAGCCTAACTGTGCATTACATGCAATAATATGGTCTCTAGTTAAAAATGTGTAAGTAAACATTAAGGTAGGGTTAAATATGAGATTTTTCTAGTTATCCGTTTACCTGTAAATGTAAAATTCCCATTTACGGAACAAATTCCATACTATACAACAAAATATCATTGATTTTTGTTAGCCTTGGTTATACGCTTTATTTAATCATTTTAACCGCCACTCATGTCAGCAGTCTTCAAAACAAGATACTTGATACTATATTCCTTTCGGTTAAGTCTGATAACTGATGGTACAACGCGTATCAACGTCATTAGTAATTACTTCTGATGTTATAATAGGTGCATACACCGATCGAGCTTAGCTTGAACCATAAAAGTAGAGTAAAATATTACTACACGTAAATGCTATACATAATTGTTATACCAAATCAACATTGCGTGTCAGGCAACAGACATGTAGATAATGTAGAATTCATCATAATTTAGGTAACAGTAACGATACATAACAGAACTCAACAACAGCTCTGACAATTGTGAGTATTGGACAACATTCGTTTCATGCTCTATAGCTCACCACACATAAATGCAGGCAGAATCATTACTTCCACGTATCATCAGTTTTTGCACCATGTCTAATTTATTCAACGTAGATGAAAGGAATTTGTAAAAATAGTATTTTTGTGCCGGTTTTGACTTGGAAATTTGCTGACGGGTAGCTCAATATTATGTTTTTGTAGCGCTTACGACTTTTTCACTGGGAACGTGAAGTGGAAATATATTTTCAGTTGTTAACTGCAACCATTTTATATAGATTTTGTATTTTTTATTTGTTACAGATTCATGGAATTCGGCAATGATCAACTAACAGTCAATTGGGGCGTTGTAAGAACGACAAAATTTTCTTTTCGGTTAACGTCGTCCGATCCTGGTCAAGTTGACGATGAAGAAATCAGTTGACCCGACTGTGCAGTTTTCAAATTAGTTAACAAAAGCGCAAAAGTTGAGACTATTAAAACATTAGAAACGACAAGAAATAGAGAAGCAAAATAACTCTTCCATCTCTGAAGTATTAACAAGATGGACTCTCCGGACGAGCGAAAATCCCCTTCTAACACAGCGTTCCAGTTCTTTGAAGATGGATTCTCCCAGTCCCAACGAACAGGAACTGTGAATGGATTCGCATTTCAGGAGTATGGGAATACCCAGAGCCAAAGTCAACGGGTGGATGTTTTCACCCAAGGAGATTTGACCCAAGCAAGAAGCGAGTTTACACAGGGCGATTTCACGCAACCGGATGATGCTGGGGCAGGATTGGAATTCTGCTCGCAACCGGAAACTGACCGGAGACGAAGACATTCCTCATCCAGCAGTTCAACTGTATGCAATTTTTTAGCTCAAAGTATATTAACACGTTGAAAAAGAGTTTAAAAATTTAAGTATTAATTATCGATTCTATGTTATTTGTTGTAGAGTGAACGTAGCCAGTCGCAAGCAGACAGCAAAAGCATCCTGGAAGAAGACGACCTAAGTCGTGGCCTTGAGGAACTTCGTTTCGAAGATGATGAGGGCGAAGGGGAAGGGACAATCTTCAAAAAGCTACCAGAACACGCTTGTCGATACTGTGGAATTCACGATCCTGCGTCAGTGGTCCAGTGTAACATATGTGACCGTTGGTTTTGTAATGGGAAAGGTCTAACCAGCGCTGCTCACATAATAAATCATATGGTTCGCTCTAAGCACAAAGAAGTTTCTCTCCACAAGGATGGACCTTTGGGGGACACTGTGCTCGAGTGCTACTCATGTGGCACCAAAAACGTCTTTGTATTGGGCTTCATTCCAGCCAAGAATGACACCGTGGTGGTGCTTCTTTGCCGACAGCCATGTGCTGCTCAGGCGGCTCTCAAGGACGAAAACTGGGATTACAATGGTTGGCGACCGCTGATTGGTGACAGATGTTTTGTGGATTGGCTCGTGAAGACGCCAACAAGTCATGATCAAAATCGAGCGAGGCAAATAAGTAACAATCAAATTTTGAAGTTGGAAGAAATCTGGAAAGAGAATCAGGATGCAAGTTTTCAAGATTTGGAGAAACCTGGCATTGAAGATGAGCCCCAACACGTGCTACTTCGCTACGATGATGGTTATCAGTATCAGGAGGTTTTCAAGCCATTGATTGCTTTGGAAGCGGAGTACGATAAGAAGCTGAAGGAGAGTCAGAAACATGAGAATGTGGACGTCCGTTGGGATGTGGGACTGAATAAACGAACAACAGCATACTTTGCTCTGCCGGCAATGGGCGACAGTGATCTCAGGTTGATGCCCGGGGACGAGTTGAAAATCAGGCACAATAGCGAAAAATTCAAGAACTGGAATGGAGTAGGTCACGTTATCAAAGTTCCTGATAACTTTGGCGAAGAAATTGGGATTGAACTAAAACTCAAGTATTGTCACAATGCCCCAACCGACCTGACGTCAAATTTTGTCGTGGAGTTCGTTTGGAAGTCTACCAGTTTCGACAGGATGTTGGCAGCATTAAACAAATTCGCTGTGGATGATAGGGCCGTGTCCTCGTACATCTTCCATCGGCTGCTTGGTCATGAAATGGAGGAGCAGGTTTTCCGTCCCACACTTCCCAAGAACTTTTCAGGCAAGAATTTACCTGAATTGAATCGCTCCCAGGCGTTCGCAGTGAAACATGCTCTTCAACGGCCACTCTCATTGATCCAGGGGCCTCCTGGCACTGGGAAAACTGTGACCTCGGCAAGTATCGTCTATCATCTGGCGAAAATTAATGGCGGTCCCATTTTGGTGTGTGCACCCAGCAACACCGCTGTTGACCAGTTGACAGAAAAGATTCATCAGACAGGATTGAAAGTGGTTCGCCTTTGTGCAAAGAGTCGGGAGAGCATCGACTCCAGCATCAGTTTTCTCAGTCTTCACAATCAAATCCGGAAGCTGAGTCAAGAAGTATGCTCGGAACTGAGTAAGCTGCAACAATTGAAGGACGAAACAGGGGAGTTGTCTGTCGCGGATGAAAAGCGATACATAAATCTGAAGAAAAAAGTAGAAAGGCAGATTCTTGAGGTAGCTGACGTCATTTCATGTACCTGTGTGAGTGCTGGGGACCCTCGAATGTCGAGACTGAAGTTCAGTTCAATTTTAATTGACGAAAGTATGCAAGCTACAGAGCCAGAGTGTATGGTTCCTGTGGTGTTGGGAGCGAAGCAACTGATTTTGGTGGGTGATCATTGTCAACTTGGACCTGTTGTTATGTGCAAATCAGCAGCCAAAGCGGGTCTATGCCAGAGTCTCTTTGAAAGACTTGTGGTTCTCGGAATCCGACCTTTCCGCCTGGAAGTTCAGTACAGAATGCATCCCGACTTGGCGTTGTTTCCTTCAAATTACTTTTACGAGGGAACCCTTCAAAATGGAGTGGGGGCGAAGGAAAGAACCCTAATGGTAGACTTCCCCTGGCCAGAGCCCGAAAAGCCACTGATGTTTTACGTGACAATGGGGCAAGAAGAAATCAGTGCAAGTGGTACTAGTTATCTTAACAGAACGGAGGCGGCAAACGTAGAAAAGGTTACTACAAGATTGTTGAAGGCGGGCATTCGGCCGGAACAAATCGGGATTGTGACCCCTTACGAAGGGCAGCGTGCGTACTTGGTACAATACATGCAAGCCAATGGAGCATTAAACACGAAGCTGTACTTGGAAATTGAGGTGGCGTCCGTGGATGCATTCCAGGGAAGGGAGAAGGATTTTATCATCTTGTCTTGCGTCCGATCCAATGAACAACAGGGCATTGGATTCTTAAATGACCCCAGACGCTTGAATGTGGCTCTAACCCGTGCCAAGTTTGGTTTGATCATCGTAGGTAATCCCAAGGTTTTGGCGAAACATCAATTGTGGAATCATTTGATTCGGTATTGCAAAGACCTGAACGTACTGGTGGAAGGACCTCTTACTAATCTCAAGGAATGTACACTTCAATTCCCCAAACCCAAAAGACTAACTAATACCGTTAATCCGGGGGCCCATTTTATGCAAACTAACATGTATGATGCCAGGGATGCCCATCCAATGGGACCGCCACCACCACTGGGAATGGGACCTCCGATGGGTGGACCACCCATGCATAACCAGCTGAATGCCAACATGCAGGGATTTATACCTCCAATGCCAGCCTACTACAACAACATGCGACAGTTGTATGAACCTCCTTCAGATACAGAATTTGCCAGGATTAGTGAAGAGTTCAGTTACATCAATCAACAAAATTTGCAGTTCCAGAATAGCTTCCCGGTTCCAATGGGCATGTTTTTGAATATGAGCCATATTCCAAGTCGATTTTTCAATCAACCCGATGGCCCTGGGCATCATCAACAGCAAGGAAGTGATGGACCATACAACATGGGACCTAGAGGTGGGCCACCAAATAGTCGAGGTGGTCCTATGGGTAACTGGAGACAAGATAATAGAAAAGGAGGTGGACGAATGGATCAAATGTTCCCTGGTCGCCAGAACAACCCAAGAGCGAAAGGGGGAAGATATCAAGGAGGTCAGCAAGGAGGTCATCAAAGTGGAACAAGTGGTGATCAAATGGCTAGTCAACCGGGCATGCTTTCTCAAGGATATGGATTGCTGTCCCAGACTGATACCGGAGGAGGAGCTGCTGGTGGAGGTGGGGCTGGTGGTAAAGGTGGAGAATCATCCCAAGGAGGATTTGGAACACAACCAATGACTCAGCCCGGTTCTTTCGGAATGAGCCAGGGGTTGGGCAACATGAACATGATGAGTCAACAGGATTTTGGAACGGATGACTACGGGTTTGGCGAGTTTCAGAGTCAGACGGATACGCCCGTGGAGTTTGGAGAGAGCAAGAATTTGGGTGGTGGGGGCAATAAGAGGCAGGGACAGGGAGGAGGAGACGGTATGTTTGGCGCGGATGGAGGAGGATGGGGTACTGGAGGAAGCAGTGGACAGTCGCAAGGACTACAATTTTCTCAGGTATGTATTTCTGTATTGAATTAAATCTACTGATCACTGAATACAAGCGACTCGTGACTCATTATTTTGACAAATTCTATTTTATGTTTTAGCCATACTAAAATTGCACATGAGAATTTCATCTGAGAGCAAAAGCAGAGATAACGACAAAGCCAATACCATCGGCGGCGGTTAATTTTCACGGGAAGCACCATGAAATCCTATTTTCGGAATTGGCTTGGGAATCAAGTGAAGATTTTGACGGACTTTCAAGGGTGTGGAGCCAATGGGGAAATTTGAGCTGGTGACATTCTGCGTGTGAACCGTTATTGAGAAAACCAAACAATCCAGAAAATCAAATTTATTGTGATGCTGTTGTGTCCTCGTACAGAATAATTCTATTGTGAGAAAAATATAATAGTGTGGTTAAAGTCGAATCGAATGAGACGGGATTATGGAAACTCACTAAAACTGCGCGATTCTATAATGACTCCCGGTTTGTCGGCGGATGAGGAATATGCTGACTCCTCAATGGATATGATTCCAGGCCTTTTTAAAATGAAACGTGTGGGGTTAACTTTTTGTTTTTCATTCGGGAAATGTCCCACAGTTCCCACGTTTTTAGTATTGTCTCGTCTCAGTCAATCCGCATTTTTATGGTTTCCACAATCCGTTTCATTTAATTTTGTTTCTAAACTAAACTAACATTAATTTAGCATCCTCTCAGTCTTCTTCTTTCTTTGTGTTTTCATTTATGTAGTTTAAAATATCTAAATTGGATTATTAAGTTAGATAACAAAAAATTAAATAGAAAAACCTACTATTGAAAGGTCTTATATATGAATTTTCCTTTTCTTGAAATTAATTAGGTAAATCTTTTCTGTCAAATAAACAATGCAAAATGTTTAGTATTTTACAAAAGTTTTCTCTCCTTCAAATAATGCAATAGTTTTTCTAATTCTATAAAAAATGTACACTATTTCTTATTAGTTGCTTGTAATGTGCGTGCAGAGATGTATGCCATAAGCAATTATGATTATCTAATATTTTAATAAAAGCATTTCACCCTAATTCAATGAGATTCATTTTGTATTCAGACTTTACTTACGCAAAAGACAAAGGGTACAATTTATTTTCCAAAGGGGCAAATCATTTCCAGAAGTAACACACAACCTTATGCTACGCCAAAAACCTGTACGGTATATCTTCACCAATAATATAGTCATTTCGTTGATCATCCTTCTTTCTCTCGGCTACATCATACACCAATTCATCTTCTAATTCATATCATCCTTCGTCTTTGGATGTGAATTTTTGTAAAAAAAATTAACGGTGACCGGTGACATTGGTTTGGTCAAGGCAACCGTGGCATCTGTAATTCATATGAACGCAGCGTAGTGCGCGGTACGTACTACACGTCCGCAAACGGAAAACCTCATGAAAAAATGTCTTGCCTTGTTGATAGCGTCTTGAGTCTGGACTAGAATTCTTTAGGAACATAAAATGCTTTCTTTGGAGGAGCGGCTGGTAAAGGAGTAAAGAAGACCAACTTGTAGTAACAGTAAGTGACAGTGCACGGAGAAGTACAAATAAAGTTAGAATTTGAACTGAATTTGGCACGTGGAACGTCTTTATGTTGAAAGTGTATATGCTGACGCTCGTTAAATTCAACGTTGACGGGTGAAAGGTGGATTCCAGCAGACATACACAATCAATATTCGTTTTTTTTTTCAAATTGTATTGGGCATCTCGAAACAGTGTTATGTAAGACAAAAACATGTGTGAGGAATAGCCAATAATTACTGTTGGTTAAATTGCCATTTTCCAATAAATAGTAATACACATTTACAAAGTAAAGATGAATGTTTACATCGCACGTCAATAAAAAGCTAGCCCATAGTACATAGTTTGAAGTTATGAGGATATTTTATATATTTTTTTACCAAATGAATTACATAAATAGGAAAAAATGGTACCGTAAGAGGGCTAGGTATCGACCAGAGCTTAACGTTCTACAACTCATTGCATAATATAAAATACACTGCAAATATCTGTCGATTTTATTTTTTTCATGACGGTTGCTGAAGATAAATTTTAATTTTAAACGTATTACCGAAATCCTTCGATTTTATTCCTTGTCTTGTTGTTGAAGGTTACGTTAAACCTACTACTTCACCAAATTGTCGTATACATGTCTGTGTATGCTTATACGCGACGCAAAATTAAGTAAGAAATGTTGCCGTCTCCATATAGCTATAACATGCACCTAGTTTGCACAGCATATAAAAATAATGATTTCGATGGGTCATAATATGAACTTCCGTACTATTTCGTTGGATAACTCTATTTTTAAAATTATATGTATCCAGAAATAACCTTCATAATTTACCTAGGTAAAACCTTACTCCAAAAGCTTCCGTGATCTATGAGTCAAACTGGCTGTCAGTTGCCAATAGACGTGAAAACAAAATAAATTTTTTTACAATTTATTGTTTGTATGCATCACTTTCTTGGTGAATTATTCAGTCCGAATAATTAATTATCTAACTGAAATGCAATGCTGAACAAGTATCAAGAAACAGCATTAAGTTGGCTGGGGAACTGCTACACGTTCTTCCACGAAGTGCCAGTTCGTTGGTCCTCCAAGAATAACGAGATATTCATTTTGCCCCAACGGCGTAAATGGCTCGTATGGTACATTGGAGTAGCTTTCGTGTTCTCGCTCTGGCTTACATGTGTTTACACGTTGGTCACCCAGCCCATACTCCACCGCAAGTCATTTGGCCTCCTTCCAATTTGCATTTTGACCACAGGCTTTTGGTGTTTCACCGTAACACTCTCCTCCTGTTTTGGCGTCCACGCTTTAGGAAGGAATCCAGTTTACGTGCAGGCCATAAATCACTATTTCCAGATGGAGATCTCCTTATATCGTCAGTACCACTCGGCGTTTTTGAGTCCAAACAGGAGAATGAGTTTCCTTGATGCTTACTTACTTGTTGCCCAGGCCATGAATGGTGTGCCCTATTTAATCTTTCTGATTTGCATGTGGTGGGATTTGGATGGTCCGTACTGGGTGCTGGAGGACATTGCTCCAGACGCAGAGTATCGTGATTTTAACATGATTTTTGCGCTTCTTGGAATTCGTGCTTTTTTTCTTATCCCTGGTTTCCTGGAAACGACGAGAACTATAATATTCTCGGCGATTATCTTGATTACTACTGCGATGACATTGAAGGACTTCACTTGGGTGCTAACGTGGCGAGTTTTAAATGCGTCCGACTTTTTCAAGTATTACCACCAACTTTGCATCTTGTCCAATATCCTTGACGACCTGGTGTCGCGGACGATGTTTGTCGCAATAAATTTCTTTTACTTTTTAACCATTCAAACTCTTTGGATCTGTATTCGTGGATGGGGTCATTTGCAACCGACAATCTACCTGTTTTTTGCTTCGTATGCGGTAGTTCTTGCATTGGCGGTTGCTGTCGGTATTCCCGTGATGGAGACATTGGTGAAAGTATTGGTAGATCTACCGATTCACAAGAGAAATCAAATGAAGAAGAGGTATTGCCTGAGGAGGGTCCCGGAGAATAAGCTATCCGTGAAGAGAGCCATTGCTCTAAGTACCATAAAAATTTCGTATGGAAGTTACCATTCGATGGGGAAGCGGTTTACTATAAATGTTCTTGATAACGGGCTACAAAACATATTTGCTCTCGTTTTACTATTCGATATAAATGGCAGAAGATGAACCTATCGATAATGATAATAAAATTCCAACGATATACATATATGAGTGAAAGGACATATGTATTTGGAAACAATTAAAAGTACGATTAAACGATTTTCAAACAAATAATAATTCAAATGCATTAAGCATATGCGCAATCGAAGGTTAAGCAAGGTACGAATGTTTCTAATATGTCATATATACATAAATCGTATAGATGGTTACATACATGTAGTAAAAATTCAATGACTTTAACAGATAGGGATACGAATTTGGCTCTACAAAGTGCATATTACGAGACACGTATGATGTATGAAATATTTTCCATTTAATTCAGCATGAACTTGTGGAAGTGTAACTCTTCAACATACATGCATATTAATAAAATTACTGTCCAGTCCAGAGTCTATGTTGTCTGGTTCTAGTTCAATGATGCAACAAATTACTTGTATGGGTTAGTTATTTGTTTCTTGGCTTCAAATTTCATTTTGAACTTCTACAAATATCTGTTAATTTTTGTCTTAGGTATCAAAACTCTGTTTTTGGGAACGATACATATATTTATGTATTTTATATACTCATATATGATTATTGCATGTATAAAACGTAAATACTTCACCCCATTAATGAATCTAGTTCCAAATTTTGAAATCATGAAATATGTAAATCAATGAGAAACTTTCACAAGTCCTTGAATATACCGTTCAGTGGCACAACAGAAAACAGAACAGCCAGACAATGCCAGGTTTGCTTTAAGTGGCAGACAGATCGGCCGAGTTGTTCATTACAAGACTCTAGTATAGTAGCACGTCATTCAGTGGCTATCCTGTTAACATTTACTGACATTCCTCGACTTGATAAGAATTTCCGTGAAATTTTTACTTTCTTATTTACCTCGTCCTACGTAAGAAAGAAAGTAAATAAGTCATTGACAAATACTTTTGCAGGAAAAGTTTGTAACCCCACTCATAGAAGACAGCAAGGTAGACAACTGGAGCCCAAATTCAAGACAAGCAGACCATGCGGAGAAAATGTGAGATGCAGTGTGGATATTTGAGTGTTGAAAGAATCTCAACACTCACTTCAAGAATTGGAATGCTCATGTGAACATGTACAAGTGCTCGGCTTCTTCAGTCTTCCGAGCAGTGTACAAGCCACAATTAAATTATATATTTCAAGTCTCTATATTTAATTGAAGTCGATTTCTCGAGTTAGTCAATAAACAAATAGTACAATATCTATTATTAAACCATTTTCGTGCAAATAATTAGCTCTCCCAAGTTATTTCACACTCATCATACTCGCATCAGGGCAGACAGGGCGTCAATTCCCAAGATAGGAAGGCGCACTGTCACAAGTTGGTCAAACTCTTTGTACACATCATGTTAGGTATATTGGGCTTGGGCTACGCAGCATCCAAACTATTCAAAATCATGATCATGAAATTTAATACATAAAGATCTTCATCAGTAAGAACAAAAGATGTGGGAGTTGAAAAATTCTTTTATTCCACTCAACCTTGTGCATATTTGTCTACATATATACATTTATGATGTATGTTAGGGAATCAACTTGCTTAGATAATGTCAAATGGCCATTCCACTTCCACGGAATATTACTTCCGTTTACTTCAGCATCCAACATCGTTGGTGGTATCAAATGTCGATCACGTAAGGTCAATAAACGCAGCAAGCTACCATGTAGCAAAGTGGCGGAGCTGGTAGCCAAAACAATCAACTGACTGACCACTGATAATAAATCGTCTGTCGAAAACAGAATGGAAATATTCCAATCCGTTTAAAAATTACAACATAAAAACAAAATCACAGTTACTGGCGTTAAACGGTAACCGTTACGATTAAAATTTCCTCCAATATCTTCACAGTAAACTAAGGAGAGTCGAATGATATGCCACTTGCCGTATGTGACATTTGAAAATTTCGAAATCGTAACCGTTTCAACCTTGGCCGTTATCGCCGTCAAGCTTGTCACATAAAGCGATTGGGACAGAAGTTTAAAATTCGAAACCACTTAAGCAGGAGAGTATAATGTGTAAAATTATTTGAAATCGCTGTAACCGTTAAACAGTAACCGTCAACCCCGAAATGACCCCATATATATGTGTTATGGTCATAGACGATTCGAATGATATGCCACATGCCGTATGTTACATTTGAAAATTTCGAAATCGTTACGGTTTCAAACGGTTGCCGTTGGCCGTTATTGCTGTCAAGCTTGTCCCATAAAGCAAGTGTGATAAGATGTCGTTTGCCGAAAACAGAAGTCCAAAATTCCAAACCACTTAAGCAGCAGAGCATAAGGTGTAAAATTATTTGAAATCGCTGTAACCGTTAAACAGTAACCGTCAACCCCGAAATGACCTCATATCTATGTGTTATGGTCATAGACGAGTTGAATGATACGTCACTTGCAATGTGTTACCATTTAAAAAATTTGACCTTGTAACGGTTTCTAACGGTTACCGTTGACCTACGTATTTCAAAATCAAGCTGGACCCTTCTGAGGTGACCACCTACCTATTGCCGAAAACCGATTTCAAAAAAGTCCAACCGTTTTTGAGTTAGAGCGCGCACAGACAGACAGACAGACGGACAGACGGACAGACGGACAGACGGACGGACGGACAGACGGACAGACGGACGGACGGACTTATAAAGTGGCTCCGCCACTTAATAATGCTATGTTGATCATTATATTATGACGGAATCTAATTTTTCCAACATTTACAGCATAAGAGCGCACTAGTATAGTGTACTTTCTCCGCTTTCTCTTGAAACGTTATGACACTCCGCAGCCACTCTCATTTTAGATGTGTTCGTGGAAGGTGGTGAGTTCAGGAACATGCAATCAAATTTGTTTCAGGAAGCTTAGAGTTGTGGTGCAGTTTAAGATATGTTGAAGTGTAGTTAATAAATTATGAAACTGCTAACAGAGTACACAGATTCTTCAGGGAATGTAACGGACTTACTCAATTTCACTGCATCAGAGATGCAAAAAGTAGAAAGAGTACCTGGGAGGGATGCAATCATTGAAACTACGCTGTATCTGTGCATTATTCTCGTGAGTGTTGGGATCAATCTTAAAGTGCTCTGTGCTCTGTCAGGCTTGTCAAGACGGAAACGTCGAAGGTGATTCATGCATAAATTCATTCATAAATCATCAAAGGTTATATAATAATATTGGTATTCTGATCATTTACTTATGTGAAACTTTATACTTTTAGAGCGACAACCATTTTAATAGGACACCTGTCAACTATCGCCATATTCTTTACACTTTACATTCTTCTTTTGGTGGCTGAAAGTGCAGGTGCGGTGCAAATCTGGGGGAAAGCAACGTGCAAGGCGCTGACGTTTTTGAAGAGTATGTTTGAAGGACAGCTCATTATAATTTTCCTTGTTTCGTTTTGCACCTTACACATATAAACCATATACTTTGTTTAATTTTATATGTACTATACCTAGATACCATTTTTGGTGTTTTTACCTTAAACATTATCGGGATCATCTATGAACGGTTTAGAGCCTTCACTTACAATTATGGATCGCTGCTTGTGTACAGATTACTTGTTCTTATATGGGTTATATCTCTGGTAGTAAGCGTTCCGTCTATTTTTACAACAGTCTATGTGGAACCATTGAAAAATAGAAATGGTAGCTTAACCTCGAGAGACATAAGCTCATTAGAGAAAGGAGTCTGCAAATCGGTAAGTTTCTTGCACGTATATACTGCATAATTCCGTCAACGTAGATACATACGTACAAGTTGCGTACAACGTCAGATTATAGTAGTCGGAATCGTCATAACTAACCGTCTATTTCTTTAAGATATTGAGTATTCTTGGCCATCACGTTTCCATGAATTCACGATAACATTTACACAAACTCTCTATAGACTGTCAACGTCATCAGCTTTGTCGAGAAAATAAGTAGATCAACCTTTTCAAAATTAGATTAACTTCTGACTTTGTAAAACCAAGTACCAACCAACCACGTAGACGAAGATGAAACCGTTGAAGATGAAAACGGTTAAAGTCTGATGTATGAACCCTTTCTGCTTCAGTTGGGTTGATTATACTTTAAATAATTCAAGGTCAAGTGTAAGATGGGGATAAATTATACAACTCTATACACTTATCTAAAGCATAATCATACTTTCTATAAGTTTGTTTTTATTTGATACATATAATAAAGCAAAGTTTACATACGTCAAATTCACTTTCTGTCATCAAATTTGCCACGTTTTATATTGTTCACTCATAATAGTATATGTGTGCATCTAACCGTTATCATTAAACTAAGTAGTTGTGTTTTTTTATAAATTTAACCTAGATCCCCTTTCTTGGATTAGTTGGAGCAACCATAATATATGAACTACTACGCTTCGTGTTGTTCCACCTATTTGTTGTCTGCTATATGGCTTATGGTAAATACAAAACATTTATCATATTTATATGTATGTCTTCACTCAATACTTCATTGGAAACTTTTTTGTGCGCTTCATGCCATCAAAGCAAAAAACGATACAAAGCTTTATACAAAGCCTTATGCTATAAGTTCCTACGTTTAAGTGGAAGCAGTATAACGGAGAAAATCATACAGGCTAAATATGAAACCATGAAACGGTTTACGAGACAACAATATCCTAGTGAGGAGAAGATGTAGTTTTGAGGAGAAAACTTATAAAAACGATTATGCCAGGATTTCCAGAATTCATATTTTGCTGCACCTAGACCTTTCCGCGTAGGTCTAATAATAACCCCCTTGAACTCCTACAGAAAGATCTGTCAATTCTCTGAGACTTAAGGCCACTTGGTTCAGTTTCCTTATTCGTCTCAAAATTCTGCCTAAGGCGATGTATATTTGTATTTAATGCGAAATCTACTTCGTTTGGAAAATTTATTAAGTACTTTATAAACTTTGCTTACTTTCACTTTAGCAACTTCTGAACAACGAAGAATATTTACTAATATAGGCTTATGATTTTTACAAGTACCCACTTCTTTCCTTCCGTTTGAACAAAGTTTTGCAGTATTAATCTTTTTGATTGCGACAAGAGTATACTTATCAATAAATTTTACTGAAACCATACATGCTGCTTTTAAAATACATGTGTAAGCACTAAACAAGTATTTATGTACATATTGACATGAGTTAATGAATCAAAGTAATTTTCACCTTTAATCTTCACTCCAATTTCATTTTTGCTTTTTATTGTTTGTTAAAGCACTCTTGAAAATTCGGTCCAAATTGGCACATCTATACATTCTCAAGGTCTTTGCAATAACATCGTATTAAAATATTCAACACATGTTTATTACAATTTGAATCCATGAGAACAAACTTTAATCGTCACTAATTATCGCTTTGGGCTAATTTCCTTCTCTTTCAGCCAATACCAAATGAGCGACTGCGTCGTAAGGTACAAAGCATCCGCTTCATCTACATTCATTTCATTTCCTTCATCCTAATCTGGTTGCCACTTGGTACTCTCGTCTTTGTCCATCGAATCATTAAGAAAACGTCCATACCAAAACAGCAGCACTCATCGCCAACCACCATAAACCGTGTAATGACAGCTCTCTTTTTTATTTACATGGTGCTCAATCCTCTAATCTACTTGCTCCTTATAATCGACCATCCAACTGGGTCCTTTTATTGCTGGCGGAACGGAAGAAGCATAGGAGCGACTAGGAAAGAGAAAAGAGCTGATAATTTATCAATTGAAGACGACTGCCAGCGGCAAAAGTTCTCTGGCGGAGAAGTTTCAGCATCAGAAAATACATACGAAATGACAAGGATTCGACGAACCGAAAAGAAATGCTTAAAAGTGGTGACAATACATTCGCCCACGTTGGATACCAGCAGAGTTTCCACTGTCGCGGTTTCTTCTGATGTAACTGCAGAAAGCGGAGAAAATTGAAACACAAATTCTCGCATGGTTTTGTACATTATTCCAATTATCTGGAACATTTTCAAAATATATAAAGTATCTGCAGTCGAGATTATTTCTTTTTGAAATGCTTTATATATATAGATTCATGGTGTCACATATGATTTCTTAACAATACTATATGGTTATAAGAAATAACGTATTATACGAAAGATGTAACCATTGTTTTTCTTAATAGCAACTGATATAATTGCAAGTTATTTAGTCGGATTTTATTTAGATCAGGCAGTCAGTAAGCCTCCATGAACAAATAAACCACATGTATGAAACTTTCGCGTTTGCTATATTGATGTAGGAGATATACCTATATTTATCTTTATATTGTTGAATGAATTCGTGTAAATGGGAAAGGATTTATCACGCCTGAATAATAAAATATATTTTCGTTACCTATTTCATGTGACCACATTTTCTATGTATTTATTATTGTCGTTTTGATGAAATGATCAAAAAATACTTTCTTTCAACATTTTGAAGTTTTTCACATCATGTTACCTTCAAATGAAGTGAAGTGTGTGATGTGAAAATGTCCACTAACTTTTCGCATAAGGATACAAGGGTTCTTTACGTCATTCAAGTCACCAGTAGTGTCGGTTTACTTACTTTACAATATTTGTAAAAATATTTTGCAACGTCGAGTGGTACAACAACGATACGTTACTCTGAGCAATTGGTGGCACTAGTGAACAGCTTTAGCAGATGCTATAAAACAAAATAAATATGGTTCCAATGAACTTTTAAGTAATTTAAAACGATTGCAAGCAGTCAGGCTTTAATGATTATTATCATTTGCATCATTGAAAAGAAAATAACAGTTTGAATGACGTTGACTGGCCAACTTCTGCGTTTTCGACGACAGTTGTAGGAGGTGAAAATTTGATGATAGCAGGATATCTTTGAAATAAGATCACTGCTTTCCATACAAAATAGCGCAGTATCAAGCCTTCTGGAGAAGTGTGCAAAATGAGATAGGAACAATACATGTGAAAGCAGAACAGTAATAAATATGAAAAATATGGATGAAGAATATAGATAAAAGAGCAACGTTATTCTTTTCCCGTAATCGTAATAAAAAGAAAGAAGCCAGATTCCAGTTAGAGTTGGATATGTAGTTCATAAAGCCTCTTCAATCATCATAGAAAGGTATAAGTATTATGTAAATGTAGAAATACCGTCGACGTGTTTTCACTTATTTTTCACCCATATTCTTGATACACCAGTTCAGCTCTAGCAAGTTGAGGAGAACCCTGATACTGCAATAACGCTAAATAATGTTTATGTATGCGAACAAGTAGTGGTGGGCTTCCTAGAGATGCGGTCCCAATTTCACTTGTGATCTCACATGAAGCACAACGCAGTTCAATCTCTCAGATGAGCACATTCTGGAACCAGGGCAATATGAGCAGTTCGGAATTCTTGCGTAGCGCAACAGATAATTCTTTTCATGTCGACAACAAAAGTAATGGAGATGCTGTGGTGTTGGACGAATCCCATTACTCATCACCTTCATCGCAACTTCAATTTCCTGCAGAGACAACACCAATGCCACCAGCAAGTACAACGGTGATTGTTGTTCTCATTGGAATTCTATTTGTGAGTTTGGTCATCAATTTAACTGTCTTGTATTCTGTTACTTCATTGCCCAAGCGGAAACTGAAAAGGTAAACTACTTTATTCCCGTGTATTGATTCATAAGAAAAGATCCTTTTCAATTTCATTGATTCCCTAATGAATAGAAATTGATCTCTCTCCAGACCAGCAACTATTCTTGTGGCGCATTTGTATGTATGTATGTATGTATTTATTCGGAGTAAACATTTCATATTACAAAAGAAAATAATTGTGTTCACAGGCGCTCAATCACATTTTTAAAAGTAATTATTGCGCTCTCCCGAAAAAGAAAAGAAACAAACAAATTGAATATAAATTGAATATAATGAAAATATTAATAATGAATATTAAAATTATATTAAGTAGTAGTTGTTGTAGTATTGGTAGTAGTAGCAGTTGTTGTTGCTGTGGCTGTTTGTTTGGCAGCCTCCTTCGTCCCAGTTGAGGTCCTAATAGGTCCCCTCCTTCTTGTGCTCAAGCGGATGCTGTCGCACTGACGAGTCAGATAAAAGGGCTTGATGCCCTTTCTCAAGTTGTCCGGGGTCACACACCAGTTGGGTATACTAAAGTATACCCAAAACCCCTTCTTCGGCCCCATGTCCCCTAGCTTGATCTCTTCCACTTGCCACTGGTCCACATGAAGAGACGGGTCATTTTGGGTCCTCAACACCCGAAGTAGATCATCTCCACTTCCAGGTGGTTTTCCACTTATGAAGGAAAAGTACGATTTCCTCCGAAATTCATCGGGGAAATTTTCCGCCTTCCACCCCATGTACTTCCCCTCCATGATCCCCCCGGTGACCTGATCACCCAGTCTCTGGTTGGGTCGTTGGAGCAGTAAACTGCGATTCGCCCATCCTTGTCTCCTGTCTTTTCAATCTGCAGATGCTCTGGACCCCCTGCACCCATCAGCTCCTTCTCTATCTCTTCCTCCAGAGCACCTACAAATTGACCGCGGTCCTCGGTGGAGATCGCCTCACCCACCTTATCCTTATAGGCTATCCACACTATCATGCTTTTAGCCTGGTTCGCGTAGGTCACTTTGTCAGGACCCACATTTCCCCTCTGGAGTGGTTGACCTTCGGTCCTCCCCTCCGCCATCCTTTTGGCTTCCTGTTGACCCTGCGGGGAGGTGGAAGCACCTCTTTTTCCACACACAGGGCCGGTCGCCATTTCTGTGGGGGCTTTCGTGCCCTTGTTCCTCCTTCTCCTATTCCTTTTCTTCTTTTGCGCATCATTCCCCAAGGGGGGGTCAGGGAACAAACTCACCCTCTGCACTTGTTCAACCGTTTCCCCCCTGGGTGCGCTTTGTCCTGGGGATTGTGGGAGAGTCCTTGCCGGCCTTGGTGGGTACGGTGGCGGCGCTTGTGGTGGTGGCATGAGCACATCATCCTCCCCCAGGAACTCATCCACATTCCCCACGCTCATCGTTACATCATCCTCACCACTCTCAGGGGAGAGAGTTCCGAGGAGCCCATCATCCCCGAGAGTGGTGGTATCATTATTGTCGATATTCATTTTCTCCATCCTGGAAGGTAAATAAGAACATCTGTTACATGTATTATACATGGTAATATACTTGTTTACCTTACCAGGATGGAGAAAAATCACTGAAAAGTATGTTAGGTCATACCTTTTCCAGTCCTTGTTGTGCTGTGCCTGACCAGAGGGATGTTGGGATACTTGTCCTAATTATTGGTGTAATTTGGCACTGCACTATCTTTAAAAATAATATTTTAAAAATATTATTTTGGGAGCACGCAGCACGTTGCTCTGTCTCCTAGCTTCCCGCTAGGTGGTCCTCATTATTCTGTGGCGCATTTAAGTAGCATTGCAATTCTCTTTGCATTTTTATGCGTGATGCTGGTTGGGGAAAGGGTATCCATAGTGCACCTAAGTGGACAGGGAATGTGCGAATTGGTCTCCTTTTTGAAAAGTAAACCGGGTTGAATGTATTAATTAAATAAATTCATTATTTATTGTTGTTCTTTTTACTTAATTATCTTGTGATAAAAATTGCTTACAGGCACTATTCTCGGAATTTTCTCACTCAACATTATTGCCATAATATATGAGCGCTTCCGAGTATTCAACTGCTTCAACAGGGGAAAGTTGCTGCTGTGCCGGTTAATAACACTTATATGGATTACAGCCGTGGTCGCAAGCATTCCAACTATTTTCACCGTAGTCTACAAAGAGTACTTAGTACCTACCAGCAACCATGAGGGGAATCCGAATGGAGTTAAGAAGGGAATGTGCAAATCGGTAAACACATAATAGCAACCTCGAATCAGCAATGTTAGTAGAAACAAGATGAATTAAAAAAGTTTTAAATGATTGTTTGGTTTTTTATTAACAACGAAGATTCCACTACTCGACATGTTTGGAGTAACGGTTGTCTACGAATTTCTACGATTTATACTGTTCCACGTTTTGGTCGTCTGCTACATGGCATACGGTAGGACATAATCACATTAAAGCCCTTTCAAAAAAATATTAATTTGATTTTATGACGGATGAGATGAAATGAATACAAGTGAAATAACAATGTGAGTCATTATTTTTGTTAAAATCTAGCCATATACAAAATTCGGTCAAAGTTGGCCAATCTCCACTTGCTCAAGGTTATACTGACTGACATGATTTATTACACTCTTATCTATTTGGAAACATTTTTTTCAATACTTTTGTTCATTTCCATGTATTTTTTCACTGCCTGTAGCCCACTCCCAACGAGCAGATGAGAAAAAAAGTACAAAGTATCCGGTTTATCTACATCCACTTTGTCATCTTCATTCTTATCTGGCTACCGTTTGGAGCTCTTGCTTTCACCTACCGTGTGATGAATAGAAAACCAAGCGCATCGCCAACAAATCCTATCATTGCTACAATTCTCGGATTGCTGTTGTACCTGTACCTCGTACTTAATCCACTTATTTATTTGTGCTTGGATGTCGGATGCTGCTTTTGCTTGAGGAGTAAACAAAAAAGTTTAGCTGCTTATTGCCTCCAACGGAATGGCCAGGAAAATGGATCCGAAATGGGAAGCGAGAATAAGTTTGAATGTGATAATGACCAAGTAAATGAGTTCGGATCAAAATATTCTGGAGAGAATGTCACGGAAATGGTGTGCACCGAGGGGGAGAATGACAGACAAGTTGTGAAGGCACAAAATAAGAGGAATAGCAGTAGCAACTGTAGCAGAGAAACTGGCACGCTGAAACGGCAGTGTGGAAGTCTAGTGGAATTGCATTCTCTGGACATGAGCCGAGTATCAACTTATGCGGTCAGTTCGGCTTCGTCCTTTAATAATGTGTAGTTGCCATGCACTAATTAACGAAATGCCTAAGTTTCATTGTAATCAGAAATCAATCGGATTATGGCGTCCACCATAACTATATTTCATTTGTCGCGTAGCATCAAGTGCATTGGAAATGTGAAAAATTACTACATTTATTTTCCTCCGGGAATCCATGTAAAAGTAGTAAACAAACTTGTTGCATACAAGCATGTAATGAGAATACAAGTGGGGCAAGATGAGATTATTTCGTTTCTTAGACACATTTCACCATTTTATTTTTTGTATTACATACATAGGAGGCACCATAACATACTCCTGTTCTCATGCTTAAAGAACGCACATTGGATTTACATGTAGGTACATATTCATATATTTCTTCCAAATGCTTTTTTTAACTGTTAAATATAAATATGAAGATATTCAGCGATTCTTTCGCCCGTTGTTATTCAAGCAAGATCTAGTTTAATTTTTCACACTCGTGACTAATGAAGCTAACAGTATCAATTTGTCCTCTTATCAGTTTGCTTTTACCGTGACAAAGGCTTATGATTGTACGACAAGCTTTACGAGGTGAAAGCGTTTTTGTCTTAAATGTAGTGGCTTAACAAAGGGACGAGTTACTTGCAAAAACATATAGAAAGGGCTCCGAAGAAGCAATGCCAGTATTTTCTTTGTTACACAAGAAGCTGAAAGCGATGTTGCATAAACCACTATAAATGACTTTCTCCTTGCCTTTCAATTCATGTGTATGCCTATGCCTTTAAACATGTATTCGACGACACGTAAGAAGACAGGAATTGTTTGAGACAGGAAATGAAAGTCTATGTACAGATTTCGCAGAAGATAGAAATGTGTGGTGGAAGTCCACCACAAAGCAAAATTGGATAGTAGAGAGACAAGTAATTTAACAATACATTCCACATTTCATTGTTTTTCTACTATTATAATTTTGTAGCCAATGCCATAGAAACTTAGGCTCAAATTTAAGCTTTACCTTCGCAGTAGTACACTTAGAGTCCAACTTAGAAATTATTCAAAATGATACCACACTATTGTTTGTTACCGCACTAAGGAAATGAGATTGAAATTAAGGAATAATAAGATGGGTTATTTTTTACTTGAGAGATCACTTCCAGATGTAAGAAATCAGTTTACAAATCGCTTCTCTTTTCTCCATCGCGACTGACGGTTTTCTCCAGAGTATGCATAACAATATAGGTACAAACATAATACAAAACCAGGCACATAACTTATATCTTGTCGTGTATTTTCCTTATGCATTATTGAAACCTACAAAGTGGGAATAGATATTTACTTTGTTTACCTGAAGACTGCAAAAATCACGGCTGCATTTTAGCAACTCTGTGAAACAGGTTGAAGACGTAGCTGAATATGTTCGGCGGCATGCGATTTGCTAAATGTTGTCATGCAATGTTAATTGCTTATTAAAACAAAATGTTAATACGAATTATAGTCATTTTTAAAATTAAGACGATTAAGCGTGATTTATTCTTGATTTTATTGTTATTTACTCGCAAAGGATGTGGTACTCAATAAATGTTAAATGTTAAAAAAAATAATATGGCTCTTAATCTTAATTTTTAAGGATGAAAACCGTGTAATGTCGTATTGTCGTTAGAGAAGACAGAGTACATAAATTTCAAATTTACCACACGATCTATTATGCATATTTAGGCAGTGTGTTCATATACCATAATGGAATACCAATAGCAATCAATACATTTTTTACTATTATCCAAATGTAAAAATCTGTCAAAACAATAGAAATACGTATGTGGAGTGGACACCTCTCACGAAAATAGTCAATTTACTGTTTATAGACAAACAGACGAACTTGTGTGGATCAATACATACTTTTAAGAAGGTAAGAAGTAAGAAGGGTAGAGGTGTGTCAAGTCAGTCTTAAAAGCAGAGGCGAATTGGTAGATACAGATCGGACAGTGGTCTAGTTGGTCAATAAGAATTACCAAATATGTATTTTGGCTTCTATAATGTCTCCGCTGTACGATTATGTGAAGTGCGGTAGAGCAGAAGTCCCAAATCGATAAGAATGTCTGGGTTTTAGCATACGATTATGTAAGATGTCGAAATATATTATAGATTTTGAAGCTTGACGTTTCACGAAAACACTTCTTTATGTTTGAAGTTCTAAAAAATCAAGTGAAACAGGTCGGTCGAAAATCCAGAAATAAACATATATAAGCGTGCAAAGAATAAATACGACCGTTGTTTACTGACTATATTGATTCCTTCTTTCTTCCATGGTTTTACGTCAACATTCTCCTCTCACTCGCGACAGCATCTCCCCATCAGAGCTACTGCAGTGGCGTAGCCAAAGGCATCGCAGGGGGAAAGAAATATCTGTAATGTTGCCCTTCCTCTCGAATGTTAGTAATAGTAAACCTCCAAGAGATACCATTTCCCCTTTCAATCCAATCACTGCACCACTGGCTACCACACCACGACTTCTGATGATTTGTTAGTACTTCGTTTATGTTATATTGTGTTCAATAAAACGGAAATGAGGCTTTGGTGTACGGGAGTGTAGGACAGTCGTGGAGAGAAAATACTTTCTTTAAAAACATGTAAGCACCAAGTCTACCAAGTACGTTTATAGACACTGATTCGTTGCTATGAAAATGGAATTAAGATCAAGGACAAAACCAAGTCTGGAATCCTTTCTTCTTTAACGTTATTTAATCCACTACGAGACTATTACTGAACATTGCATGACCATCTATAGTATATACCTACCTGTCTGTTTGTTTCCAAGGTGCTTGACTGTAGAAATAATTTCGATAAATTCTCCTGTTTATTTACGCATACAAAACAAAACATAATAGCGTGAAGTAGAGTAGTAGAGACTCAATCCATTACGTCAAGTTTCAATAAAATATATCGACAAATGATGAATTCAAAGATTACTTGTCATATCTTAGCTTTTCGCGTACAAGTATTCGCATTGTGAAAGTAGAAAGTACAGTCAGTATAATTTAAATGTGACCTTGAAACACTGGTTTAAAATGCATGCGTGAAAACTGGTTTAAAAAGCGTACATTGTATATATTTATTTACTGATGCGTTTCCAATCTCTACGATTTCATGTAATCAATTATTTTGACAATATTCTCTGCAATACAATATACAAACACCCACATTTTGAAACAGGAAATTAAAATATGTCTTAACTACAACCTGCATTTAGTTTTCGTTTACAAAACGTTTTCCGGAGCATGTTATGGAATATATACTTTCCCTATTTCCGAGTTATAGAATCTCTATGTTTTTGAACGCTTTAAAAAAGATAATAATGTGCATGTAGCGTAGGTGAGGCCTAAATGCAGTCGTTCGCCATTCTTTCTGCCTTGTATTTATGCTCTAAACTAGCTTTGGTTTGGTTTGTAATTAGTTTTCCATTAGCGGTTTTCCCTTTTCCAATCAGAAATATCCGCAAATCCATTTTTCCAGTCTATAAATGTTGATTTAGATTTTTATTTACTTTATTCAAATCAAAAGGTAAGTAGAGTACTTTAGTGGTAATTTAACAGTTACAAATTGCATTTATGCTTGAATTGAATTGAGGGTACAAAACTGACAAATTTTTAAAAGTTATTTACGAAAACAATTATGAACTACCTAGTTAATACATCAGTTATATCTTGCTAAATTGTGGTTTGGAGTATGTCCAATCAATATAGCGTACCCAATTGTCGCTAAATTGATTGGCTGATATCTTTTCGACAATTCGTTTCAAATTCATATTAATTATTAGTGACTTCGTAAATAACTATTTTAATTCGTGGCGTGTTAAATTAATTGGTGTTATCACATTGAGCTTATATTTTAGTGTCGCCGATTCAGTTCCTTTTAATTTCTTCTGTTGTCATAGAAACGTTGATTTTTTCAAAAGCTACTGAAGATATTGTGGATGTCGACAACAGCTCTGTTCTCTTATCCTCAACGTCTACAGCATCAGTATAAATGTTATCTGCATCTGTTGGCATTTTGTCAGTCACACTTTGTTTCTCCCTTTCCAAAAGCCTTGTTAGCGATCTTGATGACAAACAACTAGTTGAGCCATCCTCATTGGCAACCGTCAACGCATCTTCAGAAATGATTGATTGCATTGGTTCCAGTCGATTCTCATTCTCCTCCAAAAGTTGATTTTTAACTTTCTCTACCGACTCCATTACGCGTAAGATATTAGTAAAAGAAATTTTTTTCAGGTCGCCTAGTATCCACCCACGTTTAATCAGACTGCTGAATAAAGAGGGATACTTGGAGACGTCGTCGAGGCCCTTTGGCACACTGTAAATAATTACATTATTGGTTTCCATTTATATTAAGGATGACAATAAAAATTATTATGTTGTCATGAATCCTGTACCTATCGACACCATCGTAGTCTCCACCCAATCCAATATGATCCACTCCAATCACATCCCTAATGTGCTCAATATGACGCACGACATCCATTATTGAAGCAGCTCCTGCCGACGTATCGCATTTAATAAACGCGCTGTAAAAATTGATCATGATAATCCCTCCATTGCCTTTCTGAAATACGAGAACGTAATTATTACATCTTAAATTTAGATCGCAATACATATATTTTCACGCAATTAATAATCGATCTGTACTCACCAGTAATTTCAAAACATTATCTCCCACATTCCTGTGGATATCGCAAATAGCCTTAGACCCGGAATGTGAGAATATAACCGGCGCCCTTGATCGTTTCAGCGCGGCAATCATAGTTGCCTCACTCACGTGACTGATGTCCACCATCATCCCCAAACGATTCATTTCGTCAATTAGCTCCAACCCAAACTCGGAGAGACCCCCGCTCGAAGCAGGAACGGCTTTTAACGGATCATCCACAGGACTGGCATCTGCCCACGGGGTATTGCATGAGTGTGTCAGCGTGAGATAGCGAACTCCAAGACTGTAAAACTGGCGAAGCACGCCAGGGCTAGACTGAATCAAATGTCCACCTTCTACACCAATCAAACTCGCAATTTTACCTTGCTGCATTTGATTAAAGCTGGTTTCTATAATGCAGTGTGCAGTAGTGCAAAATTTGAGATGGTTGGGATACTCTTCCACTAATCTGTGAATCACGTCAATTTGCTCAAGAGCTTGAACCACGGCATCTTTCCCTTGACTCTCGCACTTTGCATACGCCACCCAAAACTGTGCACCCACTCGACCCTTCTTTAATCTGGGTATATCTGTGAATGACTCGTTGTAGCTTTTCCAAGGTTCCACTTGCGTGAGATCTGCACTAAAGTTAAACTTTCGCAGGTCATTTTGTATGAGGTTACGCAAATTCCATGGGAGGTCATTATGCCCATCAACCACTGGATACAATTTTAGCAATATTTCCGCCTTTTCGGAAGCATTTGAGTCTGAATTATGTGCCTTCTCTAGCTCAGCCAATGCCACAGTGTCATTTTCTACTTGGGCAACTGTCATTGAAGCATGACTTTTAGCATTGCTTGGATCCAATTTCCCCGAACCCCAGGGAAGCTCGAAGATGATAATACCGAGAAGGATGGCAGCACCCACGCAACCAACAGTTATGAGAACAACGAGGATTTTTGAACGCGTTTCCGCTGAAGTTCCGGTTGATTTTAATGGGATCAGAAAATCAAGTTATAAACCCTGCATTGATATGTTACAAAATTAATTTTGCTAAATTCGTATCAGCTCACCGTTTATCAGCGTCATTATGATTCCTTTTCGCTTCTTCTGCTTATCCGGTGAATGCTCCAGAGATTCTTCTCCAGAGATCGTGTAAATTGAAATATGATTATTTCACCGCTTCATTTCATGCACATTCCATGCACTAAATTCAGATTATACCGGACATATTAATGCTACAATGTCTACAAGAATGTCGTACATTTCTGTACTAAAATTTTTCTTATGAATATGTAATATTTTTCACTTGAAAAAACTGATTCTGAGAATTGAGTGACTCAGCAATTGTTATTGCGATTATATGACAGCACATTAACCTTGATCTTGATACTTAAATGCACAGCTTGATAAAGTTACGAGTTAGATTGAATGGAAAGGGAGAAGTGTGAGCGTAATGAATGTGTTTATGGGGCTAAGATACATAAACCGACAAATGGGTATAGCTGAATGAGCCAAACTTATATGTATTCTAACCCAGTCGTTGGAATCTTGTACTAAAACTAGATCTCTTCCTTACTTATGCACGGCTCCATTTACAGGGGAAATAAGTAACAATACTTAACTTTGAATACTGGATATACACATCTCCTGCTCCCTTCCAAAGTTCAGAGAATATAAAACCAACGCATTAAAATCATGCGTTGGGTGCATTGTGCATTATTTGTCGTTGTGACTATGACTACGTGGGAACATTCTTTCTGTGTCGTTTTCTTGCTTCTTGTTACGCGAAGCGTCGCGCACAATGGAAAATAAAACAGTCGCGTCGTTGTTCCGAGTTGAGATCAGCTACGAGACTGGCAGGAATGATAGTGTGGGTTTTTAATTATAAATACCACGTATCTATTTTTCTGTTAGAATGAAACCTGCTACTATACAAAAATCATGGTATATCCTGTGTATCAATATGAACACATCCAATTCGATTAGACGAAATTCAAAAGTATTAGTGTACACCTGCAACTATATTACCTAGTTGAACTGATTCGCAGCTCTTTTATTTTCAGAAGCCTAAAACCAAACTATCATTGAGCACATGCTACACTTTCAATGTTGGACTAAAATTAACATGATCCCATCAAACCGTCTAGTTTTACGTTTTTCTTATTTTCGCCAGACAATATAACTTTACCTCGGGACTCATGCTCTCATTTCATTTTCTTTCCCTTTTAGATTCAGATCGATCGTCTATATAACATGAAAGAATGACGAGGAAACGAATGACAGGGACGTGGACGTTCTATGACACAGCTAATAATATTTAGGATTTAGGATGATAAGCATGATAAATATCATTGGAGATTTTACAAAAAAGGAAGAAAATAAAAGGATTTAGTGTAGTATGAGAGATACAAAATGGCATTAAAAGTTAGTGACACGCTATGTAGATATAAAATAGGCATATATATTTACACTTGAAGTTTTACATTTTAAAAGATTGCACGTGCTATTTTTCTCATCAGATAACTTCCTCTGTACATTTAAACCACTCTAATGATCTTGTCTGACATCATGCATGATCATGAATCTAAATCCAAAAGGAAGCGTGACATGTAGCACCGCAATAAAAAAAAAATAAGATGTAAGAAAAGAAAGGAATAGTCTCCTCTTCTCTCACACTCGTGCATCAGCAGAGTAATATTAGTCAATGAAAAACAACTTCATCGTTTTACATTTATCATCAACATTGAACTTTCAAAAGATACATTAAGAAAAATCTGATCGTAGCTGGATTCCGGAGAGTTGTAGCAGCAACACTAATATAATGGCATGCCTAAAAAACTAACAATCAATACAGTAAAATGAATGCTAAGGAGGCAGCAGAAATAGCCGGACAAGGCCGAATTTGAATATAATTTTCAATAGGATTTAATACCATTTGAGGAAGAAATTTCTAAACGATGGAACACGTACAAAATTTGATATACGTACATACATGCGTACCTATACAAAACTACGATACGTAACTGTAGCATGCAGATAAGCTGTAGGGTATTTACAGAAATTACGGTCTGGTTGGTTCTTTCACAATTTATTTGGAACATTTTTATGTAATAACGACGTAATGGTAAGTGCCAATTGGTGCATAGGATGCTCTTCTGAATTCAATTTAGTAGTGTCGTGGGAACAACATTTGAGACTCAAGTCGGGCCCGGTCTGCGTTTACAGAACAAAGGGAAAACTAGTGAGAAATGATATTTCGGAATTCTTGGAATCTGCTCAGTGATGCTGATGACCTTAAATTCGTGTTTGATCCCTAGCACGAAAGTAATGAAACCACTATCCATGCACTAGTAAATATACCTAAAATGTTGCTTTGATAACTGAAGGAGTGATAAATGAAATGTTAAAGTTATAGCTGAACTATATAGTGGAGTTATAACTTTGATAGCTGAAAACTACATACACCTGAGACCACTGCATTTCGCAAATAATTTATTTTGGTTTTAATCTGTTTTTAAATGGCCGATTTATGTTACTTATTTACAATAATGCTGTTGTTAATGATGATTAATGATGCGCCGATATGCTTGAGCGTGTTTGTCTCCATGGACATTTTAGGTTTTATATCTCTCTATAACTTTCATTGTTACTTTCAAAGGAGCTTTTTAATTTGTAGCCATAACCGTTGGGATTTCTCATTTCAGTATGGGCAGAAAGAAGCATCGCAAAATTAAACGTTTCAATTTTCTCCACCAATCACAAGTTAATATACAAACAACAATGGAGTCTATACAACTAACAAAAAGGGCCAGAGCTTATAAGGCCGAGAATGCATGGTAAAAGTAAATGAAATACCACTAAACATTTAAAATGACTTTATTCTTCTATTAAATTAAGATAAAAATATTGACAACGATATATTTCAATAAATAACGCTACTATATCTACATATTTGAGATATTTCATAGCTTTTTTCTGTTCTTCAGATTGTGACTACGATAATGACGTTGACGATTATTATCAACATCAGTATCCTTTTTGACTTTACTCCAATATCTCATTACCATGTCCACACCCTTCTCCCCAATCATAATAGTAGACGCTTGAGTATTTGTTGTAATCAAAACTGGTTGAATGGACGCATCAATCACTCTCAAATTTCGCGTGCCCACTACACGCAATTTAGTATCGACCACACTACCCATGGCAACAGTACCAACGGGATGATGGAGTGTTACAGAATACTGCCTTATGTAGCATTCCCAATATGCATCTGACCTGAACTCAAGGTGCTCACAATTGGGAAGCTTTTCTGTGGTGAAGCGAGTTCCAAGTGTGACTCCCATGGCTGTAGTGTTTTCCATAAGATAAAGCGTCTTCTTTAATGCTTCCATCATAACCTTGAAATCTACGTTTGACGAATCTCCAAAATAGTTTGGATCAATTATGGGTTTATCGTAGGGACTACTTCCACCAAGCTTCACGTATCCTCGCGAATATGGTCTAGCTGCACTTAATAAAACGTGGCAGGCGTCTTTGTCTATGGAATGTTCGTAGTATTTGACAATTTCGTCTGTTTTAAGGCTGTATGCGTGTGCATAGTGCTTAGACACGATGCTGAATAGCGAGTAGCACGCAACGAACACGTGGATATCCGGCCAATTATGTTCCCCTCTGGCGTCGGCATATTTAGAAGTGAAAAGACCTGTAGCAACCGGTCCGGCGGAAGACCACGGACCTTTGCCAACAGTTAGATATTTTAGGATATTAGCGGGTGTGAAGTCACGCTGGATGAAGAATGCCCTGGGTTGGTTGATAAAAAAGGGACTGAAATAAACCCCCAAATGATCCTGAAGATTTTGACCGACCGGGAGGTTGGATATAACTGGAATCTATAAAATTACCAAGTAAATAGTTGTTATTACACAAATGTCACATTAAACAGTGATACTTAGTAATTACAGTAGACATTTTACATTCAAATCCTCCAAATGCTCCTGTGGGCCAACTCCCGACAGCATTAATATTTTCGGGGACCCCACTGCACCCGCACACAGTATAACTTCCTTGGCAGCATAAGCCGTGTTTGGAATGCCATGGCGGTCATATTGCACCCCATAAGCGGTGTTATCCTCCTTGAACAACACTTTGTTCACATGCGCATACTTCATAATTGTCAACAAGGGCAAATATTTTATTGGTTCAAGGAATGCCTTGTATGTAGCCACTCTTCTGCCATTTTTCATGGGATACCGGATATAATCAAAGCCTGCTCCGTCGTATGGCGCATTCACGTCAAGATGAGGATAACCCATTTCCACCCCAGCTTGTATGAATTCTGGAGCAATGGCAATGCTATCAGTTTGATCAATTCGGAGATCCCCTCCGTATCCATGATTTTCTGGGTCCCCAGGGACAGAATAATCTTCGTAGCTCTTAAAGAAGGGAAGAACACCTTTCCAACTCCAAGATGGATCGCCAGTCAAATTTGCCCAGTTGTCGTAGTCCAGTCGGTGACCTCTTAAATGAATCCTATTAATCAAAAAGAGCATTCGATGTAAGCAACTTTATCCCTCGGCCAAGTATTATTTGATAATTAACTCAATCCTGTTATAATAATACGATACTAACATGCCGTTAATAGTGCTACTTCCGCCAAGAACTTTTCCGGCTGACCAGCTACTCTCAGCATTGATGGAATTCAAGGATGCCCGTTTTTGAGGAACTGTCCTATGCATCCAATCCGTTTCCGGGTAGTTGAGCATTAAAACGTTACCTTGTGGTAAATACTGTAAAGGCATTGGTTCTCCTCCAGCTTCCAGCAAAAGGACAGAGTAGAGATGACGGCTTAGTCGATTGGCAACAATGGCACCAGCACTTCCAGCACCAACTTTATTTTCAAAACTTGTATTTTACTACCATTTCCATACAGACAACCGATGAAACGTTGTTTAAATGTATTATGTTAATACACATACCCACGATAAAGTCGTATGTCATTGGTTTGCCTTTGCTGCTTTCCAATGAGTTGGTAAACTCTATCTCATCCTGTAACATGTCTCCTTTTCCCCACAAGTTAAAAATTGTAGATGACGATTCCAGAAGCCAGTAAAAAACCAGGAGTAATGTCGGTTGGATTATAGATGATAATCCATCTATTGCTAATTCCACTACCATTTTGTAAACCTATGTTCTCAGAATTACTTCCTTTAAATGGGAACAAGCCGTGGCTAGACAGGAGGAACTTCTAAAAGTCTAGTGCGGAAGAAACATTCTTGATGAGTGTAATTGAAAGAAACTGTCCATAATATGAGCTACCTATTTGCTGATTAATACTAATACCCAACGTTTTATCTATTATAAGGTAATGTGTCAGGTAATTAAAAGTAACCATTCATCAATTAAACAATTCATATTTTTATGATGAGTATAAATAAATAGTGTGCCATCTTACAAGTGTTTTGACCGTTATCAGATGACATGCTTCAACAGACATCGCATACTTATCATGATTAGCTGTTACATCAGACCTCAGAGGAGTGAGCACAGTTCCTAATGTCACAGACACAATAATTTGCATGTCTATAGCCGTGAGGGATGTATCGTTGCCCACCATTATTGTGAATTCGATACTGAATGCTGTTTTCAGACTTCGCATAAAAAATAGTTTTATCGGATAATATGAACTGAACAGGATATATTTACGCTTGGCTGGACAATAATCAATAAAGGTTTGTGTGTAAATATTAATTACTGAATTGATAAGAATCAATCCTGAAATATTTACTGCTACTTACATATACTGCTAAATATGATTATAATATGATTAAAATGAAATCTTATACATATAAACTAAACTTGATCTTTCTCACTATGCAGTACATTATCAACAGTTATAAATATGTACATGTAGTAGTGTGGTAATATTGATACCTAGTCTGTCTGTGGCATTTATTTAATGGGGATACTGAATATTCATGATCAAAATCAGGTACAGATAATGTGCAACGGTGTGGCAAAATAAACAAATGAATAGCTATTTGTTTAAGAAAATTAACGCTCAAGATTAAGATGATACGAAAACACATTAAAGTCTAATATTCAGCAAAACATCCATAGTCAGTATGAAATTTTTATGCCACTTTGGATAATGTTTAGTTTACGTGGAAAGGTTCACACTTCCCAGTATTCATGCATGATTACCATTTCATGTCATCAGTAAGAAAGAACATTATAACGATATAAGTTGTGGGCGACATGTGCGATATCACGGCACTACTGAAAGTTTGATTGTAGAAATAACTGTATACAGATACCTCAGTGTGCACATAGCTTAGTTGAATTAAAATTAATATCATAATCATAATTATTTGTCAATAATATAATTTAAAGCAACCCCGTCAATGACCATATTTCTAACTTTATAAGAAGTAAAACGAAACATGTTTATTGCAAACAGGTGCCGATTTGATATAAATGTGTACGTACTTATAGATCATGTTAATCGTTTTGTACAATTTCTTGTCTCATCTCCTTGATGTGTACAAGCTTTGTTCCACCTGCTGATGGCTAAAGTACGACAATTTGAATGTCAGAGTCATTAAACAATGATATATGAGTTCTTCCAATAAACCCAAAACCAATGCGTCTGATTTTATCAGTTTAATTACCGTGTCCATTGCCTTCGTCGTAATATTTTATTTTATTTAGTATTTTAACATAACTTAATTTTATATGACTATGTCTATTAATGCTAATTAATGACTTTTCGTTTCAACACATGATAAAACAGTGCAACATTCACTCTTTCCATTCCGACATATTCGTACACAAAATGCAAACTTCTTGTCTGATTCGTCCAGCATAAAAGTACCTAAATGTTTCATCTTGATTTTCCGATCTCAGCTTGCTTAAGGTATCCTAACAGATTGTGTAGGTAAGTAGCTTCACTCCATTCCTAGAGGTTAGTAGGTTAGCACCAAAAGTTCTAAAATAAACTTAATAAAGTAATATGAATGGATGGGATATGGAGGAGCGGTACTGTATTGCTACTAAACCGTAATCTTTGATAGCCAGACGTAGTTTGTCATGTACCAAATGGAAGAAATTGACGCTTTGGCATATGTGTCATGTACCAAATGTCGATTGGGTTTTCATGATATGAGTGCCGATGATTCTGTTGTTAAAACAGTATTTGAGCTCTTTGAGACAAACTCTATGGAAATTTTGAAATTGATTAATAATGGTTATCTACGATAATGATAGTTGCATTTAAAGAATGATATTAATTTAACTTTAAAAACCTAGTGTCAGAAGTTTTGACAGTTTCAATAACCTGAATTTGGGAGCCAATCTCTTCTTATTATCATTCCGTATAGGACATAATTAAAAATAATGGATGATCCCTCGCCGTCGTCGTCACAAGTGGCGTCATCAACTCAACTAGTCTATCTTGACCAGTGCGCGGTTTGTGGAAAGCCAGCGTCGAAAAAATGTGGAGGTTGCTCCCTAGCGTTCTACTGTGGCCCTCATCATCAGCGAGTGGACTGGCCAAGGCACAAGACAGACTGTAAACCTTACGAGGTGGTCCAACAGGAAGACAACTGTGAAGATGGAAATTTGTGTCTTGTGGCCGTGAAATTGATTCCAGCCGATACAATTATAATCTCAGAGTATCCGATGGTCATTTTCGAGGATGCTTGTGTTCAGGAGGAAGAAAGTCTTCAAAAACTTTTAGAGATTCCAGAGTGTTGCCCTGTAAGATGCTTCGGCTGTGACACTGGTTGGATGTTTGGCAGCGCTGTGGGTGGGGTTGAGAATGTGGATGAGGAATTATACCGCTGCTCCAAATGTGGACTTCCAGTATGCAGTCGAGAGTGTAGCGAAGCAGTGGCAACGTTCAAGAAGCATGTAGAAAGAGATTGCAACATTCTGCAGAAAATTGACAAGAAGGAGACAAGAAGTGGATCTGAGATATCCAGAATACATGGAGACCTTCGTATCCTTCGGTTGATTTATGGCGAGAAGCAGAAGGGAACTCCCATTTCTTTAAAGAACAAAGGCGGCTCTGTGACATGGAGTCCTTTACTCAAACTAGCAAAAGGATTGAAAAATTCGCCCGGAAAAGAGGTGGATGTTCGCAATTGGTTCCCCTTGAGCTTGGCAGCGGCTGGAAATACTGCGGAGGGTTTGGAGGTGGTTCGTTTGCTGGACAAGTTATTGATGGAATATTCAATTCCAGTTGACGCCAAAAATAAGCGGTATGCATAAAATCATTCATCAATAGTATGCATGTAGCAGAAGCTGATTTTAAACCCTTTTACCGATTGCAGTAAACGCGCTTTGTTTGAAAAGCACTGCTTCCTTGCCCACTCCTGCTCACCCAACACGGAATGGTGGCTGGACTCCTCCGGCTATCACCTCAAGCTACATGTTCGCGTAATCAAAAATATTCTTCCTGGTGAACGCCTGACAATTTTTCGGAGTTTTGATTCATGCCTTATCTATAATCCAACTTTACTCCGACGTCAAAAGCTGCAAAAGCAAGTGCTTCCCTCGTCACCGTGCGAATGTGAGCGTTGTTTGGATCCCACGGAACTAGGCACCTGCTTATCTGGCATCCGTTGTACCATTTGCAAAGATATCTCCTCCACCCTGACCTGCAACTATTACTACCCTTCAAGTCCTCTAGAAAAGCGGCCTTCGTGGCAATGCTCCGGCAAGAATTGCCGCTCAACCAAAACCTTTGAGCAGATTCTCGTGGTCACCTTGAAAGCTGAGAAGGAGCTCGAGCAAATCTGGAAAGAATCTATGACGTCCACCTCTGGATCTGGGAGCCAGTGTGAAGTTGTAATTACAAAGCTTCAAAATTTCATCGTGAAGCACCAAAGGAAAATTTTACACCCAAATCATTACCTCATTTCGGTCGCTCGGAGTCGAATCAACAAGGTAGTTAGCCATTTTTTGGGTACTGGAAATAAGCTATTTCTTTGCGTAGTCACAGGCCAACCTCGAGCTTACGACTATTGTGCGTACAAAGTGGAGCATCTACAAGGTTATCTTAATTTCATGACCAAATTGTACGACAGGGGAAATTCAAGAATCTCAGGGAAGCTTTTGCATGAGTTGGTATTTTGTGAAGGTGCTTTGCTCTTTAGAGATTTTCACGAGGAGCGTATGGGTGGTGCATCCTTTTTTCGCAGGCTTCATGGTATCATGGATAATTTAAGCAAATGTCAGAAAATTTTAACTTACTACAAAGAATGCAAAAGCCTCGTGGATGATGTCAAGCGATTTGGACAAATGTTGAAGAAACTATTCGGGGCAGATTTCATGAGTTCATATCGACTCAAACTGTTGCAAAGTAGTTCAATGGAGGAGGAAAATCTAAGGAGCGCTGTGAAAGAGGCTATAACGCAATGGAGCGAAGCTTGTGAAAAAATTGGCCTGAGCAAATTATACATGAACCCAACGATTTACAATGCAGGTGGTACCGGAAGTGGTGGTGGTGCCTCTAATGCGAATTTAATTACGAAAGAGGATCTGGAGGCTATTTTGATAGATGTTCCCCTAAAAAATAATCAATACTCAAAACAATAGACAGTACAACGAAATTTCTATTTCCTGGAATTGTTATCACGATATTAACTAAACAATGATGTTATTCCTGATTATAATAATAAGCGTTATGATATAAACTCAAGCAATTCAATAATAGCAGGCTGAGGATATTTTACTTCGCTTACAATCCTATTAGGCAGTGTGTGTAACAAACATTATTTATTTGAATAAACAAACTAAACGACCATTCGATTCTCATTATAAAAATACAACTTGCATAAGATTATCAATGAACAAAAATGAATTGCACAAAAACATTTTAATGATGACAGGCAGACGTGCGTCATTGACTTGAATCAAAATACTACAAAGCTAACGAACCCTTGTTTTCTTACGCTAATGATTATGATGCATCGTAAAGCGTACGTATTGTTGTTGTTTGACATTTTTCTTTATAAATATCTGAACGAGAATCGAAAAGTGAAATATGTGTTATGTTTTATAGCCATCAACTTGTGATGAAAGAGACAAAGAACAACTTTTCATATGCCGAAGTTTCACTGCTTTCTCTGTGTCGGTGTGTTTAAACTTTTCTTCAGTTTCCACAGCTCGTGGCTCTGAGCCCTCTAAATAAGCTCATGCAGCATTTCCCGTTCCTCTAGCATAAAACTAACCGATTCGTACAAGCCCGATTGCTAGTGGTAATTTATCCCATACCCCCGTCCACGCGTCAAGATTTATATTCGGCAGTCTTTGTTGAAGGTATTAGAAATTTTATATTTTTGGGATCTGACTGTGACGTTAATCTGAAGAAGCGTCAAGATAAGTTATATAATACTATCTAAGTAGGCTGCTTCCATTGTGTTTTGGAACGCATTTGGTAAAAAAATTAGACGTTGGCGATTGCCTTTTCGAATCCTTAGATATACAATACCTAGAGGTATAGACTATTATGAACGGATATTCTTGATTCACAAACTTGGTATGCGTAATAATATGTTATTATTATGTATAATAAGAGATAGATAGATAATTCTTTCTCAAGGTTGAGCTCAAAAGCATTCCTGTATATTTTTCTATTATCTTCCTTCCACTAACGTCAATCTACCGGCACGAAGTAGTAGCACGGTGAAGTAGTGAAAAAATACATCAACATCATTACGATAATTATGTATTTTGTTTTCGTAGCCAAAATCAAATATTTATATAACTTTCTTGTTAGTAAAGAAAGGGAGGAAAACATGAACATGACTAGTTACGGAGGAAGAAGCTATTAAATAGACTCTTCAAAATCCGCGACGAAGTAGGCACGAGGGATCTGATTGTCAGTCAGCGTCATCAATTATCATCGCGGTTTCGTTTAACTTTCAGTCTCATTATCAGTTACAAGCTGCCTCCACGTCTGAACGTTTGTCCCGAAGCCGAACAAAGTCGACTGCTGAGGATGATGGGTTGAGTGATTAAAACAGCGAGAGGGTTGGCCGTTGGTCTACTTGCTGTTCCGCAAACCTACCTCCTGCTCGGCTGATTTTAATCCAAATTATATTTCTTACGTTAGCGTATTTTACATAAAACTGGGATGGGAGGGAGGTAAACAGCCTATAGATTCCTACCGCGAGTAGGACATTTATGATTAAATGAACTATTTGTGTAAGAAACGTGTAATTTATTTCCAACATCTTACAGGTCACTGGGAATATACATATCTGCATTTAAATAAGTTTACAACTTCAGAACTGCGTCAACTTTCTTTGGGTCAATGTGAAGAACGGAAAGCCTGCACTCTTTCAGAGTCTAAGAAACCAGCGCCGCCATGCTGACCAAAGACTGCTTTCTCCCGAATCTCGTCGAGCTCTCAAAACCAGCTTCATTCCTGACGTCTATCGGCTTCTATTGGGATTCGAAATCCTTCAAATTTTACCCCATGTCCCTCAGCCAAGCACGCATTCACAAGGTGACCACCAAAGTCCACCTTCTCTTCATCCTTCTAATTATCCTCCAAACCGGATTCAACAAGGAGCCAAATTTGTCTCGTAAGATGATCTCGTCATTTGGCTTGATTGTTGTCATCTTCTGCGATATCACCGTTCAGGTCTACAATAGAAATCTTAAAAGATGCGTTAGTCTCATTAATGAGCTGGTAAAAATGTCAAACGATCTGGAAAAGGAAATCAAAAGTGGCATTTTTGGAGATGACAAACGCATTCGACTGGATACAAAGGAAAAATTAATCAAGCTTCTAGCCCCAACACTTCATTGGTCTGCTATGGCAGTTCCATTCGCATTTATCGGCGGTGTTGTCTGGTCAATGCCTTGCATGCCCTCAAATCTGGGATACTTTCTGATTGAGGAGTGCTCAACAAACACTCCACCTGCAACAGCGGAGGAAGCATTGTTCACGCCAATATTCCTCCCCAAAGGAATGTTTCTCGTGGTCAATCTCTGGATCTGGTCCTACGGTGTCCAGTGTGCCGTTTTTGTTGTGGTTGTCGTCATGTTGGGGGCAATGAGCTTGCGTTCCTTCCTCAAGTTTTTTCAGCGGTCAATGTTGTCCATGACGGCATCAATCGGACCGTCGCCTTCCCCGTCTCATCCGTTTCTTCGGACCAACGCGGTCATATATCGAAGGATCCAGTTGCTGACCAACAACTTCAATACGATTCATCAGCTAAAAATCCTGGTGCCCCTCATTTTCACCGTTACATCACACCAGGTTTTCAGTGTCTTTGGAGCCATCAAATTTTCTGGCCAGCTCAACTTTGTCAGCTACGCATTGTTCCTAATTCTGGGGAGCCAGGGCGTCCTCGTAATCATGGGTATGTTTTAACGACGTTGTGATCATCATTTATTTTGTATCTTGCATGTAATCATGATGTATGTAATGTACCTTTGAGCTCAAAACAAGGCATATTTCGCTAACAATTGACATGTAATACAACGTGTCGTATCCAGTAATGCAATGTATTATTGTTTTTTCGTTAGGTATGTTTACGGGATTGGCTGACGTCTACACCATGTCAGTGAGGGTCAAGGGGAAACTCCAAAAGGCACAGAGGTATCATCGGTGGTTACGTCGGTTTCATATGAGCTGTCAAATCATCAAGATCCGATTCGGGGCATTGAATTTTATTGACAGCTTTACTCCACTGGCTTTTGAGAATTTTGCGGTGGTTCAAACAACAAACATGTTAATGGTGGAATAAATTATAAAAGTTTAATGAGATAAGTTATTTTTAAGTTTGCACACAATTAAATCGTAATATTTGTTAAAATAAAATGATCATGTCAATTGAAAGTTCACAATTTAGCCAGTATCTTTTCCAATCTATTGCTTTCATACTTTGGGGCATCTTGAGAATACTGGTTGGTTACGTATCCTTTTGGCACGCCAATATTTGTTTTGTCAACATCGAAAATCATTTCCTTATTTATTCATAGCAAAGGAATGGGGACAGCAATAACTGTCCCTTTTGGTGATGGTGGTGGCTTATCATGAAAATTTATCACTATCAACATCTATCAATCCCGCTCGCCCGTTCATAACTTTTTTCCCCGTTCACAATTTCGTGGACCCTATAAGAACGTTGCATCTTACATCGTATCATGGCTATAAATTTTCTGCTTGCGACCACGACAATCGTAACTTGGGATTGACGTACTCCGTTGGGTTCTCAGCTCAAGGCGAACAAACGTTACTGACATTATACAGAATACAGGCAGACATACATTAATTGTTCTCTCCAGCATTTCTGCGCTTTCCTTTGTTATGACGGTCGACAGAATAAATAAAGCAATTTGAGCGAGTGGCTTGAATAGTTTGGTTATGAAAAGCATGTGGAATAAGAGTAGTAATAAAAAGTGCATAAAACTTTAAAATGTAAAGATGGTTAGGTAACTTGATTAATGGGAAAACGATCAACGGTAATGGTTCTCCAATTTTATTTAAAATCTGGTTCAGGTATTATGACCTGGAAAATCAATGGTGTGTGGTGGAGACTAATTATCACCTGGAATAAATACTGACCTTCTCCTCTTTCATCGTGTTAAGTGTTAAGTTCTTAACATCGTTCTTTTGCTTTCAAGAGAGGATATCATACAGCAATACCATCACAATTAGGCAAAAGGTTTCCAGCATCCATATCTGATTATAAGTGATATGACCGTAACGGTATTATAATTAATAAGAAAATTTCTTGAGAAGTTTGAGGTTGATAGGGATATGCAAGAAATAGCCTAGAATGCTTGACAAAATGGAACAATTGGGTAGTTCATAAATAATTATAATCTTAACCCACCCACTCAACACTCATGCATTTTCGTTTTTTGGCAGCTTTCACATTTTTAATATCAGTTTGACAAAATACAGAGAACAATGGAAGCGGAAACATGTACAAACTGCTAATGAGCTGAGCTACTTTTTTCCAATACGTTTGAAATACTTAATAATTTGTTTAGAATGGGAGCATATAAAACCTACAACAAAAACTTATGAAAGTCATTATATGCCGTAATCAGAAAAAAGTCACTGTCATCGCAAAGTCCACAAACTTTTGTGGATGTGCTGAGAGGGTGGATAATGATCTTCCATTCCCCTTTTACGGTCTCTTGTCAGAACAATAAATCATAATAATAAGTAATAAATTATGACCGTTGTGTGACGATAGCCGCGCAGTTGTTTACGGCATTGTGTCAATGCTTTTGTAAAAAGGAAGCTAATATAATGAGAAACTAATGGAAAATGTGACATAAGGTGGGGTCGTACCAAAATGATATGCAGGAATATTGGAGAAGTAGCAAGTACGATATTTCGATACTGGCAAGCAGAAAGGACGGTCACAGGATACTTGACTAGTCCGTTACGGATTATGTAGACGCTCAAATAAATCAAAATATATTTAAAGACACACAAACAATTGTGTGTGTTGCTGCTGCTAATAAGAACTGGTGAAAATGTCGCTAACCAAAGACTGCTTTTTGCCCCCTCTGGTTCAACTTTCTGAACCAGCTTCCCTCCTGGCATCCATTGCATTTTACTGGGATGGGAAACAAGAAAAGTTCCTGAAAATGGGATCACAGGGCCTCAAGCGCCACAAGGTTACCACCTATATTCACGCAGTGTCAGTGGGAAGTATGTTTCTTCAGACACTTCTCTTTTGGGAAAAGGATCTATCCAAGCTGCTTATCAGCTCATTTGGGTTAATAGTACTGGGCTTCACGTTGATAACCGTGTGGGTATATCATATCAAAGTGGATAAAGCTATTCAAGTGATCAATGATTTGATCAAAACATCCAAGGAACTTCGCGGAAAAAGCTGCTCTTCGTCCGGAGGAAAGCCGACCCTTGACGGCCGTGAAAAATTCATTAAATTCATGGCACCTCTTTTCCACTGGTCGGCAATGTCCGTCCCATTCGCATTTGTTGGCGGGGTGGTCTGGTCAATGCCTTGCTTGAATTCGAGCTTTGGATGGCAAGTACTCCCAGAGTGCAGGTCCTCAACCTCCGAACCTCCAATGGATTTGACCTTCATTCTCTTCATCTTGATAAACATCCTTCTGTGGTCGTACTCCATCCAGTGTGCTGTTTTCGTGGTGATTGGGGTGGAAATGCTAGGGGCAATGAGCATCCGTTCCTTCTTAAAATTCTACGAATCGGATATGCTTTCCATTCCGATTTCCCCTGGATTCGTCAGTAACAGTCGCCTCTATAAAGCAGGATTGATCTATCGCCGGATTCAGTTGCTGACAGATAATCTGAACAAGATCCATTCCACCTGGGTGCTTATTCCCCTTCTCTTCACGGTCAGCTCGCATCAAGTATTCTCCATGTACGGTGCCATCAAGTTTAATGGCCAACTCAACTTTGTCTCCTACTGTCTATTTGCAATGCTGGCTAATCAAGGAGTCCTTGTCATCATGGGAATGTTCACCGCGCTTGGGGATGTCTACAGAATGTCAGTGAGGGTGAACCGAAACCTTGTCAAAGCTCACAGGGGACATAAATGGCTTCGACGATGGCATGCGGGATGCGCTCTGGTCAAAATACGATTTGGCGCCCTCAATTATATTGATTCAATGACGCCACTAATGTTTGAAAATTTTGCGTTATCACAGACAGCAAATATGTTGTTGGCTGACTAGAATAAAGTTAGATTTAATCATATGAGTTCTTCATCAATTTATGTAAATAAAATTTTTATTGCTACTAATTATACCTACAATTATTCAGACAATTACACAAATCACTGTAAAAAGTACACGCTTTAGAAATATTGATTGAAATAAAAAAGTCTAATAAAATTTTTGAACACAAAATAAACTTATATTGCCTTTTTATACCTCTCCCGCATTTAACAAATGGTTATGATAATAAGCTGACACGTCCTTTCTAATGGCGTTTACCAGAGGACTCAACACCTCATCCATTGTGGTCAACAGATATCCCGTGTTGGCATCCTTCCTCGCCACTAAAGTGACCACGACAGGTAGCTTATTAAACTGAATCACTTGATATTTCTGATAAAGCGAGATGATCTTCTCGTTCCGGCCCATTCCCAGTTTGCTGGCCTGTTCCGTGGCCGTGCCAAAAGTGGCAAGGAAATTCAGTCGAAGGGCAGATTCCGGAAAAACGCCTCCTCCCGATGACGATTGATGAAGATTTGATGGGTTATTGGTGGGTGGTTCCAAATGAGCTTTGATTATGGTCACTCCATCACGATCCGTTAAAATGATTCCGTAGAGACCGTCCACCTTTTGTAGGATTTGATACAGGGAACGTCTAAGCTCGTCTGCCATAATTGTTCCGCTTTCTATTTAGAATTTAAATACACACGAAAAACACTGCCATTATTGTTCATCTGGGAAAAAGTGCCTTATTTCGATAACATTTTACATTACAACTGCAATAAAATATTTAACCAATAGTGTATTTACCAATAAACCGTACAAATGATCCAGTTAACACAAATATCCCCGTCTAAACTTTCATTTAAAATTACAGGTTAATTTAATCAAAACACCTCTGTGAAACGCCCTTAAATGTTGAAAGTAAATTACAAACACGGCGGATGAACAAAAATAGAGTGAGAAGTAGAAAAGCATGTGACGTGACGGTTTGTGAAATGTAAATACGGTCGGTATAGACTGCGTAGATAGATGCATGCTCTGTTTGTCAACACATCTCATCTCTCGTCCAAGCCATGTATCTGTATTCCCGACACTTCAGATACATCAGCTGGGTGCGAATGTGTTTCTGTTGTGCTTGTTGCTTCCACAAATTACATTTACATCCACACATTTTTGGCCACGGGAATTAGTTAATTAAGTTCTTTTGATTTATTGATGGAATCCTAACTTTTATAAGTTGAGGTATTGATTGCATCGCATCGTATCATCATCTCTGTTAAACGTACCGTGAGTTTTGTATGTGGTCGAAAATGTGTCCTGGTTAAATAAGATAGTAAAGTTCCTTAATAATTTCAATGAATGTGTTCCGTTCTAATGCCACTTTGATTTGGGCTAATTACGCAAAAAATGCTGTATCATAGACTGGACATTAGCTTTCAATTTATTGCACGTATTAGTAAATGCCCCCACACATTCAGAATGAGAGTACAAACTAAGCAATGTAATTCGATTCTTGCGTGGCGTTCTTCTGCTCTGTTCTAGACTTGTAACTTAACTGTGAGTCAGCAATAAAAGTAATACATGACAGTTGTACGTGTACGTACGCGTACCTATGTAAACTCAAGGGCTGACCAATCACGGCTATAATATGGCTTGTAGGTAGCACGAGATGAGTGACTTGAGCCTGAATTCTGAATATTTTTTTGCAGTGTAATTGGCAATGATAAAGCAATTTAGGAAACAAATGGTTTTATGAATATGAATTATTGTGGCTTACGATAATATAAAATGAATGGAGTGTGGGAAAATCTTGTCAGTCTGATAGCAAGAGCGAAACCAAGTAGTGCCACAGAGGCTTCCGAGATTCATGGTAACACGAGTTAAGAAAGATTATTGATAGTTACTAAAATGTACATACCTAAAGTACGTTAATCGATAAATTGATTTGTATTGACGTTATAATATGTCAGTATCGAAAGATTTATTACAGTATTTCAATTTGTCAAAGTGCCATTAAAATTTGTGGGGGAGTCATAAACTAGTTCTGTTAGTATTGTGTTCGATGAAAGCAAAAAGGAAATTGACCACGGATTTTTTTAGGAAAACATAATTAGTGCAGGGATTTTTTATGAGTCATAGATAATTTCCTTGCTACATTTCAAATGGGATTGGAATTTTAAGTTAAATTAGCTATATTTGCGAACGATAGAGCCTTTTCTCGTTGTCGTTTGGGTTTGCAGAGGGTGTTAGTAAAAAAAATCTGTAAATTCAAAGATTCTAGTTGATACACGCACGTGTAAAAAAGTAAAAAGAAATAGCCATGCCTCCGGTACAACTGTACGTGTACGATATGAGTCAAGGAATGGCTAGAATACTGTCGCCGCAACTTTTAGGTAAGTTGTTACAGTTTCTCACAGAAGCATATTATTCTAATGCCCCATTAAATTAAGATTTATGACTGAAAAAGTGAAAGTAAAAATGGTTGGGGTGTTTTTTTATTAGGCATGCAACTAGATGGTATTTGGCATACTGGCATCGTTATCTATGGGAAGGAATACTTTTTCGGTGGCGGAGGCGCAGCAGTTGCAAATGCCAGGGGAAATGGTGTTGTGGGGGATATACACGTTAGCGGTATCAACTGGTGCGCCCCGGTATAAAATAACTTTTTTTTTGTTTAGTTATAACCAATGTTTTAACGGATATACATAAAATATTAATGTATGTAAATAGGTATGTGAATATTGATAACAAAAGTGATGATTTTTTTGTTACAGGGAACGACTATTCTCGGCCAACCTCAGCAAACTCTTACAATGGGCGATACAGAAGTCCCTGAGTCCCTACTAACTGAATATCTCACAGAGATGGGATCATCCGCTTTCAGAGCTGACACGTACAGCTTATTTGACCATAACTGTAATCACTTTTCCAACGAACTAAGTCAATTTCTAACAGGAAATGCCATCCCTGAACATATTCTGAACTTGCCGCAAGCAGTTTTGAATACGTAAGTTAGACTATATGAAATATCTTTCTGAATTTTTTCCTTAAGCGACAAACAACATCTTTTATCTGGAATGACTTTCTTTATTCACTTTTACAGACCTTTGGGCGGCATGCTCCGGACAATGTTTGGTGGCATGAACGTTATGTAGACTGTAGACCCATCCAAGTCTTCCGCGCACACAACTACGCAAAATCATAATCATTTTTACCAACATTCTCAGATAGATTAATAATTTTCGTACTATTTATTTTAAAATCGCATGCTGGACTATGCAGAATACTGATTAAAATTTTTAAGTACTAAAGTAGACAATGCTTTGGGCGTTCCAAATAAAAATGCACGAGTGGGTTAGAAAGCGTAGCTCATGTTATCTCAATAAAATTGTACACACCTAGGTTAACGTAGTTGGTGATGTCACCTGAACAATATTCAATTGGTGAACTTACAATCAAGTTTGGTTTTTGTTGACACAAGGTAAATATATCACCGAAATGCATACAGGTGAATAATCTGGGTCGGAGGAAGGTTTAGGGCTTTCCTCCAATAAACATGTCGGGCTGGACCGATTGGGTTCAAGGTTACATTTTTGCTTTGCAAGCAAGTAACCTACGTGTACATTTTCAGAAAGTCTGTTCTACCAGTTTGGAGATTGTGAATCGTGTGAAGTATATGACTAGACAAAGACGGTGCAACGCCGAGATTAGTGCTGGTGCCCCACCAATAATGTACAATCTGGGCATTATTTAACGGAATCTTAGAATTACGGTTGATGTATAAAGTAAATGGTTTACTAATTTTAATTCACATACGATTTTTGTTTGTTTTTCATACACCGTGTTCAGTAACGGAGGTTGTCATTTCTTGACGAGATGACTTAAGTAAAAAATGTAACATGCAGAATTGAGTTTATGAATAAATAGAGTAATAAGCAAATAAAGCATGTCATAGTCATGTTGTTTGATTCATTGTGTATATAGTTACCCTTGTTCATTAGTCATCACTTAAATAAATGCATACTTTTGCTCGAAATCAGTTGGTTGTTAGTTGCTACTGAAAAGTATTTCGTCATGGAAGAGTGACTTGCCAACTTGTTTGTTAAAGTCAGTGTACGGATAGATTTTGACATTTTCCACGAAACCGATAGTGATTCCTTAAGATCATTCGCAGATACTATTATATAATAGGAATGTGAAACTTTTGCAACCAGAGTGAGAGATGGTGAATCAAGATACGATATAAGATTTAAAAAGGTTCTGGCAGATAAACTGAACTAGTTCCAAGAATATATGTCAATGTTACGAGGGGATAATGATCTCATACTTGTACGCTATAAATATTTTGCACGGTTGCTCATTCATAAACTAGCTCACTCTTAGGAAACAAGCAAAAAAATAGCGGAAGTTTATAAAACATGGACTTACAGGTAGATGCCAATTATCATGTACTCTTGCAAATAATCATTAAAACTACCTATACACTATTGCGTAGGAAAAGCTATACACTCCAATGGAAATTCACTACTTGCTATTTGCTTGAAAATTCTTCCTAATCTGGTATTTTTAACCCCCGATGCATGTGGGATGTTCATGAAAGAAAAGAAGGGCGTATATTTCAATGAATTGAGTCTTTATTGAGGGACAAAACAGAAAGTTCTGTTCTTCTGTAGGTTACTTGGTAACTAGGTAATATAAAAAAATCTTCTTTCATGTGGAAGTTTTATGAAACTTTTTCGAGTTCGTTTGGCATGGTTTTTCTGATACATGGAATATGTATATGGTGGGTTTAAATACATATTACTGTAAACCGTTTGTGGAGGCTGGGAAATGTCATGTACCAGTAGCTAGCATTACATATTTCCGCAATCTTTCACTGAAAGTGAGTGAAGTGTTGTCAGGGTATCCAGGGACATTTAGAAATATAATAAAAGCCAGTGGACTTGAAGCTAAAATGTCTAAATCTGGCAATGAGTGGCATGGAAGGAAAATGTGGTGAGAATTATCTTGAGTAGTCTTGCTTGCTATGTATTTCGACATTACATCTTTACACAATTGCAATAAAATAGACGACGAAAAGATTGCCATTAAAAAGTATATAGTAGCAGCAGATGATACATTAAACTAAAAGCACGTAACATACATAACTCGGCGCATAAAAACACATTATTAGGACATTTATCTTGTAACTCACTTCGCCCCAACTCTGCCAAAGATGTAATTCTGGTTCCAATGCACCCAGTTATTCCATTCACCAGGGAGAGCTGGTCATCGTTTTCATTCTCCTCATCACTCTGCCTTCTGCTATTTACCCAGTCCTCTAGTTGAAAGCTTTGCTGATGTGCCCACGTCTTCCTTTGCAACAACTTTCTCCCAATATTCTTCCCGCATGTATGTACTCGAGTAAAGCAGCGCTGCTTTATATATTACAAAATAGAGAAAGTTCTACCTTTCACTTGCCTTCTACGTATAACTTTCTACATTGGGAACGCGAAGCGAACATTCGTTCTTCTCGCCGTCTCATTTTTTCGCACGGAATTTTTTTCATGATTTCTCGTTTTCTCATACCTACTTAGTATGTATATTTAACATATTATGCCAACTCAACCTACTTATGGAAAACAACTAAAATTAAGACAAAAAAATGCACGACCTTGGCTACCGTATTAGAGCTGAAAGGGCAACTGTCAGAATTGTCAGATTTGTCGAGTTGAGCATAGGTATCCTTGGACTGGTGAAAGCTACTACAACGTGAAATTCGTAGTCGTTCATCAGTTTTCACTTTTGATCGTTGCCCAAAGAAGGAAAATGTAAAAGGATACAGATTTAAATATTCTTCGTTGAGTAATATAGTAATTTCACCTTGTGTAACGAACGACCCGAATGAACGTGAGAGTGCTTTTCGTCAAAAACAGTTGTTGTTTTTATACATTCAGATTGCCGCTGAAATGGAAGCAGTTGTAATTTTCACTTCAAAGGTTTTCGCCTGAAGGTCTACACACAAAAAACGAAAAACATTCAAAGAAGCGGTTCAAAGTACCTAGACGACCTAGCATAATTTTTGACTTTCTCTTGACATGTACACATTCGTGTTAACATCTCTACAAACATGTACAACACTAATGCAACATTTTTGATACAAATTATGTAGTTGTTTCAGAAGGACCGCAGCTATGACGTCGCAAAATACGCAAAACGGATTGCAATTTTTAGTCCACTTTGTAGTACCAATTGTGTATTATCAATTATGCAGGGTAGTACTTTTTAAGGGTCAGGAGTGTGGAATAAAATTTACAGCTCTAGCTTTACAATAGGGGATAATACACTGCGAAAATATAATATGAATCTTCAAGATTCAAAATACAAATTCGTACAAAGTCTGAAGTTTCGTAACCCAAGATTCGTTTCGTTTCTAAAATTTTATACGCGCAACATTATAGCAGATGCAGCATGCAGCAACTATATGTTTTACCTTATTGTTATTCTGACCATCTATAATAGGAGATGTATAAAATTATTTTCTAATATGACTAATAAATAGAATACATGTCAAGGTTGAGGAGGGAATGATATATATTTTTACTTTAAAACATCATTAAAATAATTAATCTATTCTAATGATTTTTACACCTCTCTTTTTATATTCGTTTGACTGATATAGGTTCGTAGATGCATTCATTAATTTCAATGCAGATTTCGCTTTGGTATATAGTCAACAAGATGTTTGCCATGTGGCCACTGCAAATTATGTAGTAACCAATCATGATATACATATATTGATGAGAAGTTGATTATTCCCCTATAAGAATTTAATATTCTGCGTAATCCTCAATGTTTTAATTTGTCTAAAACTCCTACATTTATAGCAAAAAATTGAGACATCCAGTGTTTTTAACCTTTAGCCATGTTACATGACGCATGCGCCATGACCATAAGTGAATGACTTTTTGAAATTACAAACGAGAAGTTTATACATTATGCAGTATCATTGTGTGTAAATTTGAAGTTTTATAACTTAATCGTTGATTTGTCCGCTATGTATCACTTTAATTTATTCTCGGACACGTTACACACTGTTGCGAAAAAATGTTTTATTAAATAATTTCAGCAACAAATAGACGGCAAGTCGAGAATCCTGGAGAGAATGCAAGGTTAGTCTCAAGTTGCAAATTCTCTGGTAATATAGAGTTTATATTTCTTTCCCTGAAAACTATTTTCTCCTGTCTGAAATCTCTAACACGCGCAATAATAACCATGACAACATTTACCACTTGCATTCTTCTTATGATTTTTGGTTCAGCAAATTTCAGTATTGGTAAGTGCTTATATTTTCGTAGTGATTTAAGCAACGTATTTATCTCCAAGGATGACGTCTCCCTGTAGCCTGACCTTTTGGATTTTCTATTTCCATAGCATTATAAAATGACGTTTAGTATAGCTTATGAAAACTTTAATTTGCATTTTCCGCACGTAGCCGAAAATCCCGAAGAAACCGGAGATTACATGGAGGGTGACATTGTCAGCGTTGCCCCATCATTGCTTTTGGGAAGGTCAAGGGCAGGTGTTCGCAATGAAAACTTCCGCTGGCCAGATAAGACTATTCCTTACGTGTTCGACAGTGGCTACCGTAAGTTATATTATTTCGAAAGTTATAATTTCTCAACCTAGGCGACTAAATTTAATTTGCATGAATGTGATTGATAAGCCGGGGATCTGCAACAAGCTTTCCTCAAAGCCACCCAACACATTTCCCAGAGAACCTGTATCAAATTTACTCCACGAACGAACCAACGTGACTATATTCGCGTCATCGCTGGCAAGGGTTGCTACTCCCACGTCGGTCGAATTGGAAACGGGCAAGTGATCTCTCTGCCAAGGCCATGCAATCGTTTAGGAACATTTGTGCACGAGCTTATACACTCAATTGGATTTCATCATGAACAGAGCAGAACAGACCGGGACGATTACGTGACAATCAAAACTGAGAATATTCGACCTGGAATGGCCTTTAATTTTAATAAATTTGGGGCGCAAATGATTTCTCCTTTTGGGGTACCTTACGATTACAACAGTGTAATGCACTACCCCCGAAATGCTTTCAGTGTCGGAGGCAAGGATACAATTGTTCCTAAATCTGCTTCAGTGCAAATTGGGCAAAGGCGGGGAATGAGTAGCATTGATGCTACCAAAATCAACAACATGTACTGCAAATAATACTAATGGTAGCAACGGTGATGGTGATGATGAAACAAACAGATCTTGAGTTATTCTAGTAAAAGCTGAAATTAAATTAAGAATTTTACTGCCATGAGGAGTTAAAAGGCATAATATAAATTAAAGGCATTTTGTGAGAAAGTATACTATGATTTTTTGACACAAAGTCTAATATCAAATGCAGATACCTATTCTCTTTCTGTACTGTGAGGGCTCCCTATTTCTCTAATTTATGTACCTCATATCATTTGTATTAGCAATCTAATAAACAATTGAGATGAATGGAAGCATTAATGCAGTTTTTAAAGTACCGCATATTCATTTTAAAGATCATCAGCATGTTTTCTAAATTAAGTCATAAGTCCGAGAGGAAGATTAATTTAAGAGATTCTTTTGACAGAGTTTGCAGTTCTGAGGCAGCATAGATAAACCATGAAATTAGCGGATAGGAGTATTTACTTAATTGTACTTTATTCTTCCATTACGTATAAGTTTGGACACACGTATACATTTCCCATAATCACAATCACTCTTGTAATATTATTTAGTAAAGTTGAAGTACACACACGAGTAATAAGATATTTTGTAAGAAAAGTTTATATGGGTTTTTGAGAATTGACATTTTTGGATTGCTTCCTGCATTTCCTTCTTGAGAACAACTAATCACAAATTAGCTTATTCATTAATGATTTATCGTTAATGAATTTTGATCACACAAACAGGTTGAAAGGTCAATCCCGAAAAACCCATATAAACTTTGGTTACAGTGTAATAAGGTTTGTCAAGTAATTCATAGGTTTAAAAATCCCATATTTATATTATTTCAAACAAATTTCAACGCAAGATATAGCGCTCTTTTACCATCTTCATATTTCTAATCAGTCCTTAATCTATCCAAAATGGCAGGTTAATCTATCTTCATATGCCTTCAACAGTTTTCAAACTTAAAGCTCCATTGTTAGTGTAATGATTCCATAAAATTTTACATCAATAAACCCCATGTATGCTATTTGATACATCAGCTTTATTGTTTCGATTTTCATTAACAGTAATTTATCCTAGTCTGGACTTTATGTATACTACTGAATACTTTATAAACTGTGAAGATTACCAGAATAATATTTAACTTACAGTGAGAATATTGTGTTTATTTGTTATTGTGGCACGAATTTGTTTTCGATTTGCACATCCTATACTTTTAATAAAGTCGGTTATTAATAAGTATGTATATTTTAATAAAATATTTTGACATAATCATTTCATAAACTTTCTTCAACACTGGGTAACTCAAAGTACATTTCAGAAAGAAATATCGAAAGAAACAAATCACAACAAAAGAATCATTTGTCTATTTTTATGAAATTAAATACATCTCTGAATCGGTAGGTATTTTAGTCAAAAAGAGTGAAGCTGTTGAATAATTGTAGCCTTGTGTAAGACGTGGAATTTTATTTACTCTACAAAAAACCGGCGGCTCTAATCGTAACAAGAATATTTGTATGTTATAGATATTTTATTTGTGCGTATCAGATTATTAAATATTTCATAATTTATACTGCGTATTTATTATGCGTATTAAAATGAAAAGGATCTGACGGTTTAGACTTCCTTAAATATTGAAACTCTTGAGAGCAATAATTTATAATTCAGTGTTTACTGGTGTCGTAACAGCTCGAAATAAACGCGGTCTTAATTGGTGAAATGTATTGAATCTGAATGTTGGTTAAACTTATTTACCTTTCTTACACTTAACACAACCACAATACACTGCTGGAGCACTGTGTATAAAACTTATATTATTTAATCGTGACATTACATTGAATATCTAAACTGTTGTTAAGTATCTTTGATTAATTGTAGTTACACGCGCGAAGCTAACACTATCGAAAATTACACTTTTGCCAATATTATAATAATTAATACTTAACTACTATAATATTATGCATATAGGTAATAACCCAGAATGAAAATTACTTACAGTTAATAGCATCATAGCACCAAGTTTTTAATTTATTTAACAATTTCCCACGTTTATCTCTTGAAAACACTTGCATACATGAAATAAATATTCTGCTTTCTCCAAGAGCTGAGAACCATGTTCCCAACGACATGCCAGGTAGTACTTACACTTAAGTATAGAGTACAAGTACGCCTTCAATTTCCCAAAATTCCAGAGAGTCAACCCAAAATTATATGGCATACTACCTACTCGCTTTCACTCTTGACTCTTGTGTGCACACACGGTAACAGAGAAAAGCAATTTCCGTTTTGAATTTACTTTTAGAATTTCGTACATACGCATTACTTTCATTCAAAACTTGATTCACCCACATTTGAGACACAACAACAAGTTACGACATTCAACCTTGTATTTTTTAAGTTTAACAACATGTTACATGCGTACCAATCCTTAAACTATTTTTCTAGCTACTTGTAATTATAATTTTGATGGTGTATATGTATATACTTGAAATTTCACTGTAACATATCAACATTTTAAGTTAGATTTACAAAAACCTTTAAACATCCTTCAACGTTAAATCTCACCTTTATTTCAGAATTAGCTCAGATTTTATTAGTAATACTTATAGCTTACCAAAAACCGTAATATCAGTTTGAGTAGCACCTTAATTTCGATTGTTTAAAACGAAGCTGAAACCATGAGAAAAATCATGCATTCTTACTTCAAATGTACATAATGAACCTTAAATTATAATGACGTGAGTAGTGAGTAAAATGCCAATGACTAGGCGGCTTCAGTGGATACCACAGTGAATATTACAGCTCTTAAACCGCTGCTTCAATATATAATAATCAATCGCACAGTCACTCGTGTACCAATTTCGAATTTATAGAGTTCTAAATTCAGAACTTGATACATGAGCAATTGCGTGATTGCAATATAATGTGATTCGGTGGTGTAAAGAAGTATACTTGTATGAATAATGATAAAGTATAGTATTAATATATTATTATAAGCTTCAATTCTATCATATTGATCGTAATCGAATACGTTTTTCTTTATTTGTATTAATATATTTATTTAAGTGAGACGGCATTCTCCAGGTCCTTCCGTTGCATCCTGCACCTGCTTCTTGACTTTCTTGCTGCACCTTCGAATCAAACTGCGGCTCCTAGGCTTGTTCCTACCAAAAGGACTGTTATCCTCCGCTGAAAGATAGTTGGGGGAAAGGGACTGCGGACTGGCCGGGGTTTTAGTGGGCGTGGTGAACCCACTGTGGTGACCTTTCGGTGTGACGGGCGTGGTAGGTTCCTTAGTTGGTGTGGAACAATTGCTCCGTGACTGAGCAGATTTGGACCCAGCGTGTGCGCTCAAGCGTCGTTTCAGTCCACAAGCTAGAACAGGAGCGTCTTCGCCGTTATTCTGCTCCTGCTGTTGTTGCTGCTGCTGGAACTGCAACAGGATTTTGGAAAGGTCGATAAAGGAGCGAAACACTTCTTTTATGTTCCCATCCCGTTTTGCTGAGCATTCCATTATTTTGGTTCTGTCAACAAAAAATTAAGCCCGAAACAAAGTTTTTAAATCGGTCTTAAGAAAAGTAGAACAATCAATCCAAATAGAGAATGACGTCTTGTATATAGTTTTTTTAACTTGGGAAAGTCTCAAGTAAAGTTTTTTTAAAAAGATTCGCAAGAGCGTAGTGGCTACTTTTACTTAAAAAACTTTCCAAGTAAAAACTTAAAGAGACGACAAAGAGGAAACTGGTGAAAGTTGGGCTTTTTGTTAAGTAGGTAAATAGGAAAGTTGAAGAATAATGGATGTCGTATTGATTTTCCTCTTTACTTGTCGCTCTCTTATCATCTTCGTAGTCATCAATTTCAATCACATTTTCCATACCACACAGCTAATGCTACTACTTACTTGAGCGTCGGCAGGTGATCCGTGATCCAATCGGACACATCATCAAACTCAACTTCCACATTGGTCAGCTCTACATCCATCTTGTTACCGGCGACAACAATAGGAATCTCTTGAAAGTCTGCTCGTTGCTCTTGAATCTCTCGAAAGCATCCTTTTATCGTATCAAAGCTGGCTACATCATCTACCGAGTAGACGAGCAGGAAAGCGTGAGCGGTGGCAATTGATAATCGACGCATCGCAGGAAACTGAAGATCACCCGCGGTATCAAGAATATCCACTTTTAAAGTTATCCTACCAAAGTCGTACTCTTTGCTGTAGAGATCCTCAACCGTGGCCTTGTACTTTTCCTGAAACGTGTTGAAAAGGAACCGCTTGACTATCGCACTCTTTCCCACTTTGGGCCCGCCAAGGATAACCAGTCGGATCCTTTCCACGACGTCACCCATTTTACAGACCATTTAAATCCCACAACACGGGTAATTTTTTATGAAGGCCAACTTATGGTCAATTTATGAACTCACTAGTCACGCCCAAATCACAACCTTGTAAAGTTATGTTCAAATTCCTTAAACATCACAAGGGTTCTCAACAAAACATTCCTTTCAAACTTTCCTAGCAACATCTACTTTCACAACGCACCGTATGAAATGGCATGGCTGCCGAGTGTAAAAATGGTCTGTTCCATTTATTTTGTTCAAATGGCTGTCTCAGTTCCACTTTTAAACTTTACTATTCATTGTCTTCTTGAAATATCAGAATCGTCAACATGGGAAAGAAGGTTGATGATCATTGACCTTCCGCCAGGTTGATGCTGGCTGCCGGATACACCTGAGAAAAACAAATAAAATCATGCGTTGAGATAAAATTTACTTGCTGAAATATATATACAACACAGCACTCAATTTATGAGAACTGGAGTTTATAACATTATATGTAAGAATAATAATATATTCTTTTGTTCCACACTTGAATTAAGTTTAGCAAGAGTTGAACAAGTTTTGATTTTCTCTGCTCGCATTTCCAGCAGCAGAGAAAAGAGTAAATAAGCTCTGGTGTTGATGTTCATGTCTAGGCTGTTAGAATATAGATCAATTTAATTGCCTTCAATAAAATTTATAAACAGTGAAAACCAAGAGCGCTTGAGTTGTTTTGTTTTACAACTCTATAATTTCGGTGATAAAACTACATGCGAAATGGAACTTGATTCATGGCTTTCTCTGTTTATCGATTTGCTCGGAATGTTAAAGTCAAGGCGTATATCCAGTTAAGTACCCTTGTCAGATGAGCCTTATCCACTTCATCTTCACTGGAAAGAAGCACGGATTCCAGAATATGAATTTGAGAGGCAGTGAAAAACCACTTTCATCACATTTTAAATACGACGAGTATTGAAAAAACGAAATGACAGATTTTTTATATTTCCACTGCAGATGGATAAAAATGATTACACAATCAACAATAAACAGAAAGTTGTTCACTTTTTAATGGGCTTTTGCATAACAATTCCTAAACCTGTACGAATGAATACCAAGAATGCAATGAAATTGGCTCTTTAACCAACATGCAAGCGGCAAACATATTTCATACGATTTGCTAAATCTTCCTGTCTGTAAACCGGGGTAGTACGATTACATCCCATCTTTCTTTTCCATGCCGATACACAAAGGTGCTTTTCTCTGCTTTCTCTCAAGTTCCATGATTTCATACTCCGAGTTCCTCACAGTCACGCTTGGAATTGATAACCATTAATCCTCTCGTTTTGCTGTCATAAACCTGACAGACGAACCCTTATTATTGCATTCCAGCCAAAGAATAACTAGTCGATATACCGTGCAATCGTTTGCTTCACTGTAGTCGTAGTCAATGTTTTAAACAATTTCAATCAAAGGATCTGTATCAGTGAGGTAACTGACACTGCTAAAGTTACTGATATGAGTACACAAGTGCAGAGAATATCGAAACTACCTTGGCAGCTTCGATATGTTTGTAATAATGTACTTTAGAAATGATGCTACATTTCCCGTGATCGTGTTACTACGTACAAAAAATCTATTAAATTGAGCATACATATTTCCGTTGGCATATCATGTTTTTCATTTCGAAATTTCAGTTGTCACATGTCGTGTAGTGGATGCTTTGGTATTTTCCAATTACAATCAGGTGTAAGCACCACGGCGCGACAAGGGAAAAGAACATTGACATCGGTTCTTAAAACTTTTGTGTAAGTGCTTTGCAGGTATATGGTTTTATGAAAAGAGTTTATTCAACTTTTCACTCTTTTCATCGGGGTTTATTTAATTGAATAAGCTATCAGTGAATTAAATAGGCGTTCAGTTCAGATAGTTTAAATGACCCCTAAAAATAATGACTTCAATGACATTTTACAACCTTCTCATTCCAAAAGAGAAAGGGCAAAGGGGGGCCACCAAAACGAAAATCTGTGCTTCATCTACTTCGTTACCCTTTTGCTCTACTTGAACTTTAGTCATTATTATAGAACAACACTAGCTACTGGACCATTCATTAGTTTTCCAGCTACATAGTCGCCTTTTTTATAGTTCATTTGTGCTTCGCTGCACTTCAATCAACTTGGTTTTTATACCAGTTGTATTTATAAACATTTACAGTTCGCATCATTGGTCCAAATTTTCCGCCATGTAGTTTTCCCCTTTGAAGGTTGTGCGAACAACTTCAGCAGAAGAAATAAAGGCTATGACTTTTGACATTTATTACGATTAAAAATTCAAAAGATTGAAATAAATTCAAAATGCTAAAAATTAATATTCCGATGAAGTTGCCGCCTTTTCCATTATTTTTTCACGCGTGCACCTCTGTCTATGTCATAACATTACCCAACATACATACAGATGAATAAAAAATCTCATCTAATCTCGGTTCAAGTTTACGGGTGGTGATGCTTACTGCTGCTCTGGCTGGCTACGTAACTAGTATTTTTTTGCTAGGTAACAGCCTTTTTATTATGTGATCACATCAATATGGAGTGTGCATGAATAGAATAGAAAGGGATTACGAGCGTTGAGGAGCAAACGAGAGCCGTTTTGAATTTTACATGAAAGGAAGGAAGGAAGAAACACACAAAAAAAGAGCAGGCAATTTTCCGGAGCACGACTACTCCAAAACTCTCTACTACTCACACAGCTTCCATCGTTTTTTTCTATTTTATTTCACGCCATGAATTCCCTTAAAAATATATATATATGTATGCAATAATAATAATATTACTCTCTCATCTGGGCTGCTCATGCAATGCACTCACTCACTCAGATATGCAATACCATTAAGAACGTCATCATTTCTTGAGAGTTCGCAAACGATATTATGGATTTGTAGTATTATAGCAGTAACAGGAACGGTTTCCTTTTCAGGCAATTCAGCAACCTTAAACGGAAATCGGGATTCAAAAGAGAAAGTAAGCAGGAGTGAGCGAGTCATAATATTTGAAAGCCCGTGGAAAATATATTCTTATGACTGTGCGTTATATAACGTTTACAGCAACATACTTCATACTCGTCGGGAAGATCTGTGTACATTCAGAGTTTACGTTTGAAGTTTGCAATTTCTTTTAAAATGCTGTGGCTCTCGAGTTTCGTTTTATTTGATCCATTGCGATAATACGTAAATAAACAGGGTGTTGCAAAACTGAGATTTTCATTCTTTTCATTTTTGTCGGCAAGGTTACCTTCAAAAAAGCAATTTAATTCCTTTGCCGTCCTCATCTTTGGGCCAAAGTTGAGCGCTAAGGCAAACAAGAAAATCTCGACATATTTCTCTGTCTTTATTGCAAGTACACATTCGATATTGACTTATTGGTAAGCACGTTAAGAGATTAATATTGACAGTCAATCAAATTATTTGTTGAGCTCAATAAGTCTATACTTTTTGTTTAGAATGGCCATCATATTTTGCAAATAAACAAAATTTCTATCAACTAACACGTAATAACCAATAAATAGCAGTACGTTGGCTATGTGCATAAATTAAATGTATAACGTTACTTTCTTCCACTTATGTTAAAGGTCAATAGAATTGAGACAAGCAAATACATAAATTTTCAGTTTATTAGATCCATAATTTATTGGCCACTTGAACCTACGCGAAACTGGTGGTCCTATTTCGGCTTTGGAGTTCGAAAAGTCGAGTACACACCTATGGTCTGGTATATACATGAATATTAACTGCCAAAAACCATGAAATGTTGAAAGCCAGTTTATGACTTTGATCTTTCTATCTGTCGCTGTAAAATCGACGTGTTTCGAAACCCTTTAACCTTTAACTAACATTATCATAACAAATCCTATCTATCGATGTGACGCAATGCAACATAGAATTTGCAATAAATGTCTTTAAATTGACGGTTTTGTTTGCAAATGTAAGTACAGTCGATGTTCGGCCATTCATTACGTATTTGGGTTAAGCTAAATTGTACGGGGTTTTATTGTTTTTGCTTCGGCAGGTAAATGTTCAAATTTTTAAAACCTAACTTGTCGTTTTATAGACTTTTCAGTATTCTACTGACATGCTGAGTACTCGGATAGTCATAAAAGCAACGTTGAATAACAATTGGAGGAAGAGTTTCTACTGTATGCATATAGGCATGTTATCAATAAAAAGGAGAAAACAATGTTTTTATATGCGAAATCAATAGCAATCGAACTAGTGTTTAGAATGTCAACGTTGAACACAAAAGTGAAATTATACATACATAGTATGTTTTTCCATTATCGGTCCCTACTTTCAATTTTTTGCCGTCTAAGCTCATATTCTGTTATATAAATATTATGTGATTTACGCGCGATTGAGCGTCAGTAATCAATGCATTACCATAAAATTGTATCCAATATTCTTGAGACAAACAATCAAAGAAAAGCGACGCGCAACCGGAAAGATAAATACAGAGTAAAATTTACTTTTCTCTTTCCTGACGTTCAACAACACAATTCCATTTCCTTAATGCAAAATGCAAATCAATAAAAGCAATATTACATTAGTGCAAAGTGGATGTTGCTACAATACAATATTACAACAGCACGGCATCGTGTGGGGCGGTAATGCTAAGGAAACAAAAAAAAACAAAATGAAAAGGAAAACCTGCCTAGTACCTTCCAAAGTGTCTTATGCACACCTAGCTTGTTGTACTTATTGTAGTAGGCAAAATAATGGAATGTTGAGAATCTTTGCATAATGCAAGGTTGTAAATATATTGCATTGTGATGAATGATGCATTGTGGAGCGCAGGAAATTTACAAACCAACGCAATGCGATAAAATCAGCAACTGATGTGATGACATGACGGATTGACAAGTAGCAGAGGAGAGGATGTTTCGTTGGTGGTTTTCTTTCTGTTGCTATTCCGTATCGTATCTCTTTGCCTTTCGGGAATCTGCTCTTTTGTCTTTGTTCGTAGAAGTAATGGTATTGTGTAGCGTGAATTCAAATAAAAAGCAAGATAGCGAGATGTTGACAGGCTGCTACCCTCAAACAGGCTATTGGTGTTAAATTATTTTCATAGAAAGAAGCATAAGATTGAACACCTACTGTACTTTTTCACATTTGTACCTTTCCTCATTTTCGTATGTAATAATTATTAACTACTCTTTGCAAATATTTACTTGAAAATAACTTTTGATATTTTGCCGAATCAAATGGCTGACTGAAGGGGGCATGAAATATGCAATGAGCCATAGGGCTTATCATCCATGTTAACGACCGACTGTTGTTTGATGGTTAGTTGTATGAAAGTGGATGAAAGGGTGTGGTTTGAGGAAATTTTCCCAGGTATTTGACGAACGCACATGAAAACTAATAAAGAGGCGTGTTGAAAGACATGTGTACATTTATAATTAATTTCTATAAATGAAAACTGGAACTGCTTACGTGAATAAACAAACGCCTTTGTTAGAGGAGTATAAAGAAACGTGTGCTTACTCAAGCGTACATCAGTAACAAGTAGGATCATTACATGGAACCTGCTCCCACGACTGGGAGAATTTTGCAGAATAATTTCACAGCTTCCGCAGTGAATCATTGCTGTAGGTCCCTCTTCCCAAACTTCTTTCTTATTAGTGTGCACTGTGCACCACAAATACATCCGTTTTAGCATCAGCAAGCCAATACACTCTCACAAAACTGGATAGACAAGCAATGATAAAATGAAAGTGCTCAAAGGTCATATGAAACTTGATGTATTTATTGACACACATTTGTAACAAATAAATAGATGACAGCAAACTAGATATTGTAGAAAAGTATTTGTCGTCCACTTTAAGATATGAACAGGTTACTTGAACAGTTTTTAAAACTGTTATTCTTCTTCTTACCTGATCGGTAAAAGCATCTTTCAATGTATATCGTTCAATGAGTCCATGCATGAAGGACAACCTGAGTATCCTACTGTTTCATGTGCACGTACATTTCGAATTGCTATGCAAACATTTGCTTTGTTTTAATACAGCTTGTACATTAACTATTCTCCGGAAGATTTCCACTGCTTAACTCGTCAGTAAAGTGCGCTTTGAAGTGTGGATTCCATGTCATTCAAGTTCGTTGCCTTTAATTTTACACAGGAAAAAAGTGGGGCTTTCTACTTACAATATACAAGAATGAAATAAGAAACTTAGCTGCTCCACTTTATCATAGCTGGATATGATGTAGAGCTTTCTCCACTGTATAATATGCAATTTCAACATTTAAGTACTGTTGTTTAGTGGTTTAAAAGGGTAATGGAAAAAAGTGGAGTAGGCAGAGCAAATATGGAAGTACCTAGGTAACTACACAAAAAATACATGCGGCAATACGTCGTTTACTACAGGCAAATTGCCTGAGGCAATACACTTTTCAAAATGTTAAACTCAGGATTTGTGTTGCTGGCTTTTTCGATGGCCGTCCCATATTTGCTGCCTCGATGGACAAATTGGCCATTCGTGTGTTATAATTTAATGCAGTTTGTCCAACTTACATCATATTTAATTTTGTCTAGTTTTGAACAGATTAAATATCTTTTGTATTAACGTTCGTTGATTAATGAGTGAAATATTTAAGTAATGGTCTTTAGCTGATCAAACATTTTTGGCATAAGTGCGGAACAATTTCTGTCAATGCTAAAATAGAGCTTTTATGCCGTTGAGTGAAAGAGACTTAAAACCAAGTCGGGAGAAGCATATACCAAGCTGTTCTGCTCCTCGAATCATAATCAACCAAGTACTTTTGCTTCACCACGGATGTCATTATACCATTAGGAAATGAGTTTGAATCACTAGTCGAGCACGCAAGTAGTGAACGCCGCAAAAATAATCTCCTCATAAACAATAGCGGTAATCTTTTGTAGAACAAAGGAAGAAAAAGGCGACAGTTTAGGCTGATAGAGGTAGTTGCCTACACCGCAAGTGTCATATAATTTTCAGAACATAAAATTGAATTAAAAACATTCATAAGTAACAAAGTATGATTTACAATAATGGCCTTATTGGGTTGGTACCATACAAATTGCCATAATATTTACTGAAATTTTGGAAGCATTTTATCTCGCGATTCATATATGTATTTGCTATTTTTTAAAATATCGTTTATGTTTAACACGTAGTCAAATTCATGAGTGAAACTATGTATATGTTTACCGTATTTGAGTCAATGTCCCAGTTAAAGCTGTATCTACTGACCTGAGTCTAAAGGTCCAGTCATGTAATTTGTTGGCTATTTCATGAGATTTATTTACTGACGAGAGCAAATACTAGTCTTTAATTAGTATGTTAGCAAGTTTGATGTCCAGAAACTCTATGTACATACAATACAATCACTCGTACAATTTGATCATATTTTGCGTTGAGTAAGCTACGATGTGTGAGTAAATTCGTATAGATCTATGAATTAGTATCGTGTTATTAGTGCATCACTGTTGCATTCGTCATTCCTAATTTTCTTTGCTGGAGAGAAAAATCGCCATTGAGAACTTGCGGCGTAAGCAACTACAAATTTTCTCTAATCCTTTGTCTTTCTTCGCCATTGTATTACGAAAGATCATCGCTATTATTCTAGAAGGAGATTATAAATGCGGGATCGGACACTCTCGAGCTCGTCAAGACTACCATGAGTTTTCGACCCTTTCTGCTTTCTTTGCCACATGCATTCACTCAAATAATGCTAAGCATTAAGACGACAATTTCTTAGAATGTTCGTCTGTTTCCCATATTAATTGTACTTGCAAAGTAGAAATAATAAGCAATCGTCCAACACATTTTTGTAGATGGCTACTTGAGTCCAAAGTATAACAGCCTAATCGTTTTGAGTGGGTAACAGATTGTTACATAAGCAGGGATAACAAAAGGTATGATGCAGAACCGAAAGTGAAAGCAGTCATTATGATAAGTACAAGTATGCATATCAACTAAAATCCAAAATCAACATACTTAATTTGACAATGTTTACTACAGAAAAGAAATACATAATTCGTTAAAAGCTACTACTTCAGAGGTTAACTCAAGGGCATTAGTTGTTTTAAGTGCATAATTGTATGTTACTGTATCCCACATTCAAAAGCATGTATTCGCAGACTTGACCTTGACATTGTCATCCTCAAGTAAGTGCATACACATATAGAGGACCCCGCCAAGTATTTCTTCATAAGGACTTGATTAATTCACTTCGCAAACTTTTGTCTATTTCAAGTGTATTTTAGTCTAGCATGTAAGTGCTCACAAACAGGCTTACTGTTATAAAACTATATACAACAAAATAAATACGTTGCTATAAAGAAAAGCTCAGTATCTTTGCTTGAATCCAATTAGGAATTTTAGTTTTGCAGTGCAAAATGTAAATCTCTTCAATGGAAAAATAAGTTATATATAATATGTTTCAGGACTAATTTTTGTGCTCCAAAGTAGCTGTCAACACATTATATTTATGCGCGCTGATATTTCCTGGAAATAGGTATCCGTACACTATCAACGTTGAAAATGGAGCAGTTATGAAAACAACGATAGTGTTGTTATTGTTTGTATGCATGAGAGAGAACTGAGTGTCATGATGGAAAATGCTCCATATTTCATCATTTTATTATTTCAAAAGAGTGCTTAGGGAACGGGAAATCAGAAAACATCAGAAAACATTTCGCCATTCGAATTCGTCCTGTGAGAAAAGTAGGTTAGATATGCTATTTATGGCGTTACAGGTAATTTTGAGTCAGATTTTAAGTTTTTTGTTGTCCTCAAGAGCGTAGTTTATTTCTGTATGATAAACATTTTCATTCAGTAGTTCATCTTTCTTGGTCATATATATCTATAGCAGCCCTATTCTTAATGATGTTACTTGGTTCACAAACCAATTTTCCCATTTGATGTTTGCATTGTGGAAAGGATTCCGAGATTTAAAAAAAAACATCCAAATATTTAATATCTTAACACACTAGCCAATTTCATCCAGACGGAATTATTCTAAAATCTGCATTTTATATTTCATAAAATAGCACACACTTTTTATTGCTAATAATATGCCGTCTGCGCCTGAGAGTGACAGCCATCATTCGAGGACTAATGTATAAAGCCATTACACGAATGGGATGCACGTGCCGCTATATAACCGTAACTCTATGAATATGAACCTATTTATTCCACCATGTCATTATTGTATACAATGAATATCCATCCATTTGTTATGAAATAATTCCTTTCTTCTCTTACTTTCCTTTTTTTCTTCACATTTCTGACTCACAATTTCTCACAGTCCAATAATAAACTGTGGAAACATTCATTGTTCGCCATGTAAATGTTGAAAAATCAGAAGCGTTTTCTGACGGAGAATAGGCAAATGAACTTTATACCACGACAAGATCCGAAATGGAGTGAGCTACGAACTACGAACTGAATTATTAAAGGTTACAACTTTTTCTCCTGGCTGTTTCGCTTAAGTGGCGTGACTAGATTGGATTAATTCGATGAACTCTCTTGCCTCTGTGTAATGCCACTTTTATAGACTCCGGTTAATTGGTATTAATGCATACACAGCGAAAGGAAACATCACGATGATGTAGGAACACATAAATCGATGACCTAATGTAATGGATTTAGAGTGCAGCGTCAGATCTCTGTGGGACAGGCTGTGAAGGAGAACGACTTAGATTGAAGGACATCCCCTTTGCCCATGTTGACAGTACAAATTACAATTACAGTATCAGTAAAATGCGAATTAAGCATAGTGGTCCGATGGAAAGGAAATACATACAGAATAAACAAAATTCAGTCAAATCTTTAAATTAACCAAAAGCAATTAATAAATGCAGGAAAGCATCTGCTGTTTTTAAGGCATTTGGAATGAGTCGAAAGCAACATTGCCAATATATGTAGCGAGAAGAGAATGCAAGATTCAGATTCAGGTAGCCATATTATTATTAAAAGTTTATCTGCCAAACAACTGGAAGTTAACGAGTGTTGTAAGAGGTCCTTTGTTTTTAATTGTGTAATTCTAATGATTCATAAATTCAATTGTGGAGCAACTTTTCAGCAAATATGCCCTTCGTTTCTGCATTCTAGTGTAACCTGTTGCCATCTAGCATGAGCAAACTCTCAGGCAAACCTTGCCTTGTTTAAATTTGTAATTAGGTACACTACATTTCCTCCAATTACTATGGATATATGTACCTGTTCGTTAAACATACATTCTGCCGTCCCATTAGCATTGCAAAATATAGAATTGTGTATACATTAATATTCCCATTGCCATTAACCAGTGAACTTTGTGTAAATGCCTGCCTGTCGGTTCATCGATTATTTCGCTGCAACGGCCATACAAATCCAAGTGTCTGAAATTGTCACGTCCAGTCATTAAACATTTGGACATGGATCTCGGCTTTCGCAACTTTTTACATTTCGATTACTCGGACAGATTCCCCTTTACAAATGAATTTACATAGAATGTGTCATAAAGAAAATGTATATTACAAAGTGATGCGCGAGATCATAAAAAGTGTATTAATAAGTAGGCATGCAAAAACTTTTTTCCTTCTCATAATGCAAGAAATCTTTTTACAAATAATATTATATTGAAATATGTATTATAACTATTATAGGGGAAAATTAAAACTTATATGCCAGATACCACGCCAAGATTAAATAAAAGGCCTCGTGTCGTGTCCCCTCCTGGTTAGAGTTACGTACTAGTTTGCTCTTATGAATAATTTAGCATCATATTTTCCCTTCTTAACCTCCTCCTCTTCCTTTCATCCTACATATTGAAAACATGAACAACTACTGGATTTTTTTGGGCACCTGCTGACTACAATTTTCTCAAAGTGTGTGTACATTTTCTTTCTGTCTTCTCTTCCATTTTGAGTACCATGACGGGGCGTAATAATAATGTTGCATGACTGAGCCACATTAATTCATTCTACTACTACTTCGTAGTCATCGCCAATGATAATAATAATGTATGGGCTTTCTATTGTCCGGAGATTCTTTGAGAGAAAATGAAAACTTATCTAAAAATGAATAGTTACTAGGCATATTCTTTTCTGGCAAAGTATGTTTGCCAAGAATACTACGTGACTTTCTTTTAGCAGAAATGAGATGGATTCTTGTGAATTTCATGCAAATAAAAAATCCTTATTTTTATTCCGGTATTCCTGGAACTACCTCTTCCAACAATGCTGGCATTTCATTCACAATTTTTTGAGATGGGCACTGTGAGATGCGTAACTGAGCTTAAGTTGACACCTACTTTTACAATGCTGCTGATGGTTGTTTGTGAAGAAAGGAACTCACAATGTCTTTAATTTCCTCGCGTTTTGCCACTTTTCGCATTCCAGTTTATCACCTCAACTCTTTCCACACGTTACGTGTATCAGTGAGCCGCATCATGTCGTTATCACGGTTTCCTAACAATCGTTGTTTTCTTTACGCTTCTTTGAATTGACGCAAACTTTTCTATTTGATTTCTTACCTGATGATATGACGATGCGGGCGATAATGATGCTAGTGATCTTGCCCGTCTCGACTTTGACTAAGGTCATATACTTGCTACATAGTCCATATCAGAAAAGCGTGGAGAAACATGAAAATCACGACAAGAAATTTTTTATTTGTATCAGAGACAGACAAGTGACAGAAAAACAAAGAGGAACAACAAAGTCGAAAGAATAACAAAGTTTCTCTTTTTCTTTTTGTTCCTTGTTTTACTTTTTATGACTGATAAAAAGTCGAGAATAATGTTGGATATTTGTTTTAAAGGAGTTGTTCATTACAAACTGTAACACTAACAAACTCCGACACAACAATGCATTTAGATGAACTATTTATAGCGCCGCATTTTATGAACACTCCCATTTAAGCATTCCAGACGGACAAGAAAGAAAAACAAGTTTTTACATTTTTTTATTCTCACTTCTCGTTTCTAGGAAGAGAGGATGTGGAATGTAGTCCATGAAATAGACAACGTATTTTCATCACAAGCTCATCATCATCACGACACATGAACTCATTCAGAACCACGACATTTTGAACATTGTTTGCAAGTTCACGAAATACACAGAACCCCGTACCCACACAATGCACCAACCAAGAAGCACATCAAAAGAGCAAAAAGCTGACGGGAATAATAAAACGTGGAAAAAGGAAAACGTACTAGCAACTTCCTTCTCATCCCCGTGCATCGTCACAGTCATCACTATTGTTATTCTCTACACTTTTATACTTTACACCCATTTTTATCTCCCATTCGGTAGGTCTCCAACCGCACATTCTGCTACAGCTACCACGGTTGGCACATGTCGTAAAAATTTAAAAGGATGATGACTGTGATGATGATGACGATGGAAGAGAAAGTGGGAGAAAGGGGAAACAAGTGGACTGTGCAAATGTTGCAGAGAGAAACAGGTCGCACACACTCACACAAACTACTGAAACTACAAACAAAGCTTATCTGATAACGGCAGACATATTGTGCCGTTTTTAGGGCACATGAAAAGCTGGTATCTCTCTCTGGACACTCTTTCACTCACCATTGTTTAGAATAAGAATTGCGTCAAGGAATACTAAGTATTCTTGTCTTTTTCGTTGGTCAATAAAAAGTAATTTTTCTTTGAGATCAAAAAAGACAAAGAAAATTTGAAACTTTTAACCGCCATGGTCATCATACCAAAAAAAAGTATCCGATAAGTTATTTTAATGGCCAAGAGTGGACTTATTGTGTAAGGACGAAGGAACGTATTATTTGTCCTCTTGTCCTCTTTGTCTAGAAAAATGTCACATTCAAATTGATTGACACGTTTGCTCAGACGTGATATCGGGACACGGTAATTGTAACCAGCAACTTCATGCTTAACATCTATTAGAGTGAGCTATTAGTCTACAAGATTTGGAATGCTTATACTAAGTACGTCAATGATTTCTTTTTATACTGGCCCTATTATGCATCGCAAATAATCCTCTGAGTATCTATTATACATGTATTACTATGACTCATTACTCTCAGTCATACTCTGACATCATGAACTACGTATTAAAGTAATTTTAGACTAAGCCAACGTCATGACGGAAAGAGCACTGTAAAAATATTTTCAGCGTAGACTGCTAAAAATATTACTGAATATTTTCAATCATTGTATACAAATGTTTATATGTATCTCTACGCAAACGCGTAAAGTGGAAAGGTGTTAAGGTTGTAACTGCTCCTTTTAGAATCCTATGCATATAGAAGTGGGACACTTGTAAAAAATGGCACTATAAGGAAATTAGCTAGTAAAGGCATATAAGGTAGTAACATACGTTACCTTCAATAATGCTCCTATATATTTTCTGAATATTTTATAATCGCCTGCTTTTAGATTCTGCTGGATAGTGTGTGGCGTGTGGCCTCTCGTGGAGTAAAACCCTTGTGTATTCATTTTATTCGAAGTAGCAATGGAAAACTAGGCGCTCTCTAAATTTTTTATCATATTATTCCATGTCTCGATGCGTACAGTACTTCATCCACAACTGATTTTGAGCAATTTTATTGCTACTCGTTTCAAATGCTAACCTGCATCAATGCTGTTGATAATGGCGAGAGATAACTGATATTTGGAGAAAACTTGTATTCTTTTGGGAACTCCAGAAAATTAGAGGCATATATTGATCAAGGCTATGAGTCATTAGTAAAACCCCAAAAAGCATGAAAATTTCAACGTGTTACGGGAAGAACCCACCACCACCAGGATATAATCCGTTCTTTATGTTTAGAATTTAGATATGTACTCATCATCAGAGAGAATTATTGATCCTGATTGTGGCTTACCGTTATTAATGATCAGTCCGCACTAAATGGCTTCATTACTTCTCCATCAAGAACATAATAAGTATTGTTGCATTCCTAGCCAGAACATGAGATGTGTGCGTCACAGACTTATATTCATATTCGCAGACTCATCGTCGAGACTAAAAAGCAAAGTGGTTCTAATATGGCCTACCTGGAAAATTAAAAATAATGATAAAAACGTTCGAGTATTTTGATGAGTATGTGTCCAGAGCAACTAATGATTTGGCAAATTCTCCGATTTTTTTTTCATTGGGCCTCCAACACTCCACCAAAAAGGCTTATTAACAATAGAAGATAACACAATTTCAGGCTAGTGGATTTAGCTGTTCCACTAGAAAGTATTACCGCATTATTTACTTCATCCCATCTTACTAATCGATAATGATCGATTCCCTTATTAGGCAAAACTAATACATATGCAAAATGCACATGCTTAAGCACAAACTTGAAGTCTTCAGGGGACTGAGTCTTCAGTAAAACAATATTTTTGACGTCATGTTTTGAAAACTTAAAATTGAACGTAAACCAGTTTCAAAATAACTGTATCAATGAAACATACAACTTTTTTTTAAACTCCTCGCAAAACCGATGTATTTGATGGAGTGGTTTGAGTGGAGGAATTAGGAAACAAAAGCAGTAAGGTAGGAAGCAGGAGCGCAGTAGTACCTATTGTTACTCTGGCAGCACTTCAGTCATGAAAATGAAAGGAGTTTGCTGGTGGTGGTGACTAAACTCAAACAACTTGTCAGTTTAATGCACACGCTTTGTTTGCCTTTAAATATTTACTTTTCCCGTATATTACGGTCCCATTATGCAAACAAAAGCTAGGGAAGCGTGCCTATTGTTTTACAACTTTTTTCAATGGGGAGAATTTCATAATATGTAATAATAATATGCTTTCACGTTCCGGGAGGTTTGTCAAATCGATTTTTCAAATTGTAGTTATACCATGTATCGTAAGGTTGGTATGCAAAATGCGAAAAACTTTCAAAAAAACGCTGTTTTTTGTATTATACTAATAAACCAGCGGTATGATATTCGGTACATTTATCAGAAGATAATTTGGAAAAAAAGTTTTTTCTTCAATTGAAATATGTATAAAAATACTACAATTAGGTGTATATTTGTGTGTTACGTTTAAAAATGTAAGTAGTCAAATGACTAAGGATTTCTTACCAGTTCTCTCAAGGCAGCCATGTGCGTTAGTATCAGTGTGCCCCAACTTGTATTGTAGAATAAATAAGATGTAGTTTTAAGTGAAACTATGACGGAGTATAAATATATAAATGATTAGATAAGATTCTAAGTCAATTTTTGGACAATGTTACACAGAACAGCACGTTGGATAACACGCACAGGTATGTATTGGGCCGGATGCACGAGTGCGCGTCTTTCATCAAATAGTGCTACGTGACTGCTGACTACTTTATACGTCTTCCTTTTCAGTCTCTTGTAGCCTAAACGTGCATGTACGACTGGTAGTACAATTGCTGCACCATATGTCGCTCGGGAGAAAGTCGGTGAGCTACTGGTAGCTTTCACCAGATAATTCTCTGGAGTAACTTTATCATTGGTGATAGTTGTTAAGGAAAGAGACACGTCGCATTGTCTAGAGAACTGCCGTGTTGCAACTCACAAGTGGGGAGTACGTGAATGTACGTATGTAGTACTAGAATGTCCCAATTTGTTGATTACTTTTGCCTTGTCTGCATTACATTCAAAGCGCTTTTAAAACCGTGGGAGACAAAAAAGGACTAAAAATCTTGACATTCAAATTACATTATGCTGAAATTTTTAAAAGGATACCCACGGCATCATTATAACTACTCCGTAAAGATTTAGAACAAGTTTCCAATTAGCACAACTTTCTAGGTCGAATGTAAAGACATTGTTAAAATGCAAAAGTTTTTAGCATTGAAGTAATACACGATGCGTGGATTGTTACTTCCACTCTTAAGCCAGGATGTTGAAGAAAGGAAAGATATGACATGTTCTTCAACGAATAACACTGCAAACAAATAAACAAATTGTTTTGTATATATACCTTAACATTCCGCGAGACCGGATATTGCCTGCCTTGGTCATACGGAAAATCTTTGGTCTTTCCACCAGTTTCTACAGCGGCACATTATTAAACGAGGTGAAAAACTCATAACAGTGGTATTGGTCTACCAAACTGGGCTGCTACGGGAGTAAACAAGTAAAATAAATATGTTTGCATTTCTGAGTTAATATTCTTTAATAAAACCTCTTTGTAAATATTAGCATTGGCCACGGCATGGAATCTCGGAAACTCGCGGTCGTCACAAGAAGAAGGAAAATACGAGTTTATAATTAAAACTATGGTCGACGGTTTCTATTTATGAAAATAAAGTTCTCGCTGCCCAGAGTACGTCTCAGAACCTCATAATAACCGCCATGATAAAAAAGGACCACAGGAATATGATCTACCCCAAGGCAAAGTAAATTAAAAATGAAGAAGGTGAGATGTGCCTTAAATAAAGTGACAGTGATGTATTACCACCACCGCATTACTGTATTTGTTACTTTACATAGAACTTGGGTGATTACCTACTCGGCGGTTATGATACACCTTCCTTCCCCTGTCATTAAACGTAAATTAATGCTCTGCCTCTAATGCAGGTTGAATACGGCGTCTTTGATCACGCCGCCGCCTTGTTTGTCACAAGGACGTTGAATAACGCGTACATTAACGTGAGAGCTTGCTAAGGTATTTCTCCAAAAAGGAAGCAATGATGTCTACCTCATGGTAGATTCCAACTAGCGTAGCTCAGGTCGCATACATGCTCCTCTAAAGTATGTGTTGCGTTTTTACCGTTCCTGATCTTAAGCATTTCACATTTGGAAACAAAACACAAAGCGCAAAGTGAACGGATGATGATGAGTGATGGCGCAAATGCTTGTATCCTATTTTCTGGAGATTGTCATAAAGTATAATATTGCGCAACAGGAAAGATTGGAATTCCACTCGAGAAAAAAGCCTTTTGATGTACGACTATTGTTAAGGAGACAATAAGGAGTACGCACCTGCAAAGGAATTATTATTATGTTGATGTATCTTTTGAGATAATGAGCTGCAGCAGTAGCAGTACAGTACTTTGAAGAGTGAAAGTAAATTCAATACTCCTCAAATATAACTTTAAGGGACCCCAAACTGTAAACAAGATTCGTCTGAAATTCGAGGAAGGTTGAAAAGTCAGGAAGTCAGTAGAAGTAGCGTACGTTGGTTGGGTAACAAAATTAATGAAGCACTTTCATCCGGGAATTTTCTCGTAAAAATTCTTTTGATGAAAGAAGCATGCATAATAATATGAACCTAACTTATTGTATTTAACTATACCTATTTATTTTTCCATCAATGCATGTCAAATATGCAATAAAGCAGTTTACTAAATTCCTCGACAAATTCAGTGTAAACAAGCTACTGTGAAAACAAAATGTATGGTAAACGACTTGCCAAGGCTGCTTCACTTTCCTTGTTGTTTACACATGTGTGCATAAAATGTAGCTCCCTAAGTACAATTTACAAGGAGTGACAACAAAATGTGCCATAGACTCGAGTGAAGTACTATGTAGTAAATGGGGAAATGCGGAATCTTTACTTTCCACCAAGCAGACACATTTGAATTTCTACGACGACGACAACACGATAAATTCATTTCGCTAACATGGAGTCCAATTTTGTTCAGCAATACTTGATTGGGTCATTTATAAATGAATGGTAGGTTCATATCAAGATCCTTCATGCTCGGGATGCATTCTTAAATTTTTTCTTCCGTCTCTTTTGCATGAGGAATGTAATTAACATTCCTGTCTTAGTGTATTTATAAAAAATCTTCACTGAATGACAATACAACTTATCGTCTTAGTTTACAGATTACCCATCTTGTTCTGTTCGCATGGAACTTATCGTCTCTTGAGATTAAAGTGGTGTTATGTAACTTCATGAGTGTGTCTGGAATTGCTATTTAGCTATGCAAGTACTTCAGTCACTAGAAATTAGATTTCGATAGCGAAATGTCATCATGTGTTGGGAAATTACACTGACTCTTTTGAATAATGTAATTTCGTATACCTAACGTAACTGTTACAGTTACATCGTCGCAGTAAGCATTTATTATGCACCCAAAACGTTCAAGATATAAAGAATACATATTTTCTTGTGGTTTAAAATAAACAAGATATTAAAAGATTGTCACAAGTGGCCACACCAATTCCAATATAGGTATGTAACAAAATGTTATTTCTTCAAAACATATACCCATGTCGAGAGAATATTTCCTTTTACTGCTCCTTGCAATAAAGTTATATGTATGGCAAGTTGCGATGATCCTGAGTTCTAGTCCTGATTATGGACGCATCGATTCATCACTAGTTCCAAATCAAATGCATGAAACTATACGTCACTCATCACGACAAGTCTTCGCAATTCCCAAACATTATTTCACTCCCCTTGCACATAAACTCGATCAAGATTACATTCCACAACAGTTTATTTGATGAATTATAAAATTGCATAAGTCTTTAATCTTAATTTAATCTTTAGTGCTTTAAAATGGGGGAAATATGGACTTTAAATAATAACCTTAGTGTGTCCGATGTTCCCTTTATGAATGACGACTCGCCATTGACGAGTATACTCAAAATGATGAATTTGTATTTACTTCAAAATTACCATGCCGTAACCATCGATCAGTTTCAAAATGTCACCAGCTCTATGGATAATGTCCATGGGCGACTCAAATTTGGCATTTACCATTTAATGAGCAGTAGAAGATTTTAAAATCGCAAGTTAGTAAATTGGCCTGAAAATCGATTAGATACTTGACATTAGGCTTAGGAAATGCTAACCCAATTTTGAACTATATGAGTAGCTTCCCTTTAGCCCAATTCTTAAAATGAATTAATTCGTTTGTGAAAACATTTTAATTTTCTAAGGAACGTTTTACGAGCGATGTCAATAAATCAAATCAAACTAGACTACACCCTTGCATTGGTTATATTTAAATCCGATAAAACCCATGGCGCCATGAGTGACCTTGCACTTAAATTCATCCTAGTAGTTCTAGGTACATTATTTACGGGGAAGTTTGGAGTGTTATTGTTTCAAAGAGTTACATTACGTGGTGGATAGTGGATAAATGTTACAAAATTGTGTGAATAGTTTAGGAATCGGCTGCATATCGACTGGGTCGACCTTGATGGATTAATGAAGACGGAATTTGATAAACTGCATCTCCTTTGTCGGCAGTTACAGCACACAACAACATTGATGCCTTTTCAATGAAAAATGAAAAAAAAAATGTTTCGGAAGTGTAAAGAATTTATTTAATAAATACTTCAAACGAGGACGCTATGTTATACACACATATAATCACAAAATTAATAAACGCATTATGCCATAACGGAAAGGAAAATCATCGTTATTCTGGTTGTAAAAGGTGGTGCTGGGACAAGAGATTGCTTATGGCAACTTATTTGCTTCTTTTTATACGGGTTTGTTTTTGCACATTCAAATAAAATTACTTTCTGATACGGAAAAGTTTTGAAAACTAAATAATTACATAGTTAGGAGTATAATATGAGGAACCCAAGTGAAAATGAAGCGCATTTAGGCAAAGCAATAAAAGAAAATATTAGCTGTTTTGACTTTTAACGTTTGTTCCATGTAAAAACATGATATATGTACATATTTTAACAAACTCCGTTAATAGAAATGCTGTATCACGCTAATTACTTTGGTATCATACATACTTTATCATATCATATCATATTCTTGAATAAATGAATAAATAAATAAATACTATATCGTGAGGCTCAAAACAATATATATAGTACGCATGGTATTTATAGTACTTTAAATTTGCCCGTATAGGCATGATTATATTAACTATGTATCATATTATAGTACACATGTGTAAGATATTTAAGGTTCCATAGAAATCCCAAAACAAAGATCATTTTGAAAAGAACTGGGAACGACATTAATAGGAATCATCCGTACAGAAAAGGGGAAGTTTTGTGAACAGCGTGTGTACAGGTCTTCGTAATGTTAATACAACGCTGGCTATACTCGGAACAACTTTTAATTTTTCAAATATCTGGAAGCGTAAATTTTAAAATGGATTCGTGTGGTTATTGTTATTGAAAATAGTATCAAGGCAGGCAAGTATGCAGACTCCGACATGCAAGTTAAAGAATGATGAAGTTTGAGTGCAGCAGCAGTTATAGATTTTAATTTTCGTTCTTCCGAAGCTTGAGTAAGCCAGGAAATGATTCTACGGGGATGTAACGAGAAGAAATTCTACTATAAAAAATATTTCCTAAAATTTGGTTTACTGATGAAATTAATGTGCACTAAGATTTTTTCTAGATATTGTTTCAAATTATATATAATATGTTGTATGTATATATGTATTATATAGATGTACACATATTGTGTGTAACTACAAAATAAATTATTCAACTTTTTTAATCGTCATAATAACTCAAATCTGGCTTTAGGTGAAATACTTTCCTTACAATCCTGCATAGATATTCGCTGTGTGGTTGGTCATCACTAGTGAGTAGCAAAAAAGTTACTGCCTGAACTGCTGCAACATGAATGAAATCCTGACCGGGAAGCTGATTTGGGTGAACATTATGAAAATGCTAAACAGTAGACCATATCCCAGGACAGTTACCCTGACCTTTCATGCTTTCCCACAGGAATACTTGTGCTCGTTGAATAACAAAGATCAAAGGAGAAGGAGCAGTTTGTCTTCCTTGTACTTACCTTAGTAATCCACCACTATTGCACTCTTGCAATGCAAACCTCCTTTTCTCAATGTCACTTTTTACCCAACTAACCTTGCCTGCTTTCACCACTTTCCCTCTCCTCTACTTCCTAGTAATTACTTCTGCAGGATCACCCACACTTATTCGTGATAATCCGAAAATTTAAGTCTGCTCTGTGTGCTACCCACACCACACAGCTCATGGCCCAAGGCACGAACTGTACAGTGGTCGTCAATATTTAATGAAGCTCAGAACATTGGAGCATTGCTAGTAATAGTGGGATACAATGTTTCGTCCTGTAATGTAAATTCCGCACTGTCAGTTTTCACCAACCGAGTTTCTCTAGAGTGACATTAACCACCTACTACCGTTTAGAAGCACTGGACTACGTAGCAGACCATGAAAATATTCCGCCTATGCTCGTAACTATTTGTAGCATATCAATTTTCAATGACGTTTGTATTAATAATGGCATGCAAAATCAGATATTATAGTTCAGATCCATTTCGGTTGCAAACAGACATGTGGTATGGCTGAAAATTGTATAATAAATTACAGTACATTTCGACTACATTACTTTAAAATGCTGACTAACTACATATGCCAATTTTGATCGAAATCAGTCAAGGCAATAGTGTTTAGAGAAGGACAGGCTGAATAGGTAGATTTTATATCACAGAAATAAAATACAATCAATCAAACAGGCAGTTAAACATTACGAAAATCATGCTGACTTTAATGTTATTATTCAACATGAGCAAGGCAGCGCATCATAATCATAATATAGTCTTTTCGACTCTGGTATAAGCTGAAATTTCTATCGTGGACAACTCCAAACTATCCTGAGAAAGGTATATGAACGCAAACCCATTTCTCCCTCCAAAAAAATAATTTGCCTTCTACCAAATTCTTGTATTCTGTACAATTCTCCATCGCATTGCTCGTTGTTTACACTTTGCTCAAAATACGCGAATCAGCAAACGTACACATAGGGACCAGTGGTTTATCACCGTCGTAGCTGAAAGTTATGCTTTGTTATTATGTAAATAGGCCTTTTGCAGTGTAATATTGTTCTTCTGGGAACACTTCAAAAGAAAGTAGACCAAACCAGCAACGAAGGATTTGCAGACGACTACGGTTTCTTTTTAGAATAAAAGAAGAAGAATCCCGTCAGGATTCAAAAAAGAAAGTGTATCCTCATGCATGCGCCTGTCTATCTTGCAGTACATTGAAAAGCTTTATTATGCACTTTTAGATTATTATTCACAAAACTAATGGCATATTTAAAAGTAAATGGGAATTTTGAGAAGCGGTGAAGCTTACGCAGAAAAACGCACAATGAAGTGTAGCCCTTCTTCCCAGAAAGAAAATTAGTAAATGACCTTGTACCGTACCCTTCATGTGAGCATAAGGCTGTTAGTTTGTAATTTGTTGAGTAAGCCTTCGACGGAAGAATAGGAAGTAGGTTAATAGGATAGGGATTTACGTTCCAGTTTACATAGGATTTTATCATGCGTTTAACGATACAGAATTCTTCAGCAAAGAAAGTGGGCAAACTATAAAAACGCTTTGCTTAATAATTCTCTCGGCAACGAAATGAAAAAAACGCAACATGCATAGAAGGAGATTAATAAAACAAAACTCATTGATAACGTCTCTCGGATCTACATCTAAGCGCCATGTTTTACATTGTCAGAGGAAAGGCAGAGAAAGAATAGAGTTTGGAGGCTTGTAGCCACAAAGACAGTAAAACTTCTCTGTATCGACGTTCTTTTCTTGATGAACTCGAAATTCCACCATCTTGAATTGCATGCTCTTGCAAACATGATTTGCTCTGCTCTGCCACTATCAAATAATTTCACGTGACGGGCTAAATGTGATTAATTTTTAATTCCATCCTTGTAGCTAGTAGACTGTAGACTAAAAGTTTCAGGTTCACATACAACAGGAAAGGCAAGCAAAAAATGTGTCATGTCATCAAGAGAAAGTCTGGAGTTGCATTTGTCTTTGACAAAAAAACTTCTCTTGAGACTTTGTAGAAGATGATGTGATCAATTTTTTATCGAATGTCAACATATTCTACTTTTGCTAGAGCGTAGTGATGAAAGTCCCATCTTGGAGTAGGTACCTCAACAACGTACAGTGACTTGTGCTTGGGTTACCATTTACAATGGAATTTTCCCGATCACTTTGGTAATCTCTAACATGTTACGTAAGTTACTTGTAAATTACGTGTTTTTCACTTTGAGGTTCAGACTAAAAAGATTAGATAATACCTTTCCAGATACAGAAGAGAGATTTCAAGTATGGGGATATATCAATTCAATAAATGTCATGCTAATGATAGCATTTAAAACTATCTTTTAATATGTAGAAACTACTATTAGGAAAATATGTCATTTTAGGTCGAGCTCTGTGATCAGAGGTTCAGAAACCAAGAGAATCTCATTCCAATTCAAGACTTTGAAATTCGCTGAAATTCACACACTGAAATTCTCAGAGCATAAAATATCTTGACATAGTTTCCGTCAATCGGTTCGTTCACTTCGTTCACCTGATAACATTTTGAAAAATCTATTTTATTCGACGATAAGCTTTTGTATGCATGTTGCTGGTAAAAAACGAGTCTGACAACAACGTGGGAAATGCACACTTGTTATAACCACAATTCTTTATTTCGACCACTAACTTATTGCTTGTAGGTAAATGCATCTAATATTTCGGAACATTTTGTGTACTAACATGAAAACCCACAAATGATAAAGAACTCTACTTTCTAGCAATAACTATCAACTAGTGATATTTGTACAACCTAGCGGAAATGGGACACAATGATGCATGTATTCTCTTGAAGCCTAATGGCGGGTATAAAGAAAGATTTGTTGACCATGTTTGGTGAATAGTGAGAGAATTCGAAGGTGATCAATAAGGTCTTTCATCCCCACAACTCTGACCTGGAAATCAATGGAGAAGGCCATCAGTATAAAAAAGTGAGAAATGAGGTGCGTTGACCAAATCGGTACATTGACAAGCAAACAAACAAAAACCATATTCACATCACATCACCTTTCAAACATCTCACCTCCAAATAAATGGTAAATACGAGTAAATAAAAAAATGTTTGATTGATGGCCTACACGTGACTAAACTTTTACCATTAGGAAGAGATAAGTTATGTTGTTCAAAAAAGATCAACTGCTGATTTTATGTACAAGTCGTGTGCATCAAATATTTGACAAACTGTGTTCAACCGGTTGCTAGCTTGATGACCCAAGAGTGAAAACAGCGAGCCATAGTCCCTATTCTGCTCTGGTAAAAGTTCTACTGTAGAACTCTAATTATCGTCAGACCTTACCGTTGTTTGCTTAACATTAAGAGACGCAATTATCGTCACATTCTGTGCTTACGGTAGTGCAAGGCATTAACTGGAACCCATATGTTATGTTATCATTGTATGTAATAAAAATTCTATTTAAAAACATGTAAACGTAATTACGACAATAGTCAATTAGCATCCCTGTACAGCCAATACTGCCATCATCGTCATTCGTACGTGTTTCTCATCACATGTATTTCCAGAACACAGAACTGTTGGAACGCCAACTTTGTAATTTTATCTAACTGAGAAAAGTATGTTCCAAGTCGGAGGTCCCTTGTTTGTATTGTAATTATTTTGACTTCACGATTTGTTTAAACAAAACGATTTGCAACATGATTAAATACATCGACGTCTCCATACTTACATTAACTGACTTATGTTAACATTTCCAATAGCTAGAACCTCTTCGTGCGAAAGATATCTAGTTTATAAAATTACCGTGTTTGTCTGTCGGTCTGTAGCACGACGCTAACTTTCGAAGGTCCTGATGGCACGAAGCGTTTGGTCTTTCGTTTGACCTTCTTCATGCATCATATAGATCTGTATGACAGTTCAAAATAAGAACCTACTTTAACACCCTCAGATTTATCTTACAATAGTCTCTTCCGGTAGTTGTTTATTCCATGGCTTGTGATATGACTTATTACAAAGTTCGTAAACAGCTATTAAAGCCTGTCGTGCCAATTTTTCTGTTGAAGACATGCCATGTTAAATGTGCGGGGGTATTTGTGTCTTTTAGTTAGCGGATTACATTGTGTAAGGGGGAGGGGATAATTATATTCATTTGATGAAACAAGCTTCTGATCAAACTTGAAATAATGTCCTTTAATCCTAGCTGAACAATCGTTTGGTTTCGGTGATTAGCTGCAGCGTATATGCTAATTTAGAATAATGATTGTTTGTCCGCAAAGGATTGTACTAAAGTCTTATAGAAAAGGTTCGAAAGGAAAATAAATAACCACGCAAAGATTAACATCAATAAAGTAAAAGAAATATATAGATAATTTGGTTGGTTAAAAAATACCCTTTTGTAATCTGATGCCAGTACGTAATACGCAGTGCGCATATTAAGTGGAAACGTGGTGTCCCGTCACCCTGGCTGTCTCATTTCATTTAGACCTAGATATACTTCAATTGCACTGGTTTAGTTTAAGTCGTCACACAGAAAGAAAGCTTGTCCTTGGGGTAAGGTAACCTGTCAAATCAATCTGGTTCTACTTTCAAACCTACAAGCCGAATTAGTTCTAAATTCGTCACGGTCCCCGAGAGGAAACACTTGTTCTCCATCCTACCGTCCGTTTTTGTTATATAATGTCGATTCCCTTACCAACTTACCATGGTTTCGTAGGTATCCGAGCATTTTAAACATTTGAATATGTACTTCTAAATAATAAGTACAGTAAGTTGTATAATATGAGCTATTACAATACGTTGTTAACTAGTTCGAATTTTACCCTTCTGTGTCAACCTATGATAATCAAAGGAAATGGATACTGCAACCTGTGTTGAGCGTTTGTTCCAGTTTTTAAATAAAATAGCATTGTTGACAAACCCAAATTGTTTCCATGTAGGGCTGATGAGAAATCTTAGCTTGATAATCATGATTTTTGAACGATTGCCAGACTTCCAAAACTTTTATGCTCAATGTGGAATAGAATTCCCTTGCGTTTGGTAACTGATAGAAATAATTTGGGTTTGTCAACAAAATTATTTAGAATTTTTTTTGGAACACCATAAAAAATATCTTACACAGGCTTGCGATATCCATTTCGTTTGAATATCATTGGTGTCAACGAATATACCTTCAGTGCTATGTAAATGGATGTAAGAGTTTGCTGAGGAAACAGACCATGTACTTATATCTAGATAGATACATAGATGTAAGGGTATTGGCACGAGTGTTTTGCCTATGTATCTATTACATCTTATTTTAATTAGGTCTGGGATTAACTCTTTAACCAAGGGCATACTACAAGCTTCAGCCAGGGGATGGAAACCCCAACACCCACATGAATTGAACTTGAGAAAACTACAAATAAATGCTTTCATCTTTATAACCATGTACCTCTTGCTTACACCAGCCTCAGTGTGATTATCCTTCATTAGACTGGGATAGATGAGTCGGTTATTAATGGATTAAACTGGATCGGAAACATTCTTGGTTGATGATAATGTTACTTGGCTGCAGGCCCAAAAGGGAAAAATGTAGGAGAAAGTGTAAATGAGGAGGGTCGATATTCTCTATTGATTCAACGCACTACTCTTAGATTAACGTCGGTGGGAAACTGGCATGTGTATTTTATTCCAATGTTGACTTAAAGCATTAGCGTGTTTGGGTACACCGCTGACTGGGTTTACGATGTAGTAAAAAGGTTGAGGAAAATGTCATCGACCCTCGTGGCTTTGTGGTTTGGGCAAGGTTTTCTTTGTACCTGCCACACCAGAGATATTCTTATTCTTGGCTGTAATTATTTTCCCATGCAATTACAGCGAGAGACATATATCCTGTCAAAGGTATCACCTGCTGCAAGGTGATGCCATCAACACTCTCTTAAGAAATCAACATCCCTCCTGTTGTTGCAACTTGTAACTGTTTGGCCAACTTACGAACGATACAAAACATAAATGATACCACAAGAAAATTTTGGTCAAGACTCTCTTACATTTTCATACTACCATTACAAAAAATACATGTTATAAACTTATGTGACTCAGAGAATTTTCTCTGATGTGAATTATCATTTTTTATAGTTCGCACCATGAAAGATAATTATGAGAAAACTTTCAGCATTCTATGCATTTAAAATATATGACATAGGAAAAAGCAGGAATGCTCAGTGCCAAAATTGTCGATAGTTCTGAAGCATGTTTTTGATGCCAGCACTCCTCATTACCGTAATTGCTTGCGCCCAGCTGTGGAACTACCGCTATGCACTCTGCCCTCTGTCGATCAAAGGCAATTCATCCTGTTTCTTGTTTAACCGTCTATCCGTCAAGTAAGTTATTTTTATTTCGACACAGACTCACACAGGCAAGCTAGACACATGTCAGACAAGCAAGTTGAGATAATGAAAATAAATACTTGGGCGTTTAATAAATATACCTACCAATGTAAATTTACCTTCACTAGAATCCAGTAAAAATCTGAGAAAAATGGATTTTTATCCAATTTTACAAGAATCCAATACTTATTTTGTTCAAATTATAATTCAGTCTTCGGATTCCTTGTTGTAGTAGTAACTTTTGCAGACATTTTTATACAAGAAATAAGAAATTGTATTTTCTCCATGTAAGAATGTATATACACAAGCCATCATCTCGACCTGGTCAGGTTTATTGATAGAGTCGATGGTGACGGTATTCCAGAAACAGCATCACGATAAGAATTTCCAGATCCCATGATCATCATTAGCTGCGCCCAGCAGCGAAACTTCAATTTTGACAGTACAATCAAAGGAAAAACTTTCACAGACACGACCTTTCGTTGAAGTTCGAGTTCAAAAACAAATATAATTTGTATCGGTTCTTTGTATTCTGTCATGGGCGTCTGTGTGGATACATGAGTGTGACAAGCCTTATCCTTTATTCTGATAAAAATCTCCATTTTTAATTTTCTTCATCGTAGACTCACCGCGATCAATGAACCGAATTCTAATTAACTGCTCGATACGGTCTAGGAAAAATTTACATACTTAAGCCTATATCTCATGTTGATTTCATAGAAGCTAGTTTCGTTGTAGACACTCAGGTGTACCCTGTAAGCAACTTTTGTAATGGCACGTAATATGTCACTCTCAAGTACTCTTTAGCATTTGATCACTTTTTCTTTTCCCCGTCATCCTTGCTGTGGTTGTCGTTGTAGGAAGCAGCAACCCAGGAGTGATGAAAGACGCAGCTAAAGCCTGACAAAATGTCATGCTGTAGACAAGAATTCATGTGGCACCATTTCAGTAGAAAATGAACAGAAGCTCTTTTGTGCTTGTCATTTTTTCATCATCATATGAGATGATCTTGTCAGTAATTTCTATATAGAAAAAATTCTTTTGACGTTCTCATTTCCAAGAAAAGACGAGTCTTAAGTGCCCTGTTCAAGCTTACTCGACAACAATGCAGACCTTGTTCGTCCTTATGCTTTCCACTTGATTCAATATGTTTTCAGAATCGTGGGCAAGACATTTTAGAAGTTCTACAAAAAGATCCGACATACTCCTTCATTTTTGCTGACAGTGCAACTAATTGCGTCGTGTTGCAAGAATATATGTACTTCCACGAATCTTTGGATGAGATTTGCAATTAATTAAAAATGTGTTAAAGCGTGGCTTATTACTTGAAGCACTACAAATTTATAAATGCCCATAAATACTCAAGTTGCTCATCAAACTCATTAAGATTGTCCTCGTTTTATTCAATGAAAATTAATTAGTGAACGACACTTGACTTGGCTAGCACTTTAAAAATCCAACTTTGTACCTACATTATAAAAACCTGCCCTCGTTAAATCTGATAAAGAGTTGATACCATGTGAACATAGTAACCAAGATTCATTGTATTTCCACATTAGTTTGATAATGTTCACTAATCAAGACTACTTAGGGGGTATGTCTTATGCTTTCGTTTGCATTAAATGCCATTCAAAAGGCAGTACAATATCCAACTAAGCTACTTTTAATGTGATTACATTGACTACTAGAGAAATACGGTTTTTTATATTATTACTATTCCTTTTAGCTTGTTCATTTGCTAGAAGACGTTAGTCAAAGGGTAAGTAAAACAGCAACTTCAATGCTTTGTAGTCAATACTTATACACACATCGAAAGGTGTTCCGTTCCCTATATTGTATATATACAGGAAACTGCATCCAATCAGCTAACAAATCCTTTGTTTTTCTTCAAGTTGTAGTAAAACTCTGTAGGAGAAAAGAATAGGCTGCAAGGGCAGAATTTAAAATAAAGTAGCTCCAGTTAGCTAAATAACAGAGTAAAAAGTGAAGTTGAGCATGTGGCTGGGGAGGGTTTCCCTTGTGATAGATCAATTTGAGGGCCTATCATAATGATATGGCTTTGCTTTATGTATATACTATATAGGAAAGGACTATACCATACAATTATAGGTGTACCAAGTTTAAGCAAAATCAATTCATGCGTTAATAAGATGAGTATAGCACATCGTTATATTTAAGGAGTATGTGCGCAATCAATCTAACTGCATATGTAAGCAATTGCAGGATTAATCATTAGGACGAGCATATTAGGCGACCTTTGTCTTCCTCATTTCCCCCTTGGGGTCGATCCGTTTGAATCAAAAATCGAACTTGACCTTCATTTTAAAGCAAGATAACTCTGTGCAAGATTGCACGCAATATCAGCTCAGTCATTTTGAATAAGTTATAAAGTCTAATAACAGACAAACGAACTGCTCGGACAGCCAACTGGAAGAAGGCTAGCGCTACTTAATAAGTAGCACAATAATGGGAAAAGAAATAGAAAGAAAGTCGTCATTATTATTTATTATTATTAAATTGTGGCAATCATTTCATGCAGCAAAGTGGTGCGTGACTTGATCTATACGACTCTGAAGTGCGTAATGTCTGAAAATGTGTGTTGCTGGCTTGGCAAAGGTCCAAACTCACTGTACCCGAGAAAAAGTCACATTTTTGGGGTCATATATAGAGTATATTAGGAGGAGATATGGTGGTGTGGTGGTGGTTGCTTCCTCTTCATTCTGCTGCTTCCAACTTGTGTACAATTTTACTGAAAAATGGGAAAGAAAGGAAGTAGTGCATACATTCTACTGTGGCTGATGTCACAGTAAAAAAACTGAGCATGTAGCTCATTCATCCAAAGCAGACGATGGTTACATCGAGCTTCACTGACATCTTCCTTTCTGTGGCTTTGTAATGCTAATAAACCACAGTGAAAAGTCAATTCTAAGCAGGGCAATCTAACTACTATGAGATGTTTTTACTTTGAGCGCTTGTGGTAATGACAATTTTATTGGGATAAGCATTTTCTATTGGTGTTCCTCTTCGTTTCTCTCTTTCTCTTCTATTTCATCACTTTTGTACTAAATACTCCAACTAAACATGTTTGCACTGGAATAAAGATTTAGTGCAACAACGTGACATTATTTCACATTATTCTTATAAGTGGTGCCCTAAAGGAAGCACTTTGCATGCCGCCAGCACTTTTGAAATATAATTTACTAATTGAAACATTACAGGTATAAATGCTGTAGCAGAAGCTCCTGTTAGAAGCAACATTTGTTTACTAATATTTCAGGCAAGAATTGATCAACTTTAGATTCCATATGAGAATATTTGTATTCTACAATATACTTCTGGAGTCCCCAAAATTGCTTATTCATCTAGATCGCATACGCAATACATTTTTAATCGGATTTTGAAAACCAACGAAAGTTTGAGAAATATTCTTACTTTGGAATATCTTACTGCCAAAATCATCCAAAGTACTCTACTGAGCGACGAGCCTTCCAGAGTTCTAACTTTCGCAATGATCTTCGCTTTCGTAATTATATTATAAATACATTATAAACCTTTAAATCATATAAATCGTGTATTCTTGTCACCTACTTCCAACATATAACGTTAGAACTCCATAAATAATATGTGAATTTTGAAACGCTAGAAAACAAAATATTTTCAGCATATTTTATTTTTAATGTCAATTCATGAACACTTTCCATTACAGGCGTATGATTTTCTTCAGCATTGAGTAAGAAGATTCGGCAGTCAAGTAATTAAGTGAAACTTTGATATCAGTAAAATGTGACAAATATAGAAATTTTCGATAAAATAAATAGCTATGTTACTCAAACTTTTCTTGGTGTAATCGGTATGCTTGTTTATTCTCCCAGGCATAATTGATGTAGCAATCTCAATTTCAGGGTCACATGTCACGCTGTTACAGTTTTGGAAACAACGTGAGTCTCTTTCACATTTTACATGCTTTCCAAGAAGCTTATCCAGATTTGCGCAAAAGCATACGTATAATTGTAAGGATAGAAGTAAAAGCTAAGGTTTTGAAATAAATAAATCTGTCACGTTGATAATGTGCAAAAATATGAAAGAAAGAAATCGTCGAAGGAGAAAGTAAATCTTTTCCCACGCATCTTTAGTCATTTCTCCACTGGCCTAATGCCAAAATGTTTTCTCTACTGCCCCATAAACAACTCGTGAAGATCACGATCAGTGAGTAAGAAACAGTTGTTCGTACCTCTTGCCTTCTTGTGCGTAGGCTTTGTTCTAGAATCAAAATGTTATATTTTCTCGCGGTGACAAATTTTCAGGGAAAATTTCCACTGACATTAATACTGCGAAAATCACAGTTTTGCAACCGTTTCAGGGATAGATATTGCCAAAACACGTGTCCCTCATTTGCCCTACATTCCTTTACGCACAATAAAATATTCATTTAATGGATGTTGCCAGAGCACCAACTTCAAGAGAAACTTGTCATATGATAAACAAGGCCATTTTTTGTAGATTTACCAAAGTCGTTGAAATTTCCCATCGAGAATGACCAACAACAATTCTGAAATTTACAGAGCGGAAAAAATTGTAACTATGACCATTACGATACGAAGGGAGTGGGAAGCTGTACTTTTGGTGGTGGTGCTGCTGCATAGCTTACGCAACAGCAACTTTTGGAGAAAGTACACATACTACATACAGACAGCATTATTTAGCAAATCAACCCATCTGATTTCATCTGACTATTGCTCATAAGATGAATAAGTTATTTTATTATCTGCCTGCCTCTCGCTACAACATTTTCATTTTCGACACGTATATGTGCTTACATGAAACAGTGATCGGGGAAAGTAATGTAGCACACGGAATACTGGGCAGACATACAAGTGCCTCGTAAAATCCATCTCGACAGAAGAAATTAATGTGCTTCTTTACGACATCGTTGCTCTATCGTTACAATCACGTGATTCTCCGATTTTCCTTTCTCTGTATTCCCTCTTTTGCTACATGATGAAATTGATTATTTGCGACTCACAACAACAAACAAGCTGTGCTGCAAAATGGAACATTTGCTGGCTAAATCGTAAAACGGGTAAGTAGATAACACACCGGGAAATACGGGAATTGGATTTACGGCGGAATAGAAACATTGTTGAAACGGCTTCTTGTGAAAAATTGATTTTAATCTGGAGACAACAAACAAGCCATTTGTTCTACGTCGATTAAAGCCGAGTAATAGCAGAACATGGAGCTGGTACAAAAAAAATTAGTGCCACGGACGGTTTCATGGAATACAAAGAAAGAAGTACTTAATTGTTAAATAGAACAAAGAGTATGGATCTCTCCCTAGTTTACATACTGTGCAGTTAAGTCCCACTCGTGGAGATGGAGATGCTACCATAGTAACTCGTTAATGTCTTCACACAGAAAATGAACATTTTCCACGAACTCATAACTTCGACTCTGATTCAGTTTACAGGAATGTGTAAATTGTCGTTACTGCTGGGAATGATGTGCTCCATTCCAGCTTTGCATGCCAAACCTTTTTTTTGGGATGTTAATAATAAACAGAAATTGCATCTCGGAAAGAAATTTATGTCGTCTCCTCCGTTTAACTAACCAAGCACTTGTTTCCAAACGGTGGTGCTCCAGAATCCCTTAACAATGCAAATAAGCTTGATGAATAATGATCAAACCAAATTGCCTTTGCATTTTTACTAACGAACACTCCAATCCCGTTTTTTATAAAGCATCACGGATCTTGTTTAATCTTGCTTTCTCTCGTGAGTGTTGATCAGTATCTGCTACGAATACTGCTACACCCAACTCGACTACTTTTCTCCGCTTTCCCTCTGAGGATGAGATTCAAGGAAAGATAACATGGTGTAGGCTCGCTTCCTATATACAAGTTATTCCCGTGTCATTGATCCCAGCCTAACTATATAACATGTAGTACACTTGTTTGTATCTTTTGTGGGAGAGAGGGAGAGGAAATGCGTACCACTGCGTATGAACTTTGGCACGATCCCAAGGAATGAAAAAAAAATCAGTTTATGTAATGGAATGGGATTTCATTCCGCAAGCACAAAGCACATGTCCCCAGTGTGGCTCACTTCACTTTTTTAGGGTTTCTTCCCATATAGCTTTCTTCTTGGGTCTTCGACCGAGCAGAAAGCAGTTGTCGTAAGTTGCCGTTTTGGATAGCACACACAGACACATAGTCTACATTCTACATAGTTTTGTCGTTTTTTCTGCATCATGCAGAGCTGGGGTTCCAACAAAAAATTGTCCTACGATTACGAAATGGTGCGGAGCACATCATGATTCATCCTTGTCAGTTTTCAAAAAAGGAGACGACCTAGTTATATCAACTGCTTTCCGGGAGAAAGGGAAAGGGTACAATGGAGTTGCTCCATAGATGCTTTCATAATGATATAACGTTCCCTTTCTTGGGGGGAGAGGCAAAAGAAATGCTACGCTATACGCGACAAGATGTGTGGAAACCCACACAATTTCGAAATGTGGATTCTCTTTGTAAAGCTGAACATTTTTTATTTAGTTGTGTGCATTATATGTTTACTCTCGGATTTTCGACAATGTTTACAATTTTTGATTACCTTATTTTGTCAATCCGAAGGTAAACACTTTTAAGCCTATTTTACAGAGCATAACGCAACAGTAGTGTTTAAGATTTAGTTTCAAAATCCCTGAAAAGTTTTCAGTACGAAAAATTATTTATGGTTACTGGAATCGGGATGGGACTGACTTCAATAGATCTTGTGAGCATGCTTTCCGAAAATGAGCTTGTACATACGTTATTCTGTTTAAACCAACTTCTCTGACTACTTACATTTTCTCAAGGCCTGTAGGTACTAACCAAATACCACTGACTATTGCATTTGCTTAATGGTCGTCAATTCTATGGTTTAAAGGTTCATGATTCACAGTCAAACCAATCGCGTACAGTCTTTTCACTTACTTTGTCAGTCTCTGTACATTATTTTCGCTACTTGGATAATCCGCTTGCGTGCGGGTTTCAGACAATTTCGTATGCACTAATACGTTTTGAAGAGCTACTTAAGCGGTATCCATCCTACAAGATGAAGTGGCACAATTGTGACTAATTCGGGATGACAAACATAGGAAACGAAGAGAAGATTATGTGAAAATACAGCCCGTTTCTCCCACTTCTCGACACACTCCCGTTGGTTGTAAAAATTGCAGTAGTACGGTGAAACGAATACATGGGAAAATATCTTCAGCAATAATATAAAATGTTACACCAAGGGGAAACACATTTTCCAGCCGTTCTCCATTGGAAATGCGAATAATTACTTACTCCACTGCAATCACCTAAAATTAACAATTTGCCAAAAACTACGTACTTCCGAAACATTCATATTTTTATAACAATTTTAATACTATACATATATGATAACTTTAACATGTACGTCCTTGTAACTTCATTAGCATAATACGAGTAAAGATAGAAACATTTTTTGACTCTTTATTTTATGGTCTGCTGAAAAATTTATGGTTACGTCAGAAAAACAACCTGATACTTTTACTTTTTAATTGGAATCTCTAGTGCGTGGAATTACCTCCCCCTCCAGTTGTTTGTAGATTTTCTTGTATTCTAGGTGACTCGAAGTATAAACTTCTAAGTATGTCGGACCGGAGCTGGCCAAATTGCAAGTCGCAAACAGCTACGCATTTGGATTATGCGATAAACCTGGAACTCCTGTTTTTACAAATGCATTCACGGAATTAAATGTCAAAATGCATAATAAGCAGAGAAAGAATCGAAATGTGGAAATTAACTAAAGCAGATTATGCTTTAAATGGAGCCAAAAGTTTCACATTTTCTGTTACAGCCAATGTCAATTACTTTAAAATGTTATAAGCAACTTTTACTTCTTAATAATATATATTCATATCGTATGTATAAAGAAATTACTTTGTGCGCACAAGACAAGATCACAATGCTGGCGTATTATGGCCATTAGTATTTTCATCTCCGGTTAATTTCCCAACACCGAATGAACAAGAAGTGGTAATTATTTTTTGATATCCGTGGAAGAACGTCAATGCCAACCGAAAGTTTTTAGAAGACAACAAATTTATAAAAAATTCAGCATCGGAGGTTAGTATCTTATTCTACTACGCATCAAATTTGATCAAATCATAATATTACATTACTTCAGGAATGACGAAACAGGTTTTGAAATGAAATTCATATTCCTAACAACGAATTGTTGAGGGAAAGCTTTGAAATGACCCCATTTTCAAGACGACATAGTCCTACTAACGCTGAAACTCTCAAGTAGGACGAGCTTATTTTGTCGGGAAAAGTCAACATGTATAAAGATACAATTCTTTAAGGAACTCAAAACTTGGGGGATATACAGTCGTGTCAGCAGTTACCCGTTGTTGTAAGGTGATAAACAAGCTAAATTTATAGCATTTCATTTTGATGTTTGATACGAACATGAGTTGGTGAAAGTTGAAGTGTGACTTTCATGTAAACATCTGTGTGAACATGTCATTTTAAAATTCACTGAACAGCCCCAAAACCAGTTATTCACATCACACCATCAAGTAACTTCGTTAGAAAATGTAGAGGTATGAACTGATGATGTGTCCACATGGTATAGTATGAAAACGAAAATATATAAAGCAAACATACTTCGAGTGATTTAGACCGCATCAAATTCTTTGGGTACGTGCAAAACCTTTGATATTCAACAACCTAATTTACCAAACAGCGTCACTTCGGTAGAGGTAACGGAATGTCTTTTCGTATAAATTGAATTGAATTTACTGAATCGACAAACCAATGTTCCATCGTATCAGAGAATTTGGTATTTTCAAATGACAGCATGTGACATGTCACGGATAATTTCACAGCTAATGAACCATTAATATGTGGAATCTAATTTTATCGAATGTTTCTCGCCGTCTTGAATATTTTTGCATTGGTGTTCACAAAACTTGGAAAATAAATTACAATTAGCGTCTCATGTTATTTTGGCAATTAGTGAAAATATCGAAATTGTTTATACAATTGCATTAAAATATATTACAAATATTTTATTTTACAGCATTGCATGCCTATATTTGGTAGCATTTCCAACGATTTGGAACATTTTGCTGGAGTAGGTGCTATCACAACCTCTCGTGCATTAAGAGACGTTTCCATACTCCGCGTTCCACTTTCAATCTTGACATAATTTTTTGTTCCAAATCCCAGACGATTCACAGATCTCATTTTTAAGAGAATGGAATTCAAATGCAGGTCACGCGTACCATTGCTTTGCTTTCGCCCTTTCTTTCTGGCAGTCTGGCCTAAGTCTAAGTGAACTGCTAAAAGGATTTTATACGCCCCCCAACAATTCGCTCATATTGAATTATTTATTCGTTACGGGGAATGTAATTTAGTCTAATTCAGTAGGTGAAGCATATTGGAAAGGAATTCCAGAAACAGCATATTGAACAAGTCTTGTATGTGTACATGCTTAGATCTTACCTTGGCAAGCTGTTATCCTTCCGGATAAATCACAATAACAAAGCTGCTTCAAGTCGCCCCAAACATCAGTTTTCTCACTTTTACTTTTTTTTCAACGTTCCCTTTAACGGAAAGTGCACCAACTTTCACTAGAATAGAGTCACAGAGCCACTACTACTGGTCTACCATATACGTAACCTTTCACCGTTGTGCGGAAAACGTTTCACGTGCTTCCCATGTATAATTCAACTATGGTTTACTGGGTTCAGCTAACACTACGTTGACGGCCATGAGAGAAATTCTCACAGTGTGAGAGGTCTGCCTTTGGAGAAAGCTAGCCTGCGAATGAGAGTAGATTGAGTGCTGTTCCACGAACTTATACATGAAGATTCTCCTGTTCCCGTTTCTAAACTCGTATCTCCAGTACTTTTACTGGCTACCCTTCCAATATAAGCTTGGTATTCAAGTGTACTCCCAACTTTTGCCTGTAATAAAACTTGCAAGTTTCACTGGACCTTAATATTAAAAAAGAAAACAATTTTCATTATTTGTTTCCGCCAAAAATTAGTGGCACATTTTAAAATTTGCTACCTCATTGCGTTTACCATGTATACTTTTACTGTCCATTGGCTTTGCCACGCAGTCCATTTTCAACGTGATTGGTTTTCCATTAGAACTCTCATCAAATTTTTTATCATCTTATCAGAGTCTATGGCTGTATCCAACCGTGAAACCTTAATTACAAAGTTTTGATCAAAGAGGAAATCCTCTGTATCATCGTTCCAAGCTGATGAGTAATATGAGAAGTTGTTACGTTGCAAAGGAAGGGAACAAAATGCATCATGTGGTCCTGATATATGATGCATGATCAAATAACTTTCCGCAAAACATGAGGTGTACCCCAGGTATGGGTATTATAGCAATGTTTCCCATCATTTACCGTGTCGCAGTTATTTAATACCGCTTTTGTCTCCAGACCCTCTAAGCGTTTTTATTAAAAAATATTATGCAACATGTCATTTAATGATCGTGAGAATGTTTTCGAGACAAGTCGTTTACGTTGTAGGTAGTCCAAAGGACCCCACGAAAAAGACCGGACATTATTTGCAACTACTTTGTCCAACCAACAACACAGGGGACAGCTCAATGTCAGTGGCAAATTTGCAAATGTCAACCACGTGCCGCTTTAAAGTTATAAAGTGAAGCGGAAATACAGTGAAGTTAATTGATTTTCGTCATGAATCGCAACCAACTAATTTCCCAGTTATAAGCAAAACAATTCCGGAAACGTGAACCATCAAGAGCCTAATATTACAGGTGATTTTAACGATAAATATTTGTAACATGAGTATCATTGCATTATTAGATTTCAGTGAAGTTTTAAGAATTCATGCGTAGCTCCAATCTTATTGTTTGATGTTATAATTACGTGTCATGTATTTATCAATTTGAAATTAATGCGGCGCAGAAGAGTTCTTGAAAAGCTGGGATTTCATCAATAAAATAAAAGCGCAGTTGGATTTGGAATAAATTTGTTTGGATTCATTTTAGTCGCCGAGAAAACACAGCGTAGTAGTGTATCTTACCAAATGTCAACATCACGACGGTCAAGGTCAACAGAAGTTGAGGTCTAAAATCACCACATCACAGCATTAAATCTGTGCAAATACCTCAAAATATGTAAGGCATTCAATTCAAACTGGGAAACCTTTGTAACTTTCCACATCTCGCTTTCATCATATTATCCATCATCAAAGTATTTCTTACTCCTTTGAAAGTTTATACCTGAGGGAAACTTTTGAGATGCTTCTTGAAACCAGAATTAATTTTCACTGCCTTCTTCACCCTCTCGCCATCGTCTCGTTTTGTATCATCGATAAACTCATGAGAATTCAATTTGCCATCATTGGAAAATTATAAAAATGGCAACAAACAGTTTGTGCGGATTTCTTTTACGGACACTAGACAAGATGAAATTTTGTGGTGAAATGGGAATCGTTAAGTTTGCAAATGAGTTTATGCATTATACCCTTCAAAAAATATCCAAGTCCGATTAATTATGGTTGAATTGGTGGAATTCCAGAAACGCAAGTTTTCATGCGTCACTTAATTCGTCGTCGGGGTATTGTGCTTGAATATAAAAGGGAACGAAGTAGACGAGGGAATCAAATTAATTGTATTGATCCGTACAAATTTTATTGGATGACGTGATGAGCAACGTTGTTGTGATGCGTTGTTTACTAACCCAAAAGGCTAGGTATATATGCTGCTGATGTTCACTACCACTATTTTAGGGAATTTTAACGACCCTGTTTGATGAGGGAATTATGAATGCAATATAGATGAATACTGGTTTTAAGATCGGCATACTGGATTCCACACATTTTTCCCTAGACTGGATAAGTGATTCAAGGAATCGATATCGATGCATATTTGTGGTGGCCAATGTAATGTAAATGTAAACTCTGTAGTCAGATCAGATCTTGTGAGCATTCGTTATTCGTGCTTAAGTAATTAAAAACGACAATAATGAGCGCAGTCATAACATGTACGTGCCTTTCCACTATTGTAAATGGTACGGGAAGAAAGCACTAGGCCTTTTACAATCTTAGCATAGCAAGTTTAATTGACAAAACTATGAAAGATGGTGGTAGTAGGCAACTACACCAAGTGACTTATTTGTAACGGTTGAATTGAGAATTGAGTCTTTATTTTGGCTTCCGAGTATAAATTTCGCAACGTCGTGAATCACGTTTTGTAGAACGTAACAAATAACCTGAAGCGTTCACTCTACAGAATTTATTTAAAAATGTTCGAATTGCTTTGTAGCAAGACTTTTCGTGGTACATGTTTATTATGAATTCTAGTCGGAGATGAAAATGTGAAAAGACGGGTATGTCTCGTTTATTTTATATGTAGAGATGTTGAATAAAGAAAGGTATAATGTAAGAAGCTCGACTTTGACAAGAAAAGCAAGAAAGAATGCTTTACTCACATGGATTTTAATGGGTTACATTAGTTTTTCACCTACTACCAACTGCGTTCTGACCGTTCTCCAGCTTCACATTCAATCTGGGTTTAAACTTTCACCTTTTGTATCATTTAAGAATTTCGTATACATACATGCGTGCATAGCAACTACAATAAAGTTTATATAGGTAATTGAGTTTTGGAAAGTCTGATACGAAGAATGGAAAATGGATAATGTTGTACAAGTAGAGTGATACAATGTAAACAAAATTGTTCTTTGTGACATTTTAAAACATATCCTTGGTACATTATATAGGGTACGGAGATAGCATGCAACATTCTGACAAAACATGAATACAGAAGGTCCTCCTGTTTTGATTTAGAACGGAGTCACTGGCCTTTCCTGAATCCACTTTTTGATCTTCTCAAGTGAAAAGACTCCTTTTTGATGGGCTTTTATAACGGGGTAATTATCCAACAAAGTAGCAGCGGCAGTGTCACCACCAGCATTTTCCTTCATGAAAAGCTCAAATAACTCGGTGTAGTGCGCCAAAATGATATCTGCCCAAGTAATTGTATTTCCAACAAGCGGGAAAAAGGCACCACCTTCTCCAAGTTTCACTTTCTTTTGCTGTTGATCAGCAAGATCCTTTTCAAGAACGGAAAAGTATCTCGGAAAAGTTTTCTTCAAGAGGTTAGTCCTCGTGTCAGATTTCCTCTTTTCGTCCTCAGTCCACATTAACTCCATTTCTGTGGCAAAAAAAGTCAAGTTACAACATCAGTGAATTGACAAATTACATTACCAGTTAGAAATGACATTTCACCTCGGCAATAGAAATGAAATAAGTACAACTACGAAAACCAGTGAAAATTATATATGAAAGTTCAGAGCATTGTTTTTAAGTGCATTGTGCAGTAGAGACAATAATATGCTTATGTCTAATTAGCAGATTAAACCAGTCGCTTCGTTTCTGAGAATATCAGCTTAAGTGGGAAAATTTTCAGTACACTAAATTTCAATCAACCATCTTATAAGGAGGCAAATTATTTCGTTTTCATCCAAATTTTGTAGCGTCATACGTAGACAGAGAGACATTCAGGAGAAAATTCTTTCTCAAGGTTAACGAAACGGTACTTGACAATAAGATTATGGCAAAAAAGGTTCTGTACCTTTCCACCACGCAAGTAATCATTGACACTCGGTACATAAAAGGAGGATATAACTTTCAACTTTGTTACTAGGCTGTTTTGTCTGCTGCTTCTTTAAATGATGAAAAATGTCAACAAAAGCAAGTTATGAAACTGTATTACCCGTGGTATTTGCACTTTCGATTTCACCTTTCACCGATAAATACTTAAATAGTATTAAATACACGACTGGAGAAGCGTACGCTATTGCAAACTTTATCACGTGAGGAGACCATGACAAAATCATGTACATTTGTACCAAATTAACGTTTAACCAACGGTAAATATAGTCTTCTACTCTAAAACAAATAGGCGATCGTTCTAGAAAAGCCAAAAATAACTCAAGAGTGCCGCGTTTTGTAGTAACAATTTCTCTGATATTTCTAGAACACACGAACCCAGCAACCGAAATTTCCGTGTGATGTTCGTCAAATTCGTACTATGCTAACATAAAGAACCTTTAAAAATTGGTGTGCATTCTAATTGGTCATGTAGTTTATTTGATTTGTCCAATATCGTCAGTTTCGCCATGTCATGACGGAAGGAACACTTTATGAGTCAAGTTCACCCTCAATGTCGTATTGACAAGTAAAACAGCCTAACATACATGCCCTTTACATGACTATTGAGGAGGAGGTGAACGCTAGTCAAAATCTTGTAACTACATGTCCACTTGTTTGGTGTAAATGCAGGTAACGTAGCCATGTCAACTTATCTGCCAAAACTTTGTTATCCTGGTTTAAAAGAAAACGGAAGAAACTTTAAATATACAAATATGGACTTATTTTAAGATTTCAAAGCAACTCTGTGCAAATCAAAAAGAAAATGGAATTGGAGCTAACAGGCAACAACATTAAATTGCAACTTTTTGGTTTTGGTTCTCAGAAAATTACGAGTTGGACTTTGCAAATTGAAACATTTGTGAAAAAGTGCTTTTGGGTTTGTGGCCACCGTTTTGAACCTTGGCTGCTACTTCGTATTATTTGCTTATGTCGTTAGTAGTTTCTAGTTACTACCAGCTTTTATTTGACTAAGATCGTAAAGCCTGTTTACTTTTATTTTATTGTCACTGTTATAACGGACATTTTACTCCCATTACAGTTTCATTTTCTCAAGTTTGAAGACGTAAAAATGGCAATGTACCTTTCAACATGTCCTTCACACAGTCCACATACTCCTCACACTTGGCCTGTTCCACAATCGTGCTGCCCGTCAAATTGTACTTATTCGCGAGATAGCGGATAATTGTGAACGACTGACTGAGTTCCACAACAACTTGTCCATTGTCGTCTCGCTCCGTGAAGAACGGAAGTTTGCCGTATTTATACTCTGCAAAAGAACAGACAACAGAAAAGATAAATACCTAGACGGGGAGATTACAGACAGAGAAACGAAGGCGACACCATTATGGTCATTAATGTGTAGAGCTTTCATTTCCTTGACTTGATTATATAGTTTCCGAGTCACCACTCATAAGACGCCTAACTGGACAAATGAATGTACCAATTAAACTAGGCTTGTTAAGATTTTATCATTAAATTTTTTTCTGACTCTTTTCCCTTCCTAATAAATCCTGTCCACATTTTTAAAAATAAACTAGTCGTATTAAACCACGAGGGAAAATACGTAGCTGAAGGATTGCTAAACTTTGTGAATTATAGTAAAATATAGATGCAAAAGACACAAGCTAGCAGTAGTAGTAGTAAACTGCATTGTCAAGCGTACTACTTACTCTGACTCCTTACTCTGACTCCTTACTCTGACGATTCAGCTTTCGATTCTGTATCAGAATCAACCATAAAAAATTTGCCATTTAAAAAGCATGTGACGCCTTTTGACCTCCACAGGTCAAAGTAACCCGATTTGACATGTAAGCACTCAAGGAAAAATGACCACCTTTCGATCAATGATAAAAAAATTTGCCATTTAAAATGCATGTGACCTTCTCGTGACCCCCACCCAGCCCCCTGTGGACCGATTGACCTCAAAGTCAATACCGTCCTTACCTATGACCTGAGGAACCTCCATACCAAGTTTCAAGAAAATCGGTCAACGGGTGTCACAGTTAGAGCACGAACAGACAGACGGACAGACAAACAAACTAAAAGCATAACTACGCAAAAGCTTCGCTTCAGCTACGTAATAAACGGAAGCTAAGCTCTTTGCGTCGAGATGATGAGGGAGAATGATAATGCGAAATGACAACAGCTCGCTTTAAGTAGTAATTGGCCCACTTTCAGTTTCATAACATTTACTTACTCTTCAACTTTTGACTGTGTGCTAATTTTTCAGAGCCAGTGACCATTAGTTCAGATATCCTAGACAAATTTCTCCATAAAAATATATGGAATGATGATTACAACAAGTCTATCCATAGATACATAATATTTTTTATAGCTAAGTACTTTTATTGTTTTCTTCGATAGGGGTCTTCTCCCATTCTTCCCAGTCCTTTCGCACGTCTTCAAAATCCTCACCTACCAACGTGAGCAAATATCGAATTGGCTCAGCAAGCCACCGAAAATTAAAGTAGGTTACAGTGTACTTTGGAATGGTAGACATGGTAACTGCTGGCGTCTGGCAACTTTTATGACGACTTTAACTTTGAAACTGAGTTGGAACGGTTTAGAAACTGACCGATGAATTGAATGGCAAAACAGTCGACTTGTGTTGGCCAGATAGTTTGAGCTGACACTGATTCCCTTCCAGAATTTAAAGTGAGAGCGAACCGGTAATAAAGCTGATGTTGACGTCTCCATCAAGCATGAGTGGGAATAGGAGGATATCAAGTTATTATTATATGAGCAAAAGTGTGTGGTGATTTCTCAAGGTCAATGTGATGAAGAGCAAAAGCTGCCGGATCAAGTCCAGTAAAAGAGTGGAATAAAATCAGAATAATGATGTATGTATTGGAATTAGAAGACATGCATATTACCTAGAATGGAAATTTACATTTGCTAACAGTGGTATCGTCGTCTGGTTTGTGACTCGTTAAAAATGATGGAGTGTATTTACAAGTATGTACAACATGACAACGCGTCAAAAGTATTATTTCAGATCAGCATAGTCACTGACTTTCAGGCTAGCATATCTCGTCTACTGACTAATGGTGCTAGAAGTAATTGTAAGAATAGGTAGATGCATGAAATATACTTTTATGATTGTGTCTGATGGTTTCTTTAGCACACATATTTTCTTTAATCATAAGCGTCTGGACTCGATATTTACTATATGTACAATGTATCTATAAATGACAAGGAGATCCACTAAAGTACCATTCGAGTTAGTGAATATGCTACGTTCCTATTTATTTTTGCTCTCCATCTACGTTCGTCCTAATCACCGAATATAGATTTTATGCAAAGCTTTATGAAGCATTCTTTTGTGACCAATGGTTAATCACAATTGACTTTTGCGACTAGTTTCATTCAACTGTATTATCACCTCGAAAGGCTTCATGTTAAGTCTGCTATGATGACAATGATATTAGAAGCGATCGATCAGCAGACAATGCAATCAAGTAGGCCGTAGACAACCACCTTGTTGTTGATGAAAGGTAGCGATTCAAATTCAAACAACGTAATACATAGTTAAATAGAACATGGGTGATAGAACTCGCCTCGTGGTGTTAAAAATCAAGGTTGCTTAAAGTATTTGGAAATGTGTAGTATACAAGATATAATATTTTTATTCAAATGTCACTTTCCTCAATGGAGACGGATAAATATTGACAGAACAATTACGAATATATTGACTAGCCCGATTGCAACTTTGTCGGATCCTGATTTATTGTTTCCCCCATCCTTCTTTGTACAGACTCCAATCCCAGCAGGCATACTTTCCACTTGCTTACAAACCAGGTCATCAACACAACGTACCCTTTTCAATGTGCTGTCAGCCACCGTATTATTTGCGTTGCCAATGCAAACCCCCGTTTCCAACGCCACGCATTCGTCAGCCTCTGCACTCCAAATCATTTGGTACTTGAGAGAATCAGTCAGAGTGCCGTTAGCACACTGACATTTCGCCTCATGGCAAATCAATCCCTTGTTCACAGCACAGTGATTCTGTGGACCGCACATGCTCCCTAAGTTAGCCCCTTCCGTCTCCTTCTTCTTACACACTCCCACCCCAGGTGGCATGCTTTCCACTTGCTTGCAGATCATGTCACCAGAACATCGTACCTTTTTCAATGTGGCGTCATCCACTGGATTGTCCTTATTTCCAATGCAGGCTCCATTTTCCAACGCCACACATTCTCCAGCTTGCGCGTCCCATCTCATCAGGTATTGGATAGAGGCAGTTAAGCTGCCGGTACCACATTGACATGTGCTGTTCTGACAGATCAATCCCTTGTTTATGTCGCAGTGCTCTGTTGGGTTCGGACCACACTTGCTGCCAAAGCTTTGTTGATGGCTTTGTACTACCATCGCCAACAAAGTCAGTGACAGCAAACAGCAGATTTCAAGGACACCTTTTCCTTTCAACATCGCCATTATTTGAAACAGACTTGTGTTTTGAAACTCTGTAAATAAGCATGAAAAGTCACTTAATTTTCGTTATTGTTGCTGTCGTCTTCGTTTTCACCAAACACGACCAGACATTCCATATAAGAGTTTCCAAAACTGATGTAAATATTATTGTTGTTTTCCTTTTACCTTTCCAATTTTGCAAGCTCAGTGCAACCTTGAAGTAAACTAGAAACCAGATCAAGCTTCTAGTATATCAGCTCTCCAACAAGAACTTTTGGAAATGATGATGAAACCTTTTGAAAAACTGTTCTCAACTCATGGGTTTGTGCGTTCACCACTCTGATCACAACAGTTTGAATGAAAACATGAGATGTAATATAATAAATCTCAAATATCCTTTCTGATACCGTTCTTTTGTCGTTTTTAATCACTATATTCACAATGTTATCATTAAATCAACATATCCTAGAAAACAAAGTGGTAAAGGCTTCATACGCAGTAAAAGGGAAAATCAAATGACGGAGCAGTAAGCAGTATGGTTTTAAAAGGAACTTGAACTCCGCTTTTGCTTTCATGTTGACCGACTGTAATGATATTACTAGGTACATGTCTGCAAAATACACAACAATAAGGTAGCAAAAAAATACTTGCTCATTGTTCTTGTTCAGCGTATTGGAGATTTGTTTATGAACTTTCGAAGTCCTTTAGGCTATACAGATGTAGCTCTTTTAACATTGAGCATCCTACTCTTGTCTGTCTGTTAGTCGGTCTGTAGACATTGTAACTTTGATTTTTACTCAAAGATTGACTTTATATTTAGTCAAGCTGACTTTTGAAATTGATTTTCAGCCCCACTAGCTCAGAGTAAGGATATATTGAGGCCACATGGTTGCATGAATTTTAAATGGCAAAAATCTTTTATTGTCGATTTTGATCCAGGATGAACAGTTAATCATAACTGGAATGATTTTTGCTGAATATGATATGGCCATGAATTTTTTAAATAACAGGTGGTCGGTATAACGATAAAAACTTTATTTTATGTAATTTCGTAGTTCATCTTTTTGAGCTGTGGTTGCATCTCAAAATTTTATTGTTATTGCTTTCGAAATTTGCATTTCATGGGGTTTTGCACCATTCAATTTTGGTTATCTATCATCATCCATTATCGGGGTATTATGCGTTTTATTTATTTATTACTGACGCACGTAATTTAGCCCATTCATTATTTTGGAATGTCTATTGTGCTTTCAGTTAAGTATTTAAACCTTTCAATAAGATATGAGCAAAGTGTGGTGTCAAGTTTGTGTAAGCGATTTTACTAGACCTCTCCCAGAGGATTTACTTTGACATTTACGGTGGTGACCTATGGTGAAATTCCGTTTGCTATTGCTACTGCCTGGAATGATTTACCTTTCTAGAATTTTATCACAATGAATAAACATGACGCAAGAGGGTGATAAGGAATACTGCAATAGGAACAAAACACATGAATTTAGTGTGCACTACTTTATTTACTATGGAAATGATAAGATGAGTAAAGCGTTTAAATAATGTTTTAATTAGTATAAAACTTTTTTATTTATTTACCATGTCACTGGTTGAAAGCATGATATCATTGAGAGATGATTATTGTTTGAGCATTTTCAGAAAAAATAAGTAATAATATTTGTCCGATTTGATTGGACAATAAATCATTTTTATGTCTCATCAATGTTCATCATGTTTGGCTTGACATTGACCCTGCTTCTTGTATTCGTAAACTTGGTCTTTCATATCCTCATCCTTCATTTCTGGAAGGAATGTGGCAATTAGGGCGGCGACCAGGGCAACAATGCCAAAAATGACCGACGGGAGATCTGGATACACGGTGGTCTGCCAACGAAAATACGAAGCTGCTTGTATATTGATTATGGCTTTAGTTTGAAATATTTTTGTAGATCGATAATGTTCTTGTAATTACCAGCATATCTGCAACGTAAGGGGCAGCAATGCTCCCAAATCTTCCCATTAGCGTTCCCGCTCCCTGTCCAGTGCTCCTCACAACAGTGGGATACACCTCACTCACAACTAGATATAGAACAGTGAAGGCTGATGCAACAAACAGTTTGCCAATCATGGAGAGCAGGGTTCGAACACCTTCGTAATGAGCAGGTGTCATGGCTATTGACAGTGCGGCAAGGCCGGTGCAGAGATAGCATGCGATCGTGGTCGGACGACGACCCCACAAGGTTAGAAAGGGAATAGGAAGCACGGACGCGGGCACTTCCATTAACGCTCTGTCATCGTTGCCAAGGTGGGAAGGAAAAGATTTAGAAAAGTAATCAGATTAGAGTGTCATTAGCCTTGTGGAAATAAAAGAGTGGTAGTAAGGTAAGCTGGTTGTGTTTTTGTTTTTATACCCGAGGGAAACCAGTAAGTAGGGATTTGTCGTTAGCGTAGCACTACTAAAAGCAAATCCGTAGTAAACAAAGGCAACAAAAACGAAAAGTAGCCACATTACAATACTAATTCGCCGTAGTTCGGGGGTACTGACCAAAGTGCCAAAGTTTTTAATTGTGGCTGAAATTCTTCCTAAACAGTTGTTTTTCCTGCTTTTATTTACCCTTGAGCACTTTCTCGTGCCAGCATTTTCCTCGTTTTCACCGGAATTACTACTTAACATCATGCTCTGTTTGCATTCCCCGTTCTCCTCATCCACGTCATTGCCATCGAGTTCATGTTCATTAGCACCTGGTGGGTTGCGTAAATAACACTGACGAACACATTTCAGCAAATCTGCACGTGAAGGCTTCGGCACTTTTTTGTTAAAACTGGCTATTCTCTCCAGCGCTTCAACGGCCTCTTCATCCCGGCCCTGTGACGCGAGCCATCTAGGCGATTCGGGGAATATCCTGAATGTAGAAAACAAGCGGGCTTAATAAATTTAGCGATTCTTTTCATCCACAACCAAGAAAACAACTTTTAAAATAGCCTTGTTTATGCTCATACCAGTAAAATGATAAAAGACTTAAAGTGGTCAGTGTAAAGGACAATTGAAGGTTGGACCACGTCCTTATATAAAACGCGTAAATAGGCATGATTGCGTAACCAACTCCAAAAAACATGCCACCAATGCAGTACAACTTTGCACGACTTTTCGTGTCGCAATGCTCTAAAACTTTAGATAACGAAACCCAAAGTGAACTTCTAAAAAAATGTTGTGATGTCCATCATTATTATAATTCAATTCTTACACCAAACGCTCGTTGCCTGCATGCATCCAGCCGTTCCAATTGCAACAAGAAAACGGCTTGCGATAAACATTACATACGAATTTGAAAAGGCAGTCAGGAAGCCTCCAATTATTACCAGCACAATTGATACCAGTGTAGTATTTCTTCTTCCTAGGAATCTTTTCAATAGGCAATGTTAGACGTCGCGTAATCGTGGGGGCATGTATGTATATATTTATATTTATGTGATCAAAAATATGAAGTTATTTTTGTACTTGTCATTCAGCGGACCAAACATCAACGTCCCGGTGAAAGCCCCAATCATATACAAAGCTTGAATACTCGCAACAAGGTATCGCCGACTGCAAACCAAGTCAAACTGAAAAGCAAAGTTACACAAGAGGAAGACTTACTGATTCGGTTATGAAACTACCATCGCTGCATTCGTGCTTTCCTTTCTGATCAAAGTAGCACCGAAACGGTCGACTTTCCTCCACGGCTTGGCACTACATAACATGTCACCCTGCAGAAAGCAAGTGAGAGAAAGCTGATACGATGTATTTTTTTACCTCTGTCACAATAGTTGATGTGTAAATTGATTTGTCGTAACTCCAAGCTTGACAAGCTTTTACGGTTGGCACGTTGTTTGCTGTTGTAGCTGGTGTTGGTAACAAACTACTTTCATCGTTACTCCCATCATCAAGATCTTCGTCATTAGAACTAATAGGTTCATTATTATGGTGATGACGAGCCAGTTCATAAGCTGCTTCAAAGTCGCCATTGGATTTTTCCAGTAAAACTTTGTAGTCAATGTTGTAATACTGACATTGGTCATATTTCCAGTCACCACCCGTCTTTCTGAATGACAAAACAAAATATCCTGACAAATTGAATATTATTTACGGAGACGCAAAAATAGTGCTGACTACAACTTTTTTGTATAGTTCTGACTAGTTAGATATATATGTATGTAAGTTTTTAAGGGTTTTATAAGGTTTCAGGCACTACACATAATATCCTATTTTGCTGATGTAACTAACGAGTAAACTTTGGGAATGGAAATATTCTTGACTTGGTCCACCGTCCACGAGGAGGCATCCAGGTCCTTGATAGAGCAAAAGTGTTGAGGCACAGCCCCGATAAATATATAGCCCATATGGTTCCATGTCATCATCAGGAGCTTCAAAAAAGTTTATTTTATGACAAATTCTGAAAAAAACTTATCATAACTTGACAAAAGGTAAATAATTTTTAAAATCAAAGGAAATCAAAACTTACTTGAAGTGAGCAAACACTCACACAGAACCACTGAAATCTGCCATGACCTCCAACAAGATGAAAGGCGGTTTCAAAACCCCCTCCACCACGACTCCCTTCTTCAGAAGCTCCCATTTCCAGACACGAATAAAATGATCAGCCACAAGATTTTAAAACACGTAATTCGCAATTTTCCAATTTCCAATATTTTATGCTTTCCAATTAACAATGTCCAAGCTTTCCCCTTTTTATTGGGGCATTATGATCACGCTTTACCTCAAACACGCACTAAAAGTTACCCAACTTGCGCTATTAATGCTATAAGAAAAGTGAGCTCTTTTGGTAGGTAAAGCTAGACAAACTTTTGCACTATATCGTATTTTATGGCGAACGTACATAATATTTTGGGTGAAAAATGCAAATGAAGGTGGAACAGCAGGTGACACATTAACTATTTTTGCTCGCAGCATTTTATTTTATTTTAACGCAACTTTTCCATCCCCACAATCGAATTATTTGTCATGATGATCATAAGGATGTTATTCTGATTTTATTCTATTGATAAGCTAAGTGAGATGTTAAACGACACTGTTCGTGAGCATCAAACATCTTCATCTTCTTTGCACTTATTTTCCATTTGTTGCACTATAAAAATTAGTTTATGGACTAAGAACGGTCGTAAAAATGAAGAAAAAAAGCAATGAAAATGGCGGTAATAGGATGTCCAAGTAAAGAATGTATGTCACCAAAATCTCCATCCAAACCCATTCGAAAACTTTTGTAAAGTATGGGCACATTCATACGAGGGAAGTCAAAACTAACGCGCTCGATGCAGAGCTTCTAACGAGTTTAGTACATGAAAGTCAATGACACACTTATGCGTGCTTTAAACAAACCCAGTGACCCCAATGTAATGTATGAACGTTCCCCTACGAATTGTGCTCGTTGCAAAGCTTGAAAAGAAGGACTGACCACGCCACCAAATATTATGTATAAACAGTTTCACCTAAATAAACTACTTTTTTTCTTCTCAGATATTGATATCATGGTAAAGTGTGGTTAATTTGTCTTCAAAGGAAAATTTATTACTTTATTAAATGTGTTGACAAGACAAACGAGAGCAACAAGCAGAAGAAGAGGACATGAAAGGATACTTTTGATTGCGTCCGAAAAAGTCGTAAAAGTCTACTCTGAAAGGAAATCTCTTGTTCGTCTCGCTCTCTTTCAGAAACCCAGAGATGGATTTTTTCTGACAAGACCACCTTCATTTCAGAGTCACAAGAGAAACGGAGATATATGTTGTGGATTTTTCTCTCTCAAAATGAACTTGATTCTTTAGTCCAGTAGTGGCCATGTCGAGTATCTCATCGTCATTATTTTAGTTTACTTTTTGCCGTTTTATTAAGTAGCGCAAACTGTAGCAACTGGAAATGTATGCATTGGTTACTTCAGTCTGACTGTCCATTTGTTAGTCCATACGACAATTAAGACAATTTCAAAAAGAACTTTTAATTCTCAATACGTTGTACGTACTTATTGCAAACATTTCCTGATCCATTAGTTTTTAGTTTACTGATTGATAACTTTCAGCCACCATAATTGGCCAACGGCAGCCGTTAGAACCCGATGCGATTTGTTTGAATACATTCACAATGTAGCATATGGCATTGCATTTGACTTGTCTTTTCAATTGGATTATTTTAAGTGGCCTCTTCGAAGTAAAACTGAAAAGCTACGGTTAGATTGTGACACACCACATATCCGTTAGTAGCCGTTTAAAATCGCAATCGTGCTACTTGTTTAGATATTTATGACGAATATTTTGATATCACATCCTTTTAAATTGTAAACTAAAATATGGTTTGGATGTACAAGTGAAGCCATTTGTTTGAGGATTATATATCACCACTGATAATTTTTGTTGCTTTCATTTAAAACGCTTCATGAACATAGACGGTGTGTTAACCGTACGAGCATTTGGTAATCTGGACGTAAAACCGTTTTCGTGGCTCTGTCAAATTAAAGGGCAAGGGAAACCAAAATGTACATGTAGTAGGCCACTTTTTGGTAATACAGACTAGTAAATGTGAATAGGTATATACTATTATTATATGGTTTTGTAAGAGATGAAGGGCTTATTATTGTGAATGCTTTGATTAAAGGTTTATCTAATAGGGCGTTACGTACATGGGATGATCAGCACGCATTATTCGTTATCATAATCAATAGTAAAGGATTATCAGATAAAGAAAATCAAATAAAGAGTTGATCTACTAGTTGCTTGCAGTAAACTTGTGTGATTCAAACAAAAAAATTCCAAAAAGTAAAAATAGCATGGCTCATTTTGGCTGTTTTAGGTTTGTATTTATATATGACTGTGATTTGTAATAATGATACGATAGTATGTCGTCACACCAAACACGCTTGTTTATGACATTGTTTGTTCATAATTCGACAAACTTTTTAATATTGTGCATACGAATATGGGCATAATTCGAGATGGGGAATAAGTTGAAATCCTATTTTTCACAGGTTTTTTCATTGGGGGTTTCTGCATCAATCCATTTGTACATCAATATCGAATTAGGTTCATTCCAAGCAAGGTGAAACTATGAATTAATGTTCAGAAACGAAAGTAACAAATGTACCAGGTATGCATCTCAATCCCCGGATTTTTTAAATAAAACGTTTCCTTAAGCTCTTTTATTTTTATCAGTGAAATTCGTTTTATCGAGAATGATGATAATAAGTATCAACAGTAAAAATATTCATACATCATTTCCTAAATAGTATACAATTACTACCACAAACTATAATTACTTTCATTTATTTAAATTACAAAATATTCATTTCTCGTCAATGCGGAACATTGTATGCATACATGTATTAAATTCGGTAAGTATGTAACACGAGGAACTATAAAGTCTGTTTTTATTAAAATTTAAATACTATTCCTCACAGTCCTAATATCAAAAATGGTCAGATATGAAGTATATAGTCCTAGAATTCGAAATACCTAATACACTAATACATAATAGTTTGAAGTTTGTGCTGTGTAGTAAAAACTAAACACAACATTCCTAGTGGTAATAACAGATTTGTATTGTATCTTTAGCCTCTTTGGTTCGTTTGTTGTTTACATTATAATTGCAGTGAGAAAAAAAAATACTTTTTTGAGCTCAAAAATGAATAGCAAACTAAAATTATCAACTGAATTTCGTTAATTTTAGGTACTTATCTCAGTTTTGCCTCTGATATGTTTTGAATACAATTCAATGGTTTGCTAACATTTCGCTTTCCAAACATGTTTATTTTATATTCACTAGAGATTTTCTTTTTATATACAAAATTCTTTTTATCACTTTTGCGTACATGTGTACCTATAACGTATTTGTCAATTGATTAAAATTTCAGGTAGTACTCTCACTGAGCAGAAGACACCATGCAAACAAATAGAGCAATGAATTATTTATGCACCTCCAATTGACACTGCCAGGCTGTGTCTTCTCTTTTCCTCCTTGGCTTTCACTTCCTCTTGTGCGTGCAGCTCAATCTCGATAACCTTGTCACTCATTTCTAGAGTCTTGGTCTCGGGCAGCATCAAACTCACAATGCCCCCGCCAATTGCCATTGATCCGAAAATAATGGTTGGTAAATCCTTATACACGTTTGCCTGTAAACAGACGCAAGCAGACAAGAAAACGACCAGTGTTCAATTTTCAATATCCATGATAATAACCACATAATAAAGTCATAAGGCGAGCTTAACAACTTGATTGTAGGACAATATGCGGAAATTCTGTAGCATTACCATCAGGTCGACAATGTACGGAGCAGATATTGCGCCAATTCTCCCCGAAAAAATGCCTACGGCTAAGCCTGTCGTTCTCAGCTCTGTAGGATACAGCTCGGCTCCCAGCAAATATATGATGGCAAAGCCCGAGGAGACAAATAGCTTGGCAAGCATGGCTAATGTAATACGAATGGCTTCGTAATCTTTAGGGATCAGAAGAAACAGCATAAAATATTACGATATGGCTACTTCTACATGATCAGTTTGAAAAAAAGTATCCCATTTCAATTCGGAATTAGACGGAAACTATATGTGTAAATGACGTAGGGCTTTCATTTTGGAGCTCTCTTAAGGCTAAAATTTAAATATTTTGGATATAAGCGACTCTTAACTTGTGAACCATGAGCCACAGTAGGAACATATTGATAGAGCAATCGTTTTAGTCTATACACATTGAAACTCAATCGTATCCAAATTCAAATCTTGGCTTTCCGGCAAGTCCAAAATTACATAAAAGCCAGTATTACGTCACAAACAGTTTTCGTGTAATTTCAATGTGAAATAAGGCTGTACTTTTAACTACAAGCTGTAAGGCTGTACAAGCTCGTCGTTGTCTTCACGAACCTTTCGGAGTTGCGGACAAGCCCAGCATGCACACTCCGGTCAAAAAGAAATTTCCTGCGGTGGTAGGTCTCCTTCCCAACTTGCTCACAAAAGGAACAATCAGTGTGTAAGCAGGTACTTCCATAAGACCTCTATCAAAAGAAATAGGCACTCAAAAAATAAATTTCCTATCGCCTAATTTTCCGTCTTTGTCCATTATGACATTATAATGCCAATTTCCATCTTACCCCAAAAACACTAAAAGGTATGGATCACTGGTAATATTTCCAGCGAAAACTATTCCGTAGTAGACCATAGCGACAGTCATGAAGATGGTCCAGAATACCAAGCTCCGCTTACGAATCTCTGCCGTTTTCATTAAATTCTTGAAGCCCCTTACGACAGCACGTAGCCCCTTTTGTATCAAGCCGACGACAATCCTTATCCCCGAGGTTGAGGACTCTGATGAAATCTCCTGTTGATGCTGCAACTGATGTTGCTGCTGTTGAGTTTCATCTTGGCATTGCTTCACAATTTCTTCCAAATCCTCCCTGTTTGGACGCGGAAAACGGTTTACCTCTGCGATTTTGTTGAGAGCATCAATTGCTTTCTCTGTACTGCCGTGTGTGGCTAGCCAACGTGGAGAGTCAGGGAGGATCCTGAGAATAAAATGCAATGCCATCATATTTATTTGTACGTAACAAGTGATTTCAAAGAATCTCTTACAACGATAGATATGTATTGATATACTAAAAGTGATTACCAATAGTACACCACCAGCCCAATGGATATCAATCCAAATGACAGTTGCAGCGTATTCCAATCTCGAAAGTAGTAGGCCAGTCCAGGAAGCATCATATAACCAATGGCAAAAGGCACTTGCTCAACAATGCCCAACAAAGCACGATAGCCTTTGTCAGCATGCTCCGTAACTGCAATCAGAACATACAACATTGTTATAACCTATCTTCCAAAAACGAGTAAGCCCATTGTTCCTTGGGATGATGACATGACTAAGATTTATGCATTAATCGTGCAATATGTTACTTTAGTGCAACACAGCAGTACTCACTGAGAACAAAGCAGTTTTGTATAGAGCCGGAAACCCCGACGGAGATAATAAATCGAAAAAAGAGAAACATCCAGTATGACGTTGAAAATGATGCCAGGATGCCGGCACACACTACCATCGCCAGAGATATCAGAACCGTTTTCCTTCTGCCAAGAAATCTTTAAAAACCAGAAAAAATTATTGCTACCAAACGACGGCAAAATAAAAGTAGTAAAATTTTAGTACCGATCAGAGAGCGATCCAAAGGTAAGCGTTCCCACAAGTCCTCCTGCCATGTAGCTTCCTTGAATTGTTGCTGCCATCCATCGATTATCACAAACGAGATCAAACTAAGTTGTAAAAAAGATCAAAGAGGATTCCCAATATTTCATCATGGACAGTTTAATTGACAAAAATAATAACTTTACATCATTCATGTGTATGGCTCCTTTACTTTGATGGGCCTGCTCTCACCTCAGTGGCAACCGTGGACTGATAAGTGGAACGATCATAATCCCACCTGTTACAACGACGAGTTGTTGCATTTTCCCAGTCAACTTTTGCATATGCCTCCTCAAACGAGCTGCTCGATTCCAGAAGGCTCGCATAATTCAAATGGTAGTACTCGCATTTTTTAAACAGGATCTCGTTTGGCTTGTCTGGGTCTGGTTCGTCCTTTGGAATGCTGATCAACTTTTGTTGCTCCAGCGTCCAGTTGCTGTCCCTGAGGTCAGGGACGCTACACCAATGATCGGGGACATTTCCCAGAAATACGTATCCAATATGATGCCAGGTTAAAACAATCAGCTACAGAAAATAGAGACCAGTCTCAGGGTAGAAGCAAAAGAAGAAATTAGCATGGGAAAGTTGGAAACACAACTTTTATTCGTTTAAAAATCTTTTCTGCCACTCTGAGCCCATAGCTATTCGGCCACCAGGCCACCACCGGGTCCCAAGGTCCAAGGTATGGCAATGGCATCAGCCATTGATGGCTGAACAGCTATGCTCTGACTGAGTAAAGTACAAGCATACCTGCAAGGAAACAATGAGCAAAAGTCTCCATTGAAAGCGACCGTGACCACCGACAAGATCAAAGACTCGTTCAAAACCTTCGCCAGCTGCGTGGTTTGATCCGCCTCCCATTTTAAAACCTTTTTACAGTTTCTAATTTGCTGCAAAAGAAAAACAGAGAAACATAAAGTTTAAAAATAAAACTGGACTACCAGTAATTTCCCAGTAGCATGTGATTGCATCATCGTCATCAATGTCATGAGCGAAGAAAAAGGTAATTCACCAAAAATTATTGGAATTTGATACTTGGTGTATATAATAATATCCAGATCTGCACACTCGCAGATATACACCAGTGGCCGTGATGACGCTGCTGTCATGTGACTGTAACTCCTGCTATTTTTATTTATGCCCAAAGAGACACTGACAATGACGTATGTATCACAAACTCAATGCATACTCAGCATTTATATCGCTATACCTTTATTTGAAATTGAAATGTCACACTGACAGATTCATTGCAAAAAAATAGACTCTAACTTTAGTGTGAAGTGGCAGCTTTATTCCATGCGATGTGTTTCTCTTAATAAGCTTACTTTATTCCGCTTGAAATGCAGTATTTGCTGTGAATAAAGGTTATAATTAATATCAGGTCAGGGTAAAACCGGGAAAACGTTATAGGAACGGCAGTCAATGCAGGAAGAAAACTGAAAGTGTACACGCTTGAAATGTGTCTTTCTTTAACACAGTTTCCGTATATATTATGGTCGATGTGTCATAATATCAAGTTTTTGAAAACACCAAAGTACATAGGTAAGTGATTTGAATGATTACGATGGGTGTTCTTGTTGCCGCATTAGCACTTAATTTATATTAATATTGCCTTGATCCTGAATTAAGCATTATTTGTTGTTGTAATGGTAAACATCATTATTGCTGTAATTGCACTAGCTAAATAAATGTACGCCTGTTAGTCTGACAATGCTAAAACTTAATAATGCAACAGCAATGATATACTTAACTCATAGTGTCTTCAAATAAGCACATTACGTCAAGATCATGACGCACAGTTATATGATGTATTGTGAAATAGACGTGTGTGTGTGTGTGTGTGTGTGTGTTGAACTCATGCAAATTGCTACAGCGTTAATCTTACTCAGTGCCTAAGCGTGCCTGCCCCGGCCCGGAGGAGAATTTCGGAGACAAGGATTGTAACTGAAGCAGCGAATATTTCAGTGACCACTGATCAGGGTTAATTTGTACATTTCAGAAATGGCATTTCTACTAATTTAATGGAGGAAGCCAAACAGCATATCAGCTTCATAACTGCGAGGGTCATAGGCAAAAATATGGGTGCCATGAGACGTCAGTTTGGTAAATGAATCAATCAATCATTAATGCTAACAAATCATGAGGATTCGTGACGTGTTATTATCCCTGAAAGAAAAATTATTTTAAAAAACACAACTAAATTATTTCAGTGACTGTGGATTCAATCCTAGACTGCGTGGAACGAAGTTACTGTACAAACAAAAGCCACATATGTAATTATAGGAATATATAACATTTTCAAAGTTTCAAATGCCCAAAATAAATAATTTTGGGATGCTTGTAAAAGTCTTTACAAACTGTATGGATATAAAAACCTGTTTGCTTTGAGCACTTCCAGAAGAAAAAAATGCAATTTAATGATTAAGGTCTCAGGTATCATTGTGATTTTGCCAAAAAAAATTTAGATATAGCGATGCTATTTTTACATTTACTGCGAATGGCGTTAAGTTTCAGTTGGGGATTGATGTACGTTTGTTCTAGCCTTGGCGCATGTGGGATTAATATTCCCAACGTTCCTATTTTAATTAAACACAGGCACAACATTCAAAGGTGACTCCTCTACATATGCCATGAATTTATCTTCCTGTTATTTGTTTGAAGCAAACGAACAGACTTGGAAATTGGAATATTCTTCGGCGTTTTCCAACCAACTTTCGTACCGATTTTCCATCGGAAAGATCTTTTCTGTGAATGTCCTACAATTTCTGAACAATATATAATGTAAGATATTTCTTGTCAAATTTTAAAAGGAAATTTGCTGAACATGTTTTAATCTGTTTTGCTTTCTGTATTTTAAAAGCATTGTCCGATAACGTTTTCAACTTAACATACTGCGTACATACATACTTGTATTTTAAATGAGATTTCTGATACAAATAAATGAAAGAGTCTTTGTGATAAACGTTGGCTAAAAGTTAGCATTGGGAATAAGTTTTATGACAGAATTTACGAGAAGAAGTGCGCAAAACAGTTACACAATAAATTCGTATGGAATGAAAGCTATGTCGAAGAAAAATTCGTGCCGATATTTGGAATGAGAGATCATTACTGTTCTGTAAACCAACATTTCTGACAGCACTATGAGTTAGAATTCATTACACAATTGAAAGAACAGGGTTTCAAATAAATATTCCATATACGTTTCCGATGAAAAGTTACGACTTTTTGAACGCAATTCATCATACTGAACAAAATAAAATTTAATACCCCGACGAAATTACATACATTGTTCAGGATGAAATTTTCATGCATTATTCGTGTGAATAAATGGGGTTTTATCATTATCCATTTTTCCTAATACTAAGCTAATTACAATTGACTAAATTAAGCACACCGTCGTGCGCATATTTTCTTCTTTTACATATTACGAAGAATATGTTGATGGAGTATTTTGAAAGACGTGCCAGTGAAATAAATTTCAGTAAGTGGTAGATTTCAGTAGAATTTATTCCAGGATTCTATGATGATGCTGACTGTATTTAGATATTATTGTTATAGGTTGCTGTATTTCATTTCTGTTATTTAATGGTTTCCACTGTGCACTATACCATTATTATTTAAAATTAGCAATTGCCATGAATCAATCAAATCGAAATATTAAATTTACACAAACTAAAACAAATGTTTTACTTACATTTCCAAGATGATTCGCTACCGTTTTTAATGAAATTGTCAAATAATTTATAAAAGGAAATCTACGCACGTTATTAACCAAATTTAAATCTCTGGGGAAAATTGCCTATCAACTGGCGGATGGAATTTCCATGCATCATTCCGAATTAACAAACATACGTATTTGAAATGTTGATGTGTACTAACAAAAATACCCTCAGGTTATATTTTACAAAAAATCAAGTGATAATGTAATAACAAAGTTTTTAACCATATTTTACAGGAAAATCATGATGGTATACGGTAGAAAATGGCAATTCCATATTAGGAAGACATTCTCCTGCCAACGTTCGGAAGGAAATACTATTCATTTACTGGAAGATCAATTGCGACAACATTTTTGAACATTGAGCTCTTCTAATTTTGCACGAGCGGAACAGTCCGCAAAAATGGTGTGTTTGCGGTATTTAGATATTTGTACCCTAATAGCTGTTTGTCGATTTAATATGATTCGAGACACTGTTGCAAGTATTCCAACAAATTGTTGGCTTATAAGTAAATACGATTTACGATTGTCTTTAAAGTTTCAACTCGCGCTGGACTGTATTTAGTTAGTATATTGCATTAGTTTATTCTGGCATTTGAGTGCCAGTTTTAGTGTTACTGGATTTAATTAAAATTTTATCATTCTATCGCAATTTAAAGAGGTCGAAAACAGAATGTAGAATAAGATTTAAACAAAATATATGTTAGTAACGGGAAAAATTGGATACGTGAAAACAACAAAGTATATATATGTAAATTCGACATAGATGGGAGTGTACGTTTACTACTTTCTGCCATTACATAAATAAAGGTATACATGTCGAGTTTCTGGGGCTATGAAATGTTACTGTTTCAATGTGCTTGGAACTATGTTACCGTTGAAGTGAACGTATGTAACAGGAGTGTATTGAAAATACTTTCAGTTTTAAGATTACTATTTGGTTTGTTTGTACATGAAATATATTTTGAGTGAAGAAACGTGCATTTGGTAATATATTGTATCCTTCTGGAAGAGGGCAATTTGGTTCCATTCTGAGATACTATGGGATGATCCCATTATGATCTAGCAGAAAAACAATATATGTCAATATATATCATTTATATGTATGTTCCCATTTAGGTTAAGCATAATATCAACACCCATTCAAGGGAATGAACACAATCTTTGTTTAGCATTTGGTTCAACTACATGAAAGCAATATGTGCTCCTGAATATGTTGATGTGGAACAGTTTCTCGTTAGTTGAGTGAAGTAGTCAATCGGATATGTAATTGAATTCATTTTTGCTTTGAATGAAGTTAATAAAATGGTTCATTTGGCTTTTCAGCAAACAAGTTGACATCCACATCACACTATCGGTTATGGCATCCTAATGCCGTTGAAACAAATCCCACAATTGTTGTAATTTACACGAAACTGATAATTCTTGCATGATTGGGTCGGCGAAATATTAGGGTTGTCTGCATTTCACTCACTGTACACCACAGGTGCATGGTCTTCATATCCCTTTGTATTCGCTACAACAATTGAAATGAGTGTTTTTTGCGTGTGTCTAGATCCCATTTTATATGCTCATATATTTTTCAGTATAGAAAAGGGACCGAGCCGCCTTGCCCCGGCCCCTATGTGTCCCGGCCCGGAGGAGCATCAACCCTGACCTCCTCGTCGCTTAGGCCCTGATCTTACTGGCCAAAATAAAAGTCGGAATATATTCAACAAAATATAAGTAACCGCCGATTAATACTAGCCTACAAGATGGATACATGAGAACAGTGAGAGCAAATAAGTTAACGTCTCAAAGCAATTAAATTGATTGAAATTGATTATTGATCTGAAACAAGTCAAATGTGTTGGTATACCACAGTGTAATGTCGTCTAGTTGTATCAAGTTGAAATTGACAAGAGTACAAGGGTAGATATGCAATGTGAATTACTAGGTCATCAACAATAATTCGTTTACAATTAGTAGCACTGCATTAAAAGCATTGCACACAGCGAAAAATGTAGTATGCAACAAAACACATTCTTGAAAAGGAATGTCAGCAATAAAGATGGGAAGTCACGGAGTCTACGATAAAGAATAATGAAATTATTTTCCGTGTCCAATTATACAACCAGTACGAGGAAAATTTTTAATTTGTACCCAGTTAATTGTAACTCTACAATTAACAATATTGCATGTAATATTTCCAATGCATAGTTTTATGAGCCAATATTACCATTTAAAATTTGAAACAAAGCTTTAGCTTTGTGAAAACCAGCAATAGGCGACAGTTTCTTGAGAATACAAATCTACTTCTCTGTTCATATATTTCCTTTAAACTTTTTTATGCGAATACGTGGGCATTCACAAAGTGTATTTCTTAATAATGTTTTTTATTATCGGCGTTTTTATGTTTGTAAGCTAATTAGGTCCTCATTTCACATCGTTCATGGCCCATATAACGTGTCGTGCGTGGTTGTAGGAACAAGCACGCCAACATGGTAAACCTTGCTGGATTGTGGTGTTGACATCACCAAATGATATAAGAAATTTTTCTTTTAAATTTCTCCTAATATTATTTATTAGAGATTTTCTCATATAAACGCTCTATAAACTGTGGAATAAAAACACATTTTTTTCTTCCGACGAACAAGTCACCTCCACCATTTATATTTCTCTCCCACTTCCTATCGCTTTTCAATCTCGTGTAAATACATACAAGCGGATAATATACCGATTTTTCATTTATCTGTGTAACTACTTTTTATGATTCCTATTTTTGGTGGGCGTCTGTCCGAGTCCACGGAGGAAGGTTGCGTGTCTTTCTAGAAGCTGTGGAGAGTGGGTGGGTTGGGGAAATATCAGCATTATTTTCATCGTCATCTTTTCTCAAAATATTTCGGGTTTCTTTTGCTTCTGCTTTTCTGTCTCTCGTTTTCAGAAATAAACAAAACTGAAGATCGCCGAATGAACCATGCATACTATCCTTCTTCACAAGAAGTGAGTGCAGTTGGTTGTAATAGTGCGAATGACGATGATGATGGCAAGACAAGGACGTTTTCTGTAATCATCCATGCATGAAATATGTAAACATTCCTGGTATGGTACAAAGAATGAAAGATACAAAATAGGAGATGGAGATATGATTCTCGCTCGCTCAAATCGAGTATTTTACCGTTTCCCGTCTAAAATAAAAAAAACTGAGTAGAAAACGAAAAATGTAAAGTTCGGAAACGCCGAGTCTTTCACGACTAGAGATACATAATGTAGTGTAGAGTAAAATTTGTAACATTCGACCGATATTTTTAAGAGTTTTTCTCCCAAAACGACAAGGAAGGACGTCGCGAAAAAATGAGTGCTTTATGATTGTATACAATTTCATAAAAATGTAAAATTGCAGAGATTTTGGAGGAAATACAGAGATACATGACTGTTATGCACGATGATGTTACTGATGAGAAATGACTTGCTATAGATCCGGCAAATAGCCAAAAAATATATATAGATAATATGTGTCCTAATTCCCGTTATTTTCACTTCTTCACTATTGGCCAGAGGAGTGGACTCCAGAAGAGCAGGGGATCACCACCGTCGCAACCTCTTCGTCAGCATTTTTAAAATTTCTCAAAACTCATTTCTTGTTTTGGTATCGTTCGTACGTCCGGTGTTTTGTGTCCAGCAACCAAAGCAGCAAACGCTTTGAAAAGTTTCACTTGAGCATTTTTGTTTCAAAAGTTAAGATAAAAGTTAGTAATCATTGCCTCTGGTTATCCCAACGCTTCTAACTTTTTTTTACATTTGAACTCATTTTCTAAAATGGTCGAATTTTTTTAGAAATTCTCTGGTTACTTTTTTTCTACACGATTAACAGGATGAGTTTAAAGGCGGACTGTCGGAAGGCGATTTTGGACGTGCTGAAAAAGGAAGGAATGCCACCAATCATTGACAAAACGTACAACTCTATCTGGGAGGCGTTCGCAAAAACGCAGCCATCTGTACTCAGTTCCCAAGGTACTAGAAATTTCTCAAAAACTTTGCATGTGGGCACATACATACTTTCAAGCAAATCTGTTATCAGCCCCACATTGTGCCATCAAACAAGGAATTTCCCATGCCTCATAGCTTTAATTACTATTCTCAGCATGCCTATTTGTATTGTCACTTTAACTTCTTATCTTTCTTATCACATCATGCCATCAACTTGCACGCTACAACAGCCAGCTCCACTGGTCAACTAGTGGACTCTGATGTGTGGGGCAACCTCCAGAAGTGCATGGAAAAGTTTGGGATTAATCCCAACATTGCCAAGAAGGTGGTGACCCTGATGAAGAAAAAGTTTGGCGAATCTCCTTCAACTACGGAAATCAAAGCCTTCATGTCTTAAAAGTAAATGTGGCTGATGCATTACTATCTTGTTTTTGTTGAATTCAAGAATGAAAATATCGCAGGATCATGCACCCAATATTTTAAAATAGCTTTGTTTAATATAATTTGTATTAGTACATAGGCGTACCGCGACCTTATGCGTTTTGAATTTGATAGAATTTAAGGAAGTTTCTCGCAAAAAAACCATCATGAAATATACCACCACTTTGTGTTTTCGTTTCAAAATTAAAATATCTCGCTATGTTGACTTTGGTTGATTTGAATAATATTTTATTACTACGACCTATTGATTCATAAATCTACCAATAAAATCCTTTCTTTGAATTATTTATGAAATTTATGAAAATTACTATATTTTCATTTTAAAAACGTGTACCGAGTTTATAATTTTGAGTAAAAAGAGAAAATAAATAAAATAGTCTAAGAAAAAAATAACATAAAACCTTTGCGAATGTTTTTCCGTCACTAGATGAGTTGTAATTGAATGATAGCTCCTCCAAAATAGAAAGCCCCACGTTCTTCACTGAAAATACCGCGGAATCACTGAAAATGTTGCTCCAGAGAAGAATCACTACAACTTTAACTGGTAGCGGCATTTGTTATTTTGAGATAACTATGAATAATACTGGGGATGGTACTACAGTCACTAACCGTCCATCACATTCATCTGTCTTCTTATCTGCAAAATTATTATTATTAACTAATAATAACAATAAAAAGTTATCTCATAGTATGCTTGCCTATTCTCTCCTCTAAAAACTTTTTTTCTGTATTCTGTCTCATCGCCAAGCCATATCTTTATATGTATTTCATATCTCTGTTCTTGAATTAAATTCGTACTGGAATTCAGAGGAGACTGACTGACTGATAGACAATTTTTGCGCTATGCCTACGCAATATTTTTGCACATCATCTCTATTCTTCTCACTGATATAGTCAGTAGCATTATCACGGTGTGATATTGCTATCATTATATTGTCATACAACATATCAAGTATCACGATCCAAAATGCTGACTTGAATTAACATTAAAATTCATACAAGCAACCACCACCAAACGTTTATGATGCTGAAAGTGATTAAGATAATGATGTCAAGATTTGTGGAACATGCATAAATGCACATATGCCTATGGAGGCAAGCGTCGATGAACCTTTTATTCTGATGTCAGTTTGGAAGAGTTACAATTGTTCTTCCTAACAAACAGCAAGCCAAGTAGCAGAATATTAAATACAAGTAGCCTTATTAGTCTGGCTCCGTACACCCCTACACTCATACACTCATTGATTCATTCCGTTCCTCATACGTCTACTCAAACGAAGCATTCAAAAATAGACAGTGTTATGAATCCCCTTGTCATGCTGTCAACGTCACTATCACCACTGCCAAGCTCACTGCCACATAGAACGAACGATGAAATATTTCATAAACCTCATATGCATCTAACAAACCAACTTGTATCAACTGATACTTGTAAAGTAGACATTTGCCACTCATTCAAAAATTGGCTAGTGAATCTGATGCTGATATGATGATGGCAACTTGTGATATCTGCAGTGAAACAAGATGAATGATACTTGACAGTCAAAAGTGAAGAACGCCTATGTATTTTATTGACTTGCTGGAAAATACATTAATTTTCACCAAGTTATCGGTAGATTTATAATTTTTTTTGACATATCGCCAACTATGTATATCTATATTAAAAACCTGCATGTTTCGCCATCCAGCGGTCATGGTGAGTAGATTATTAATGAAGGGTAATGGGATGTAAAACGAGAAACTTTGTCGTCTTCAAATTATGTTCACATATGCGTACGTACAAGACAGAAATCTCATTTGTCATTATTAACCTATATTTACCACTGTGTGATAATTATGTCGATTAAAATAGATGACATGATAAGGCATCACAGAAAAAATGGCTACACTGGCACATTATGTTCAACTACATATTCCAATTATCTTCACATAGGTAATAATATGTCTAGTTGAAGCACAAGTTCATAATGGGGCACTGTGATAAAATTGGTTTTATTCGATCTATGGATTTTGTCCTTTGTTGTCTATCAATTTAAAAATTTGCACGGATCAGGGATGGGAAAGCAAATGGATTCAAACAATCCATTCATCGACATCTATGTAGCAGTTCCAGAATGACAAGGAGAGAATCTCTGTGGGTATTTAACTGTGTATTACGCCAAAATTATTTCTGCTAGAGATGGTAATACGCAGAAAGCAAGAGAAATTGAGTTTCGCCACGTCAGAGAGCATTCCGCACTCTGAATTCTCCGTTTTCCTACTTTTTTATTGCTACTCCATAAAAACTATGATATGCGTACATAACGAATGAGCCGATGGAAAGCAAATAAGAATATGGTGTCTTCATATTATCATCTTAATAATGCTTTCGTACGATATTCAGCGTTATACTTCCTTGAAGTTTACTTCCCAAGGTCTTACAAATGCCGCCGTGTGCACCAAATTCACTATCACATTCAAAACCTATGGCTTGTAATATATAAACGATTCAACATCCACTTTTGTTAAAGTGTTAAACATACAAGTGTTGCCCTACTTTCACTTTTCATTTTTACTTCTCAGTTGCAAAGTTGTATCTCGTAGTTGACCATGACCTTAGGTCTCTGCTATGGTGCTCTTAGGGATCGGAATTGACCTATCGTTGCATTAAAAAAAGATTGACCAGGTCGATTGATTTATGTAAAAATTAATAGGCTAAGAGTTGAAGAATTGCAAAAACATAAATGAAAAATATCGCATAATTCGTGTGAACGTTAGAGAACGAATATCGGACTACCTGACAGGACTAAAAGGCTAAACCTTCATTACATAGTTTGACATTAAAAGATCAGCGTAGGTTTCAACGGGTCCTAACCTAGTGGTGTAGATATCAGACGGTTGCAAATTGGAATATAATACATACAGTAGGCATAGCCTATTTACTCCACGTGCATTTCATGTGTTGTGTTTATGCGTACATATGTATATGTGCAAATCGGATTTAAGTATGTATATATTTTTATTAAACCTTTACACATGGCTTACCTTTTTTATACCGACATTCACAAACTTGCCGTGTGTCGTAAACGAGCAAGTTAGATATGCAGGATGAAAATACGCTTTTGTCATTTTATAAGAAAAGTGTGGAGACGACAGAATCTGTTTCCCATTTTGTCGGAATGATTTGATTTCACCTAGACCACACTGAACTAAATATGCACACTATTCAGTCTGAATATTTCATTTTCATGAGATGAGAACTTGCAAAAGTTTGGCTGAACTGATTGGAAGAATTATTAGTCACTTCACTATCACAAAACACGCACAATGGGTGATTTTTTACTCTGATTTTTATTTAAAAGTTTTGCAAGTACTGTCCGGCATACAAAATTAAAGCTAGATTACTATTTTTCAATGAAAAACTACAACAAAATATTAGCACATGTTAGTTTAGAAAAAGCCGCAGAAAAATTCTCTTTGCCTACATGTCTACTTGTACCCACCTGACACAGCGTAAATTTTGCTACATGGGTCTCGGTAAAAATCGATAAGAAGCGGAAAAGCATGGTTTCACTCTTTCTTGCTTTGAAAGAAGACAGGAAAGCTAAGAGTACTGTAACGCATTGTCAAAAAGTGTGCTGCAAATTGAGCGTCATATTTTTCTGCACACCTGCATTTTTGGATTCTTTGTAGCATACATGCAACTTTAAGTCTAATCATCATATGCATTTCTTTGTTCACTTTTATATGTAGTTGTGTTAATGTTGTTCGACCGTAAATCAAAATTTTTATATGAAAATCATATGATTTTTTATAAAATATTATGTAATTGGCACAAGATATAAAACGGAATGAGTACGATGAAAGTTAATGTTGAAGGATATGTAATACACGATATCTTAATAACGAACGACTTATTTTGTCCTCGTTAGATTGTCATTTACTGTATGCACCAGGTGAAGCATAATATTCCATGATGCAGTGTGTAAATCGATCGTTGACGGGTTTTATCAGTGAAGTATGAGAATTGATAAGCTTGACATGACCGAATTCTCAATTTCAGTCACTCAAACTTTCAACCTTCATTTGCAATTCATCATTTAACACATTCATTTACTTCACTGAATTTGACTTGAAAACTGAAAACATGAAGTGTTTCTTAGCTACTCATCTTTTCCTTTTACTGGTCGGATCTTTCTTTTGTGATTCTGCAAATGCTGGTAATCACGACAATGGGAAGAGACTTATTAAAACCAGTGCAGAGGAACTAGCCAAGTGGCTGGATCAAAATGAAATATTCGAGTTGATTGCCAACGGCCAGAAATTTGTAGACATTACGGACAATCCTGATATAGAGCATCATGTAGTTGACGTTGTAAACGTATCGGGTAAATAAAATCCTTTTAAATAATGATTTTTAGTTATTTGGGACGAGCTTCTTAATAAACTTTCTATTTCCCAGCAATCCCCACGGACTTGCGCTTTAACGAAACTGTCCGAAGCCTGATTCGTCGAATCGACCAAAACCTTTTCATGGCTAAACTTGATGCTCTCAGCAACGGTTTCTTTAGCCGTTACTTCAACAACAGTTGGGGGGAAGCTGCTCAACTATGGTGGAAATTCAGCACAGTGGACAAGGTTATTGAAAGTTACCTTGGCGACGCTTCCGTCTTTGAGGTCGACCATGGTCAAGGGCGTAGCCAGGATGGGGCCCAGGGTGGGGCCAAGTAATACCCGTAATGTATACAGTTGGCCCGCCCCTCTAATCTACGTAATGCTAAAAATCCAAGTCCAGGAGGGGGCCAGTGCCCCTTTGGCCCCACCCTGGCTACGCCCTTGACCATGGTTTTCGTCAAAAAAGTATCGTGGCAAGGTTGGAAGGGGCTGATCCGATACTAAAGAGCGAAGTAGTCGTCCTGGGTGCCCACTTTGATTCCATTAGTAGGGACGGGGTTGACACATTGGCTCCGGGTGCAGATGACAATGGAGCTGGCAGCGTGGTCATCTTGGAGGCACTACGAGTCTTTGCTGAAGGCGGCTTAGTTCCCAACCGTACAGTGGAGTTTCACTGGTACGCTGGAGAAGAAGCGGGACTCTTGGGATCTCAGGCCATTGCGGCGGAATACAAAGCGCAGGGAGTTAATGTAGTTGCCATGCTGAACCAAGACGTTATTGGGTACTACGTTCCGGGCTTGGACGACATTGGTCTTCACACTGACAATGGGAATGATCAAATGATCGAGTTCGTCAAGCTGTTGACTGACGAATATCTGGACTTTGGGCGGAGCAATATGAGCTGCGGTTATGCCTGTAGTGACCATGCCAGGTTTTTTAAATAATATTCCGTTTAAACCTAAAAAAATGTTGAAGAAAGAAGGTTAAATTTACTTCTAAGAATATAACAAATTGAATTTTCAATCCAGCTGGACGATGAATGGGTTTCCATCCGTGATGACGACCGCTGTGATTTCCAATCCGGCTCATCACCGGGCTAATGACACCATTGTAGCTGTTGATGCCAGACAGACAGCTGAATTTGTCAAGTTGTCTGTTGCATTTCTGGTAGAAATGTCGGAACCTCGAAATGTTACGGTTGAAAAATAATGCCGATTTGTATCCATTGCAAATCACAAAGGAAATAAAATCACTGTATGTATAATTCACTAATGACCATTGTAAATTTAACCTAACATAATATGGATACCCAACTATTGATTGTAATTGTTAATTGTTTTACGGTGTCTGCAATAAAATCACATATATATATATATATAATTGGTATGGAGTTGAACATTTATTTTTTTATCATGAACCATCATAACAACCAACTTGCTAAAAACAGCAGAATTACTTTGTCGAATTTGAATGCATCATTCATTTTCACTAAAAATACATATCAAATAATATAGTAATTTTATTTAAGCTTGAAGTCAAAATCTTTCTTACGAAATTATTAGGATTCGACGGTATACAATTTGACTTGGGTGTAAAAATGAATACATATTTCAAGCGACTATGCTGAAAATCACATTGCCGCCGAAGAATCTAAACTTAGTGCGACGCACAATCAGGAAGCTAAAATGTGAAAACAATCAGTAATTTTAAGCACATACGTGCAATCATAAAAAATACATAGTCGCTACTTATAACTTAACAAGTCAAATCACTACTCATTTATACTCATCGCATAAACTAATTTCTTATTTATCGCTTTAACTATTTTATTATGACAAGCTTGTGAATACCTTCACTTCACCTTCACTTAGATTTTAACGTTAAGTTACAGATATATAGAACAGTAATCATCTAATAATAATAAAGCAGAATTTTGCAGTGTTATATATACCATGTATGTATATAGAATATACTATGTTCCTGTTCAATGCGGCGATTGTATTAATATGTATATCAAAAAAATAAATCTCGCGTTGTAGGTAGGTAATTGAAACGCTTGATACTTTAGAGAATCATTAAAGTTTAACACATCTTGGAATTTCAGGGGCACCCTCAGAAAGCTTTAGGGATCATTATTAGAATGTTTTTTGTCACTTTGCGAATCTTAGGAACAACTTGCACGTTGGAAAATACATACCTACTTACATGATATGTTTTTTTGTAAGAATGTCCACTTAATTTGGAAATTTGTCATAACATATTATATCTCGCAATCCATAACTAGGTATGTACATATATGAAGGGAAATAATTTTCTTGACAGGACAAATTGGAATTTTTACTGTAGCATTCAATTCGACATTTTTGTTACTATATAAATTGATGTAATACATACTACTACTACACTATTCATAGCATACAATGATGTTCAGTTGTCTGTTACGCAATGTTTTATTTGTGAATCTGGTAAAATAATTCCAGATGAAATGCGCAATTTCCTCATATTTTCACGCTTACATTTGCTGTTCGTTTACTGGAAATACCATGTCATGAACAGATTATCTAAATGAATAAACGATTCTTTCATTCTGAGAAGAGTTAGAATGTACGGCAAACTCACAAGTCAAAATGACACCGTTTTTTCCAGCCATTTATTGCGTTTCGTAAGTAAAAGAAAGCCTTCTACTTTTAGGACTCCCAAAACGGTAGAGTAGAGATAGTTACATATTACTATACTTAAAAGATTGCTCCTCATACCAATTACATATGGTAGCTACTAGCTACACAAGCGCGTAAATTTTATTCGAAGCATAATGCCGTTTTAAGCGCGACTTTTACTATGCAAATAGAATATTTCTCTCAAGTGGAAAAGGCTTTTATTCCACTTCAGTGTAATAAAAATGGTGAACTTTCTGAACATGCCCTAAATTTTGCAATTTATGTTAATATGTAGCTTTGTAAGTGCATGCTTGGCTGTTTCAAGTTCCCCAACAGCTGGATGCAGGAAATACTGTAATTAGTGTCAAGTTGGATGTGCTTCTGCTAGGCCCCTTTGCTTTGTTTTCCATCGCATGAGAGAACTGGAAGTGATGAAGGTGAAGACAAATCGAGATTCGCCACTTTGTGCATTTCGTTGCACGTAGTGCTTTCGACTATGTATGTATGTATTACACTATGTATTATATTCTTGCTTGTTTTGATGTTGCTTAATTAATACAAGGTGGCAGAAAGTGATGCATTGCATGACACCAAATTCAAATAATGACTTTATTTCTGGTGCCTGGAGGCCTGATGCTCATTTTAATAATGCAGAGTACAAAATGGCAAAGTTTTCGCGTTGATGACCTATGGCCTGGCGACGATATGAACAAGATAGCAAGTTGCTTTGCTCAAAAACATGACACATACATAAATGACATTTCACAGCAGGAAATCATACCAAACTTAGCTTATATGATATGAGTCAGCAAACGGAAATCAGCAAATTGGCTGTTCCTATTGAGGTGCACAAAGAATACTTAGGCAGATGACACGATTTTATCCCATTAATATGCAATTAACAAACAGACAGCTATTAATAAAGCCTTTTACTTCCCCCTACCTAACAGTCACACAAATACTTTGAACGCAATATTGTGTTTTGGGTTCTAAAATCCTTTTTGTTCAATGATCGGTTTCAAATTGCATTTAATAATCGATCGGTATAGCTGCCAATATAAATGTACTGATATAAATATGCTGATCTTTTTGACGTTGGACAATTCGTCTACGAAGCAATAGAGGGTTCAGTTTTAGAGTACATACCTTTTGACACACCATTATCATTTTTAGTCCAAAATCAAAATTTAAAATCATCACAACGCTAGAACCGTGATGAACCATTTTAGAGACGGTTTGAATGATAACACAGATAATGGGCTATTCGAAATTTCTGAACTCATAACGACTTGTTACGATAGCGGACGAAAAGACAGTCTAGAGATATTTTCAATCGGTCTTAATTTCTTCATTTTAGTGAAATTTTGATACTAGTCTTACAAGGAGATAATTTCAAATTCAACTGTTTATAAATATTTTTTGCCATGACCAAGGTTTAGGATAAATCACGACTATTTAGCAATTGTGGCAATTCTAAATACTTGTCAGTTATCTCTCAAATGATTCAATGCATTATCTCCATTTAACATTTCTAACAGGACAAAAACTCCCACACGGTTAATGTAAACAAGGGATTAATAGAAAAGGAGACGTGATTTCTAATTTTGATAAAAGCAGTAAGTAGTTCCCTCACTATGCAATGTCTATTTTCTCGGCGAGTGAAACCAGGAAATGTATCAGGATTGTAGAGACAGGTCTCAGAGGAAGCCAATTTGTTCGAATGTAAACTGTGGTTCTTTTATGGTAATGCATTTGCTAAAAGTGTGTCGCTTTTCACACCACGGACTGTGCAACAGACATATGCGATATGGCAAAGCTACTTATTATTGGCGTTATTAACTGGCGCCGAGCAAAGCGAGGTAGACGGTTTATAATCTTACTCTGTCAGTCTGTCCATCCGTCCGCTCGATATCCCGGGAACGCTTTGGATTTTTGAATTCTGATTTCGGTAATCGATTACTGGTTAACATAGCTGAGCAGACTTCGTTCAACGACAACAATTAGAAACCGTTATAAATTAAAAAACTTCAAATGACAGCCAATGCTGTGTGAGGTGTCATTCGATTCGTTTCTTCGAGAAACTCATTTTGGTTGGTTGTAACGGTACGATGATTTCATAATTTAATTTTAAGGATCAAAAGACATGTAATCTTCGAGATACACTCCAAACAACAACTACCAACAAAAGTCGAAAACTACCTTCCTGTGCCCACAGCTCCTGCGAAATGTAATGTGATGTGCAATGATTTTATGTATCTTAATTTCGAAATGTTATATGGATGTCTATATGTATGTCTATATGGATGTCTATGCTTGTAATATCAAGACTTCTGCTAAATAAATACAATTACTACATGACCGTTATAAGGGTTTCTTCTTCAAGTACCAGTTAGACCTTACATTTGGTTTACTAAGCTTTAAATTTTGCTAGCTACTACATATGAAATCCCATGATCTTTCCACAAAAAATGAGTTTGACCGATATGGATGGGATGGAACAACTCCATTACTAAATAAAATCCATTCATTCATCGGCCACATCTTCTAAAAGCAAATACCTATTTAGCTTATACCTTTTGTCAGACAAAGGTGATCACGAACACGCAAAGCACGAAAATTGGGATGAATTCCCTACGATCCTACCATCCATTCTGTATGTCCATAATTTTGCAAATTAGGGAAAGAATTTGCATAATTTTGGAAATGAAACGTCCAGTATGTATTTGAATTAACGAGCGAATTCAATCTATTAATAGAATTCGTTTCGTATCATTTTAGTGTTTCTTTCCACTACACTAAATCATAGTTTATATCTGTAGCAAGGTAACCTGTACTAACAATCGAACGTCGGCACTATTTTGGTGCCAAAATAGTAAAACAGTTTTTTAGATTTACTGATAAACCAGTAAAAATGGGTCAATTTTTATATGAAATCATGTGCAATGAATACAATAGCGACAGTGACATGCATATATTGCATATGATGAAGCCTTATAATTCTCCCTCAAGGTAAGCTTATGAAAATCACTACTACTTGTATTCTGCAAACTTGCAAACAAAGTTCATAACATTATTAACTAATTACACCTGAAATTGTAATAAAGCTATGAGCGTGATTATGTGTTGCTGAAACCTTTCCGTTTAATCGATTGAGTAAACTGACAAGGTTCAGTGAGAAGCAGGCATATTTTAAATGTCCAATTTGTGTACGCAAGTATCAATGAAACTTGTTTCATTTTCTGATTTAAATTAAACGAGATCTTCCTGGAGAACAGTGAGAGGTTTTCTTCATTGGAACGGAAGCGAAAGCGGTGTTTTTTATGTAGCCTGTGGTACCACTGCAATGAGTGAGCGAGCGAGTGATTCATTAGGTAGCGCAAAATGAGGAACTGCGGTTGGGAATGAAGATGTCAAATAGAATTAAAAAGACTACCGCTTTGTTCCATAGACTAACAGGCTTGATAAACATGTTATTTTTTGCAATTTAATTTTGAGCTACCCGAAACAAGAAATATGATCACAGACTCGTGAATTCCCTACTGACAAAGTAAAGCTGACAGTCTTGTGAAAACGTGGCTTAAGTGTGTGTACTGCGTACTACTATTTGTTAAAGAGAAACCGGTGAATTATCATGTGTAATAATATCATGCGTCTTTCACGCTCGCAGCTTTTTGCTCGGGCGGAAGGTAAAAACCACACACCTCTTATTCTGTTTTTCTTATTTTTTAAACCGTTTTATCATACAACCTACACTGCTTTCAAATCGATTTCGTTCTCATAGAAACAACACAACGCTAATGGAACCTTCCAACACGAACAACTTACGATAAAAGTCTTCCTGAAAATACAAAGCGGAAAATGTTGATGGTGAAGACCCACCGTTTCGCCGTCATTCATGAATATTCAGTCAATCTTAATATACATACAGGCGTAAAGTTGTGTAGGTAGGCAGTAGGTATTACTTGTTGGTACTTATTCTACCGTATACACGCTGTTAGTAAAGTGGTGGACAGAAATAACACCTTCAACCTTTGATGTTGAATTCCAATAAAGGGGTAATTTTATTTGGGGATATCTAGCATTTTATTAAACAGAGTCTGACTGTTCCACTTGAATGCATCTTTACGCATTAGCAATAGCTTAATTACTATTTGCAAGGTTGTGCAGATTTATCTGTAGTCGTGTATGATATTTGAAACTGACGTAATGTATGCCTCTACTAATAAAATCATGACAAAATGGGCAAGTTTTAGAAGATTTTTTCTTTCTTTTATTAGAATATTAAATAAATCTAGCAAAGCAAATCTCAAAGGAAAATCTTCAAAGTCTAGGTTGCAGATAGATTACAAACAAAAAAGAAAACTGCAGACTTCAACAGACAATGTGAAGCCTGTTCCAGAAAGTTCGGGTTTCTTTGAAATTTTGGGACGGCTCAGAATGCTTATAACTAGTTTAGTAGTATGAAATTGGTATATTACTAACAAACTCGACGTCTTTGTTTCTCGATTCTCGACTACCCATTTTACAAGATAATGTTTTCATACGACTGACACCTACTACTTAATATACTTTTTTATCACCAATAACCTAGACAATGTAAGTGTGGGTTGGCAAATTCTCAAGTAAATTATAACATGGAATGGAATACATTACCTTGAAAGGTACCTAACCTTTGCATTTGTTATTCTGGTGGAGAAAGGAGAAAGAAGTTTCTAATTAGTCAGAAAATCTTGTGTTCATATTTAAATCTCATCAGGTGACACTAATCGGCTTATATGTACGGTCAAAATATTGACCGGGCTTTGTTTTTTCGCTGGTCTATCCAAAACTTTCACCGATTTTTAGTTTTTCATTTATAATCCAAATGAGATTTGTGCCGAATATGACATACCACTCTATCTAGATATACTTGCATGTAGCACTTGAGTACTTTTTGCACACTTGTTAGTAGTCAAGCAATTTCAACATCAACACGAGGCAGTTAACTTTCCTGGTATTGCGGAAGGTGTTAAGAAGCTTCGTTATCGTTATTTTTATTTGCATACCAAGTTGCAGTTCATCTCTAAAAAAATCAGTCACCGTCATGCAGCCGAGAATCTAATCTAGGTATTTTTAAACGCTGCTGTAATTTACATACCTAATAATACAGACTAAAAACCGTATATGCCGTAATTATGTACACCCACAGGACGACAGTAGCCATTTGAAGAGGAGTGTGAAGCCACAAGATACGGAAATTGGGCTACCCGTGTGACTAATATTTAGTTTCATTACATCAACTACCTAGATTGAACTATGATTGACCAGTTACGCCTTTGAAGTTTGTATACACACCGCCTTCACTGCTTTAACTGTTCAACACGCCGAAGCTTACAGGTTCAGAAAAATGAGAGTTCCATGACGTGTCACGCGTTTAGTTTTCTATAGTTTTTTTTGCAACTATCTAATTTGGCTCTCACCCTAGCCTTTTAGAAAAAATAAAGCTCGTCCGAAAAAATCAGTGAATGATGATATCCGTCAAATGCCATAATCAGATAATGCATGTGAAAGTTGAGATTTGAAATGCCACGCATGGACGCACACAAGTATGTAGTACAGCAGGACTAATCAAACTTTTAAGCTTCGACATTGATGCCCGAGGTCCACAGCATGAATTTCTATGGTCAGTCCAATATTGCGTACCCACATATTTGAAAGCATAGCTTTAAAAAGGTTGGACAACGTTTACACTGTGAATCCTGTACCTACAGGTACGTATAATCTGAAATTGCTTTAAACTTTAGTAGAGATAGTTAAAGTGTCAATACGTATTACATTGAGTTTGAGTGCGCTTGACTTTTTCAATACAATAGTCACGGACATACTTCGTGCGCTTGATTCTATGAAAGTACAAAAGTTCCTCATCGAGATAACATGCACAGTCCTTGTGATTCTGTACTAAAAGACTACCAGTGCTGCAAGCCAAACCAAGTTGTTATTTTTTGTGAATAATTCGCATTTTTCTGGCCCGGACCAATAACGTACACGTTGATCCCAACCCAACATTTTATTGCTTTTCCGCACCGCTGCACATAAAATAGACAAGGGTTTATCTGGTTCTATTAAAAAAGTTATCATCCCTCACAAGATTTTCTCCTTTACACTTTTACCACAACATTCGATAGTCGAATAATCTTGTACAATAATCTGGTTCTTCGTAGTGACAGTTCACTCTTTTCGTCTGTTGAAGCAGTGCCACTATGTTTAAAACCATGTTTTGACGACTTTTTCTTCAGTTTCCCTTTTCATTGTACTACATTATTTCCAGCTTGGAAACTACAGATAAATGCTCTTTCATTTTGTATGCACTTCAAAACACCTCACTCTGCACAACATTGACGTTCCTTATTTCAGTGAAAAACGGGTGCTGGCTGGAGAATGTAAATACGAAGTATACTGGGAACCTTTTAGGAATGGCATTATTATAGGACGCAGTAAAACACTTTTTTTAGATGTAGAACTGAAAACGGCAAACCCTTTCAGTGCAAACCTTTCATGTTGTCTTTGTAGTATCATACATTTTACGACCGTACGAACTCCTGTAACAGACAGGTTTACAAACGTACATAGAATCCATATGTAAAAAAATTGGGACTCCAATCAATCTTTTCATTTTAAACCTTCTCTCCATCATCCAATTTCTACATTTCCGTTCTCCAATATCCTTCTTGTCATATATGGAAGTACCATAGTTTATACTTAACTAAATTGCTCTAAGGATGCGATCAAAAATTACGATAAAGTGTAATAACGTCTTTTGAAACTACACATGGAAATTTGTTGCTGTACTAGTATTATTCTGTGCACAGGGAAAGTATGATCTCCCTATCTAACGTCATACTGTGCTCAATCAAATTGTATTAAAGTTGCAAAATTACATATAGTGCGTACTAAGAGTGAGATGTTTCGCAATAGATTACAAGATGCTTGTGTGTTTCATGTCACTTGGTGAGACGTGAGCCTGTTGCAGCATTGACATAAGCATTCTGACGAATGCACTTAACTGTTCTTTCTATCCAGTGAGATGAAATGTTTCTGGAGAGTTCGTCTTCTGTCGTCGTATGTATGTGTAGCACATTTCAGACCGTTCACATCATTGTCGGTATCTATAGAAGCGATACAATGATAGCATAAAACTATCACTAGATCTTTATATTGGAATGATGATTCATAGCTCAGTTTCTTAATTGTTGATTGGTGCTGTCTCACACATTGCTTACAGGATGTTCTATTAATATTTGAGAAACCTGACACTTATAAATGTTATTTAAAACACGATCAATTAGTTACATATTTTGTCATCAAGAAGCAATCTCAGAAAATTAGAAATAAATATTGGAACCAGAGATTGTAGAATTCTCTCATTTTAAGTAAACTCTATACAATAATATACACACATCTAATACCCATGAATGTCAACGTAATGCTACACACAAACTTTTCAACGATCATGGACTTCTTGTTAGAAAAAGTTAAAATGAGATGTAGTCAAATAGAAAAGATGTCCGGGGATCCGTCACTTTTTTTGCATACCACTGTCATTCTTGGTAACTTCTTGGTTTTTCTTTACTAGCCTTTCCTATTTAACTTTGAATTCTCTCACCAATCAAAGGATGAATCCTGTAAAAAGTTTTGTAGAGGTTAGATTCGTGAAAAGCCCACATGTTTCTGCACAGCATCCATCGCATTGCTGTAGGTTCAGATACTGAACGTATCGAAATCAAATATTTGGCACATTTCAAATGGAGAAGTTGCATGGTTTATGTCGCTTATATCGCATTGAATGAACCGTTTATCGAAGCCCAGGTAGTGAGAAGTTTCATCAATGCTTCTAGGGAAACTTTGGTATGATTATTGACAACATGTTAGTTGGATACAAAATGTGAAAATTTAGTTCTGCTTTACCAAGCGCGTACAAAAATTGAGGAAAGAATGAAAAAAATAATAAAAAAATATCCCTTAAATTCAATCAAATGGTTATAAATGATTAAAAGCGACATTCAAATTAATTATGAATTAATTAATTGATGTAAGCAAACTATTATATGTAAACAAAGTCATTCGCTGTTTCAATATTAACTCATTTTTTTTTACATGGTAACCATTTTTTCATTTTTTTTTTCATTTGCCTCATATCATAAAATGGAGAAGATATACATATATACATATAATATAGTACAAGATGGCCAAAATTACGAAGCCGAGACGACACAAGATCTGAAAAAATTTTAAATTGCAAAGTCGCTTTTTAAATCGTGTTCCCCAGCGCCAATTAAAATAATCGCAATGCACCGAGATGAATAATCATAACGGAAATAAAGTACTCACGGCTTTGATGTATAAAGTGCTTTCACTTTTTTATTACATCATTCCTCTAAAAGATTGTATAATAGAATGAGAACCCCTTTTTAATACTCAAGAGTTATTGCATTTACATAAGCGACGAATGAGGTCGCAGTCAAATGTTTGTCTTTGGAAAATGTCCTTATATGTGCCGTCGTGCGTTTTGAGTCATGCCTGTTAGTCTACAACAGGGCTGTATGAATGAAATTAGTGATTAATATGATCATGCTTACTAATTTTTAAATGTTTAAATACACGTCCAATTGTAATCAGCGTTCGCTTAGGAGTACTTTGAAAACTGTCTTAACTCCTTTATCAGACGTTGATAAGTGTTAAATGTTACATACATGATATTTTAGGTATGACACCAAGGTATTTTCAAATCAAGGTTTTTGCGGACACACATACTGACCCTTTCGATCTACGTAAGAGATAAAGTTCTTGTGGAAAGAAATTCTCCACAGGTGTTCCTCCGATGTACTCTAGCGCGTATTTTTTTGGGGTTTATCCCAAAGTTATGCAATCATAATGTGCACGTTGCATTATTAATATGCAGGGGTCCCTTAAAGGCCCATTCTTTAGTGAAAAAAATCTATCCAATCCAGAGGAGCCACGTGAAACTATTGTTGCATAAAATTATCTATATACTTAATACAAATTGATTTGTTTCTTTGTGATTCCTAAAACTTTTTAGTTTCAAGTCGTAAAAAGACGTGCAAGGTATCATTTTGAAGCTAAGAAGATGGGGAAGTGCAATAGGGGTATCACAATTCGATATTAAAATCCTTTCACTGCCAATTTTGAGGTCAAAGGTCAAAAACTTAAATTTGCATTCCTTTCGTACGTCAACTCGAAATGTAATGCATCATTAGTGCCCAAATGAGTGCAGAAATTACAACGGCCAAGTTGCCACTGATAACTGCGTTAACCGAGTTTTAAAATGTTGACGGTTTTTGAACAATGTGGGTAAAATTATGTAAGAAACGGTTTGTAAATTTATTCTTTTTTGCATTGCGCTGAAAATTGGTTCGCAGATAGATTTTGATGCCTAGAATCGGTATCCGCCATTTTTATCAATTAACATTGTTTGTGGCGCCCTCTAGAAGATAAAATAGCGGGAAATTTTTTGATGTCAGAACTAAATAAAAAATTGGCAGTTGGTACAATTAAGCACGCTGATTAACATGGTGAAAACCTTTTTCAAACATATTGATCGTGGCGCACCCAACAATTTAAAAAAGGCGGGAAATATTTTTTTCATTCGAATTGGCTAAAAAATTGACAGTTGGTGCTATCCAGCACGCTGATTAACATAGTGAAAGTTGTTTAAGCTAAAAAATGAGCAACAGATTTAAATTGCAATTCCGCGTGTGAGTTTATATTTTATTGACATGTTATTTTTTACAATAACGTAATCACATGGAGCCTGTCCCTACTGGAATGGAAGTACCTATATGCACATTATCTTACATGTATATTAACAGAATAGACGTTCACGCTCTCTAAATCTACACCAACGTCCCTATTTAGGGACAGGTTGCTAGTATAAATATAATCCAAATGGATTTCAGTAGACTTTTATCAAATAAGCATAGATTGATAGCTAGCGGAATTGGCAACTGTTGGCTTGACAACCATCTCCGGTACAAGTTGAGAACATTTTAAGTAATGAAAACGGAAATCCAGATAAACTTTGGCGGCTCCTATACAGTTTGATGAAAAACTCTGTAAGTCAAAACCTCCAGGGTTGCTTACTTGCTTAAATGTGACATTACTTGACTCTTTTCCATGACAATGTGATAATGTGCATAGCCTTCTACGACTATTGTTGTTTCAGATGAAAAGATGACATGTCGTCAGACTACTTTCTCAAGAGGGACTATATGGCAACACACAAGTACCCATGATGACAAGCGTCATTTTTCATTTGAAGAAAATAGGTTTGGAGAACCGGGAAAATGTTGAAACTTTCACATCACACAAAGACTCAGACATAGGTGAATCGTAGCTACAGTTGTGTAAGTCCACAGAGAATTCAAATGGGACTTTTAAACTTTAAAAGGAAATGTACGTGATGCAGCCCTTCTCTTTGCAGTTTTTACAAAACCTTTGCCACGGATGCCACGGACACCCTTCCATTCCAATCCAATTAAATCCGTTTTTGAATATTAGATCATGTGAGAGTTTGAGGTTAATCCAAGGAGCACTATTGCAACTATAAGTAGCACATCTGAATTAGCCGTGTTATGGTAATGGCAGTATCATTATGGTACTACTGGTTATCATACTGCAGTATACTGCTAAAAGCTGTAATGTTTTCTTGAGATGAGATAGAAATCAGACGAAGCCAAGCGTCTAGCAATATCATTAATATCAGCAATGTGACTTGAGTGTATACAATGCAAACAACAACAGATAGATTCGGCAAATGTAAAATGAAAATGTCCTTTTAATGTCTGCCGATAACGTACCACAACACTGTAGTGTTCCCTCTTCACACAAGCCTCATATTAAGAGGCTTGGGTGAAACCTACGAAATTTGCTTTGGACTTATCAGCAGGGGAAATGATTACATGTAAAATGTTCCAAAAGTATGCCTTTTTAGCGTTCAGTATGACACACACGCACAGAAAATATTTTGTATACAACATAAGCCGGTAGACAAAAGCCTTTGGTTACAAAGCTAACGTATAAATAGTCCTTATACTTTATGTATGATGCTAAATTCTGCTGATGTGCACATATCGATAAGTAGCAGAAAAGTTCATATGGACAAGTTCATGAATGTAACTTATCAGATTCAAGACAATTTAAAAACTTTGAAGAGCCACTAACGATTTATTGTTTACCGTTTACTTAACAAGCAAAATGCTGTTTCCGCTTATCAATAAAACCTTTGAATAAATTTGTAAGTTCTCTACAATTACTGTGGATTTGGCTCTTTTATAATCCAACAGATTATATATGTTCATGTTTATGTATACAATACATAAAAGACAATGGGCAAGTATTGTCTTTTGACGTAGCGCCTAATACATACTCTTGAAGTTTGATACATACATCATAATATTCGGAATATGTAAGCGTTTGGCTTGGTAACAATGGAAGTCATGGAACACAGAATGATCCTTGACTCTTCCCAATATGTATTCCAAGCTTATTCAGTTCTAAACACTCGGAATGCTGCATTTATAGTCAGCAGTCGCACAGAATAATTGAATAATATTCTTTTCTTGGAACGTCGACAACTCCCATTTGTTATCGGCATTGATAAATTGACACATACATACAGATCTCTTTTCTCTCTCTCTCTCTGTTAGAAGATCTCGTAGAATTTCCTAATAAAGTGTCCAAATTCGGAAGGATAGTACATTTTAGATGCCATACTCTGCATTCTTAAATTCTGTACGAATAGGCATTGCAGAAGTCACAAGAAAACATGTGTCAACTTGGCTATGAGATAATAATATGTCCTGTAGTCAGGTAGCGTTACACCAAGTTATCTGTATACTTATTGCCTGTACTTTCTCTATAACATGATGCTGAGCTGATACTGGCATCATGCAATACGTGCTTGCTAATATGATAGTAGGCTTTGACTTCTCATGTAGTTCCACTCTCTGTGGCTGTGGCAATTAAAAAGCATGTAGTGTAGTTCAGTAAATAGCATGTTCCAAGCAAATTGGAGACATTTATAAATTATCTCTTTTTCGTCTAATATACACATAAATAAAGCTCTGCGTGGCCAATTTACATAATATATATACACTTCATGTACTAATATGCTTCTATTGATTTGTTATAGTACACTCAAGTTTTGATTATAGTATATTTTGAAATATAAATAACGCATGTTGGGAACCCTTTGACCTCTTCAGTATTTCCATTAGACGTCACATATACATAACTCTAATTGTATATACCTACATAAGTACGCACATTGGTATCCATCGACATCAGGAAAGATGTATGATTGATCCACTTGACTTTAAAATTTCTGTCATCTGTATTACTATTAACATAACACTGAAAGCGACAACGATTCGGATCAGAATGCTAACACTAATCGTAAATTGCATGCTGATAGCTAGATTTTGTATGGTTTTGTGTATAATAGAGGTTATGTGTCATACTTTGACTTTGAGCCTTCCTCCATAACCCGGTTTTCTGTGCTCCTGCCTGGCCTAGTCAAACTATTTTTTCTTTATTTCTCTGGCTAATAATATTGCGCGGTTTCACAAGGGTATATATAAAGTGCAAACAGTGCACATACCCTTGGTGTGTGCTAATTAATAAGAAATTGAAGCTACATATTTCAGCAAGCTAGATGAGTCACTTGGCAAGCTATTTGAATCCTCTTTAAAGGAATACAAATGTTTGCGGAAAGGATTAGGCATTCTCAATATCTTCTGCTCTACCGTAAATGCCAAATTGGAAATTTGGAAATGCTACACCGTCGCATACAGGTTAAAATCTATCGCTGAAAGCATATTATAACTCAGATCGCTATCTTTGCTCCAAAGAACTGTGAATAAACTGCTACCTGTACAGGACTCCCAGGCGTAATGTTGCTCGTTCATAATGCAAAGTAGGCAGGCATTCAAAGGGAAAGTTTAATTTCCTTTGATGCCTAGGAATTAGGATTAGTACGTGGGCATGTTAATACATCCGACTTCTTTAATCAGTCAGTCAGAGATGCAAACAAATATACTGCCACCGTGAAGTACAAAATAGTAACAATATCGCAGCGCCACGAAAGCACCTGATTCGATGTATTGGAAAAGACACGAATTCATTTTAAATATTTCTTGGTTTTATACTTTTGTGGTAATGTCACTACTGCTTTTGGAGGACGATAAAAAGCGAGAGTTATTTTCCCATTACACGGTAGAGTATTCACTGATAAGAACTCAGAACCCCACTTTAATTCTCAGCATATTACATACTCAAGTTGTATGCGTTATATTGGATGCGCATTTCGAAATTGGAAACTGCAGAAAAATTATTGTGTAACATCTCTGATAATCCATCAACATAATGCTACATCAGAGATACGGATGTGTAACATAACAAGTCGGAGTCGATCTATTCGAATTCTGAAGAACACGAAATAAATAAATGGGATTTCTCATTCGCTTTCTAGCTTGTTAACATGATGTATCAATTCAGTAGGCAAACGCACGAAGACGAAGATATCAGCAAAGAAATGGAATTCTTAACCAAAACAGACAACTTGCACAACCCATGCTTGACGTTCTTCAACATTTACATTACAGCTTTTCATGCACAAATTTCCCCTTTTTTATTGATTGAAAACAAGCTAACAGGTTTCTTGTAAAAGAAATCTTATTTTTTATTAGAATTTCATAGGACGTGAAAAACTACAAACACAAATAGTACACGTCTATAAGACGTTTAAGAGCTCATATCGTATTTGGCCGCTCCATGTTTGTTCTTTTGTGATGATAACATCAAAGAGTGACTATGAAACCTTAATGCCGTCAAAATTAACTTTTTCCGGTTTGCCTTCAAAACTCATAAACGTGCAGCAAGGCGTAAGCGCTCTAGCCACTAAATTATAAAAATCCAGACGTTCAAATATTCGTCTTTTTACATGATTTCTAGCGAAATCACATATGAAATCAGATATACTAATTGCTAGTGAACTTTTAAACCTCGTCATCGAGATGATTTTATGGTAGCTCTCATCTGATTTAACACGACGATCAATTTTATTTCTATATTATAATAGCTGGATCAATTTATACAATTGACCTAGATACAATGTCGTATTAAAATGAGTATATAAAATTGATTAAAATGTTATGAATTTCGAGTGTGGGCAACGACTTTGGGTATCCTATTTGTTTAGGAACTGCATCGGCAACTTACATCTCCAATCAACGTTCCCTTAAATGTTCCTATTTGATTCTTTCTTAGAAGTTGGCATTGTACCATTAGTAACATTAGGCAGAACAATACCTTCAAAAATCAGATAGGTCAACGAAACAATATATGCAGGCTATGCGGTAGCACATAAATGATATCACGTAAGAAAACAAGTTATATTTTCCCGTTTCATATATAAGCAGCAACATACATTTAATATTTTCAGAAGCTCAAATACGTATGCCACTGCATAATTGTATTTGTATAATAACGACTTTCATCTTCTTTAATTGTCTCCTCTCTTTTGGTTCCATGAAAATGTTGATTAGTGGAAATACTTTACAGGAACAAATGCGTTGAAGTGTGAGTGTCCATTGCATGACTTGTACAGGAAAATGTAATGAGAACAATAAGTTACATTCCCAGTAGAATCCCATCAATTAGGAGGTAAATTGAATGGAAATGTTTTCGCATGACAGTGTTAAAATTGTTGACTCGTGGAATGATTAAAGAACAAAAGGCTATTGAAATATTTTCATACTTGACTAGAGTTATATACTCACGATTCTTGGAAATAATATTATGTTGTTTCGAGCCATGTGCCCAGGTCGGCACTGCAACAATGACGACGACATGCTTTGAAATGTACGGAATGTGAAAGTTGAAATCTGGTGAAAGGGAAGAAGTTGTATTTTTGGTATTGCATTGACAGAGGACTACGTACTGAGTTGCTCTAGTGACGATGCCAACGTAGAATGCAAAATTTGATGTTCAATAAATCCGTACATTCCATGCTAGTACTCAGTGCGACATAACAAGAAAATTTCCCATCTCTTTTGAGTTTGTTGTCGCGTCCAACTGAAAAGCCTATGTATGTGCCAGAGTAGGTAGATGCAGCTGTTTGAAAAATGTCAGTCATTGTACCTATTGCATAAGTTCATGAATCTAATAAAAATGTTCATCTAGTCAAGCATCTTACTCTGAATAATAATAAACTTACTGAAAGAAAGCACCAGGGAGGAAAGAGAAGAAAGAATTTGTTAAACTCTTTTCCGAAAAATGGAGATATTACAAGACATCTCCGCAAAGCAACGCACTAACGTAATAGGATTATATGAAAGACTGTGCAGACAACAAACGAATGCTGGAGAAAGTTAACTTTTCTTTTAAACTAATATTCTATGCTTTCAATTTTGCTAGAAATCAGAGAACTTGGTCTATCAGTGTACGTTCCGTTGCTCCTATCCAACATACATAAATCATTAAAGCTGTGCACGCAAATGATGAACAAATAGAAACGGCAGAAACAAACCTTTCACGATTTATAGTAAGTCATTATAAATTATTTTAGTGTTCAGAATGTTTCCAGTTACTGAAAAATTCGTTATGCAACTTAGTATTTGACCGCAAGCGGTATTTGCATTTATTTAGGCTATTAAACACGGCACAGGTTTAGAAAAGTAGCGTAAGAAGTAATCTTCGGCACATAAACAACTGTCGCATTGTAAGTCCATTTTTTTTTTAAATGAAATTTAAATATCCTCAAGTGTAACTAGAGATAGGTTGCTAGATGCTGGAGCACTTGTCTTGTAAGTATAGTTTATTTGTGGACAAAATGTCTATTCTATAGTGAACGGGGTATTTCTATGTCCAATCGCTAGGTAGGTGTATAGAGACTATATTTAATAACAGGTTGCGGTAATGGTAGCGAATAGACCAAGTATATTAGAAAATTGTCCATCATGTCACCTGTTCTAACAATAAGTTGGTTTTAATCAACAATGCAGACATCCTGAAACCGTCATTATGTACATAACTGTCAGAACATTACAATCCCTTAATTCGTTGTATTGGGAAAATCATATAATGATTGAAAATTTCCAGTCGTCGAATCAATATTGAATCTTTGAGATTCAAGAAAGATTCGAATCAACCGACTTTATCTCTTCCGAATATGTATTGAAACACAAACATTCAGTGCAATGAAAAACAAAATGTTGTGTATGAGAACATATTATTCAAAACCAGACAAAGGTAACAAAAATACATCGCCAGACGGACACGTATGCTGTAAAGTGGGTACCTTGGGGCGTGTACTATTTCAGGTACAAACAGCATTGTTACATGAAACCGCTGCAAGGAGAAACAACAACAAAAAATAGCAATTTTTCACATGAAAGGAGCGTAATGTGAAAATGAATACCCGGTTGATCAAAACTGCTCGAAATAGATGGAGAGAAACATAATATCTTTGTTTTAATTCACCTTTGTAGCATAAACAAAAAACAATACTTTTAGATGTTTCCATGCCGTGGAGAAAAGGACGGACAAGTGTACAATAGCATAGTATACATAACATTGACAAAAGGATTCACTACACAAAAACTTGTTTATCGTCATCTCCCAAGAAAGGAGACAATCGATTCTCTAAACTTTCTATTGTGGAAAGCGTAAAGAATGGGATTCACGCAGCTATTGAAGGATCCCATCAATTGTGCCATGGGAATGAGAACTTCTACAACCTGGTTTTCATCTTCATCGGTCTTCTTTTGCAACTCACTTGTAAACAGTTTAATTTTTGTCATGAGAATGTACAGTGGCAGCCAACTGAGCATAAACGTTACAGTGATAATACACAACAACTTCGTAACTCCTGTGATGTTGTATCTGAGTGGAAGCTCGTGCTCAAGGGAAACCTGTCGAAATCTGTGCATGTTCCACCAAATCACTGTGTTCAGCACTGAAATGATCACAAGAGGAAAACAAAAGCAGAGTATGAGATGAACGGAAATAAAGTAAATATTCCCGTAAATCCGGTTAGGCCAGTCCTCCTGACAGAACGGATATCCCTGATCGTCCTCGTTGGAGTACACAACGTGGAACACAAAGAGCCAAGGCGATGTGATAATTAGGCCGATGGTCCATATTAGAAATATTATTAGTTTTGCTTCATCTTTGGAAAATCCATGTGCATGGCCTATGGGACGGTATAAAGCTCGACATCTGTTCAAAGTAGACCAAAATGGGTTTACAATAATACAATAGTATTTTTAGTTTCTTTCTCAACAACAAATTGCCAATGTACCTGTCAACGGAAATGGCAACCAAAGAGTACACAGATGCACACACAGAAACACCCTGGGCATACGGCATGGTTTTGCAAATGATGGGATCAAATACCCACGCTGCAAAAAAAATGAAATTGCGAATCAGTAAAATAAACATCTGAAGAAATGTAATTTGTCTAATAAAAGAGCATTACTGTGATGGCGTAGCTTATTCGGAACGTACGTATGAAAATATTTGCGACGAGAGTTCCTGGCACACAGAAAAATACAACAAATAAATCCGCAACTGCTAGATTGAGAATGAAGAGATTTGTCACAGTTTTCATTTGAGCGCACCGTAAAATCACAAGAATCACTGTGGTATTCCCAAGAAAACCTAGAACAAATATTGTAGAATACGCTACCACAAGAATAACTGTCCACATCAGATTATGCTTAAGGTGGGCACTGCTTAAAAACTGAAGAAAAGTGTAATTAACGTAATTGTATTCAGAGGAGAAATTCGTCGTGTAGTTCTCCATCGTTGCACACTAGCAAAGTCTCACATTTCACCGTACTTTTCTACTTTCACTGAAAGAGGTACATTTAGGGACTTCGCACAGAGCTCTTCCGTTCTCTACAAACGCCTGGGCAAGAATGATGGCAACCAGGGTCGAGAAGAGGAGAGAAAGTGAAATATTTTTAGGTCGTACATTGCCTTCCATGTACGACAGTGTGCTTTCACATAAATATGGAATAAGTGGTGTCTGACCTGGCATCATCCTTTTAAAGAATGTTTTTGTATAATATAAATTCACATATTCAAAGCTTATTGCGAATCTGTGCGGATACTTTGGTTTCTTATATTTACAATATGATAATTGCAACCAACAAACGAATACAGTCCAAAGAACAATTGAATGACAAATAAGAAAAATATATAGTACTGAATTGTATGTGAATGGATATAGACGATTCTCCATTACGCTCGCCAAATTAACTTATTCCATTTTGAACTGACTATTAACCAATTCCACGAACCATGCCTCAAAATACACCTTTTAATTATGCTATTGGAGCCTGTAAACGAATACAACTCACTGAATGAGTGAGTAAACCAAGTACCATGATACTTGCTTGGAGATCAAAGTACAGAATGTGAAAAATCTGTGTTACACGTAGCTAATAGGAACGCAGTGTAAACGCAATATAGAAAGCAATGAGTTTCCCGGACCTTAAAAGTTGACCCTTAACGAAGAGAAAGCATCGCATAATTTCGTACGTTACACTTACGACATGTCTTATAAGCGAAACTAAAAATAGGAAGAAAATAGCGAGAATAATATAAGCAATAAGCTTTGCATAATGAGACATCATGAATAATTCTGGAAGGCCGATGAATGAATGGAAAATGTATACTGTGGATCACACTCTTCAAAATATAGTGCCGAATACATATGTATGTATGCTTTCGCGAACCTCACGTTTGTTGATGTACAAACTCAAATGTAGCATCATCGGTCACGCATGAAGTGGCAAAAAGTGGTGTCCATTTGATCATGTACTACCAGCACCATTTGCTGGTTTTGCACCAATGCAATTTTAAGGAAACGACCAACTTTTCAATCAGTCCAAAACTACAAAAAGAAAACTTCTCTAAATTCTCTTTGAAGAGGGGAGGTAACAAGTTGACGGACATTCTGAATATAACATAAATTGCATTGTGTTCTTTTCGTAACTCGAGTTCACTAGCACCCGAGTGAGTATGGCAACAGTTCTAGTCCACGGGACACATGCACACTTATTCGTCCAAGTGTAGTGACAAAGGACCTGCGACTTTCCTCATAAACATCTTAGTGAATTCAAACCATTCCAAGAAACCCTAGAAATTTCTGATGATAACAAGAAGAAAAGAGAAGCAGATCGTGCTTTCACGCGGCATATTTTCTGTGAACTTGAATTTAAGAAGAAACATTTATCATGGAATAAGAATGTACAGGACGAAACTATCATTAAGTTTCATAGTAACGACAAGAAAGTTGTCTCACGCAGCTCTACAATAAGAGTAGACTTTTTTCTGTGTATTTGTTGTTGTATTACTCTCTTCAATATTCTTTAACAAGGTTGTTATCGGAGCTTCTTTTTATCGTAACAGTAGGACATCCAGGGTTGGCGGAACCCAAAAATCGAACTTTGGTGCTCATTACAGCAATTAACGAATTACTCTGCAGTTGTGGAAAGTGTTTTCTGTGTGGCTGTCCAGCTCAGCTCCTCATCCAATCGTAAGTCCTATACACCGTGAAAAGTATTGGTATCTGCTTTCACGAATCTGGCCAAAGAAAGGTTGAAAGAGAAATCATTTCTGAGTAAAGAACGCTAGTTTTACTGAAAACTCCAATTTTACAACTTGTATACCAAGTCTTGTCACTATTTCATGTTCGATTTTTGCTAAGAACTCATGCTCCACTAAATAAAGTAATGCATAAATATAAACACGTATTATCTACTATATAAGATGCCTATTAAACTTTGCGCTGATTCATTTTACCCCATGACAGTCAAGTACTACATGCTTTCTTATGTACTTTTGCCGATTGTCAAACCGTTTCAAATTCTCCCTCCTGTGACGAATCTAGGCAATTTTGAAAATTATAAACTGATTCAAAAGAATCCTTATACTTTCTATATGTCGACAAATGATTTGGAATTTAAAAAAAGTATTTCCTTCATAGTTAATTTCCAAAAAAAAACTATGACACTGGAAATGTGTACATAATACGTATTTACCTTCATGGCATGCATGCGAATATACATGATGCATATATGTATGAGTTTATTATGTAATTTAAATATTTCTTTTAGGGATCGTGCATTTAGTAAGTCACGTTCAGAGTGGGGAGGGGGTTCTCCGGTGAGTGTGAAATTACATGTTAAAAGGGGTGCCCTGTAAGCGTGACAGGCGGAGGAGGAGGGATTTCTGAAAAATGGGGTTTTAGCGTGACGGTGCTACATGTATGATCCCTACCTAATTTGGGTGATATTAGGTAACTACATTAGGAGTACCCATTGTGAAATCGTAGTTTTCATTACGAAATACAATAATGATGAATATGGCAAAATGTTATTCACCGTCCCAAATTTCAGCCTGCTGTAATTCTACTTTCCCGTTTTACTCATGCTTCTTCTTTGTGAACGGGGAGATTCTTAATATTTTTGTTGTGGAAAGGATGGTAAAGAAAGAACAGAGAGATCTAATACAGTGACCTTGGAACAAAGGAAGCGTGTCTAAGAAATAGGATTACTTTCGGTGCGTATATTAAAATTAAAATTCTAATTCCCATCCATTCCTTGAGACATTGTGCAATTGTTAGAGGCATAAGTATTAAACTATTTTACATTACAAGTCCCGTTAGAAGCATTTCCCCAAATTTCGTAACTTTACGCTACTTTGTCTACTTTACAAATGTTTCTTTCTGTACTCTGTACGCTTACTTAGATCTTAAAAATGGTTACAGACGAATGACCAAAGATACAGTTAGACATATGACTCTTGTACGTTATATCAGTACTATGCTTTAAAGATGGCGTATCTCCAGAAAAATGTTACAATGCACTGTACTTCGTAATAGCAACCTATGTATGTATATTCCGCACATTTTCTAAGTTTTCTCAAGTGTTAATGCTGCATTATGACCAGTTTCATAATTTAAAAACAGAACCGGTTTTCAATGGCAACGGTGAGCATTTCTCTGAAAATAAGAAGGTTCCATGTCGTTTGTTTCATGCTTCCGTTGGCGACCATTTCTGTGTGATTCCAATTTTGACGAGTATGTAAATTGGAGTCGTTCAAATTGAAAAGTTTTAGGTTTAGTTCATTTCAAATTCAAAGCAATGTGTCATGTAGATAGCTTTTGTGAATTTTCAAAAGACACGTACTTCTAGTCGTCATGTACTCACTGAATATAGAGAGCGCTTTAATGGAGAATAGCCTTAGAAACGGGAAAGGGGTGATGCGACAGGGTCGGCGAAAGGATTAATCAAATTTATCATATGAGCCCAACAGCATGTCTATTGCTCCTACGCGAACTTGCGCTACATCTGAAATGAAATGACATACATATTTATTCTACTTCAAAGGAAAGTAACGAACAGACATATCGAACTCCCATTCTGCTATGAGAACACACAGACACAATGTTGAGAATAGACGTCCAACATGGTGTATGGAGGTAAGTCTATCAATGAATTACTACCTTAAAAAGTCTTGTTTTAGTTAAAATTGGGAAAATTGGTTTTTAAAAATGTGTTAATTGCCAAGTCCAGGTTGTATATTGTCCACTACCAGTACTTGTTTTTAATACTCATCAGAATCATTATCAAATTAGTAAATTCTCCAACGAAACTATCGTCGAATAAACTATGGAAACTCGTATTTTGATGGACGGTGAATCAACGCGTCGTTGAGAGATACTACGAAGCTCGTTCTACGAACAATTGTAAGATTTCCGTGTAATAATGGCGTCTGTTCTGTTTAGTTAGCTGAAGCAATTGTATTAATTTAATTGAATCGCACCGTCTCCTTTATAAACAAAATATAATGTAATATGCACCTCTAGAGTGAATTATAAAGATAAGCTAATAAAGTTAACGGGTCCATATCCCGTTTATCATAGCCCTTTTCAATTTTAATGAATTTCTTTATTTTTTGTTGCTTCCATAACGTATTAAGATATAAAAATCACTCGGTAAAGTTGGATTATAAATAAATAACTCAGTTCTAGCCCATGCCCGGGGCTCTGAGTATTTCATCAGATTGCACTTTTCGAGTTCTCTTGCATAAAAATCAGAAATCAAACAGCATCGAATTTCTGTATATTAAATATTACTGGCTCGCTATAGTAGTATATAATTAGTATGTGCTCTTGTCCATTGTCCAGTAGTCATTTAGCGTTGTGGCTGTACACTTTGTGTTGCATTACCGCTTTACGGAAGTAGTCCGTTGTCTCTTGTCTGTAGATATCCGCTAATTTTCAGGATTGTGAAAGAGGACAATGTAAACAAGACAAAGTATTTTTCTGTTTATTCAAACAGTCCATCCATACTACAGTGTGTGCACTAGCATCGATTTTTCGTTCCAACGGCCCTAAATTTTGATACAGTATTAATGTTTATTACATATACATACCATATACAAATGTATTTTATTTTTAGACGCTGTAACGAGAAAGAAACCCCACTACTTTGTTATTTCAAAGGCAACGACAATGATGTCGGGGGCAGATGTACATATCGGAGGTCGGAAGGAACTAGAAGCACAGGAAGAAAGAAAGTTCAAAGGATGAACAAGCAATGGGTAAAGCACTCTCAAGGTTGTTTTCTCATGTAACGTTTAATTACGGAGAGATGTGCCATTTAACAACCTAAGTCGTATAGTGAGTATGTGTAAGGAATTTTGTGGTTTGGAAGCTCAATTTAAAAGGAGGACGGAATTCAAAAGCTCAAAACCTCTATTTTCATTTCACTAATGACAAAATGGCATTTCAGTGGAAAGCTACTCTGTCATGGAGTGGAGCACTAGTTACATTTTTTGTGTCTGCTGCGTCCGATGACATCGACCTTAAGCTGAGTTCATTTTCTAGCAAATTTTTGTCACGTCTTAAGTGTCTAGTAGATTGAAGCAATAATGTGTTTATCAAAATCTGTGAAATGTATATCATTTCAATAATCCCATAATTTCATGTCACTGTGTAAATGGAGTAGAAATTGAAGATCAACATAATATTATATTGCTAAGAACATCAATGACTTGCCGAAGATGATGAAGCTACAATTTCTATCTTTAGTTTTCTTAGTGTAGATCTGAGCTAGGCAGATGCCATTACATGTTAACACACGACTACGTCAAGTTACATTTTAATCTCAAACGGTCAAGGACATTTTGTACGATTTTCAAAACTTTATATAATAACATATTATCTTGTGAACACTCGAATGTATTCCTCCAAACTTCCAACACCTACAAAATCTAAAAAGTTTGAAATGTTACTTAACGTTACGAAATACGGTCACGGTGTCACGCGTTTAAAAAAAGCTGAGTACCTAAGTGACATTACCTCCATTGCCGTACTATATATGTAATTAAGAATATAATTTGACACATTTTCCCATGGGTAGTTTGTCATAAACCTTGGCTTTGTAGGCTAACGTCTGCATTTGTTAACTTTCATATTTGTACATACAATCTAGCAATGCGGTTTTTAGTATGCGTACAAAATTTTATTCTACCGTCTATGCTTTGTTAACTCTTATATAAACACAAGTATGGAGCATAATTTTATGTAAATAGGTTACTCCAGCCAGTTTAGTATGTTACTCTAGGAGAAAGTGGGAGACGTGACAGTAATTTAATTAAAAAGTTACTTTCGAGATTTAGTTTACTTCAACTATTTAGCAAAGTGGCCTATTATCACGATCGTCAGTAAGACTCCAGTCAAGTAAAGAAATTAAGTGCTTCATGAAGCTTAACAATAATCACTAATAACTAGTGCCTCGTGAAGATCATACCTACCTACCTATTGATTCAATATGTGAAAGTATTCTGAACTCTTTAATTAAGTACACAATTATCCATAAAAAAATAGCGTTGTGATTTCAGGAAGGTCACAGTCAGTCACTAATCGGATTTCCTTCACTCGTCGTTTTTTCATGATTATCAATATGCATAGACTTTACAGTTATAAAAATGTAGTTTTGATGATACATCATTAGTAGTTTAAATTCTCCGGATGCTGAGTTGTCACTGGGCAACTAATTGTGAGTTTGTTCAGTGGGAAGGGGCATGAGTACTATTTACAATTCACTTAATGCTGACCTCGGTGTTAAGTTTGATATGCAACCACGCGGTCATCAACCCACAAAATATATTGTTACACTTCTATGTACAATGTTCTGTGGGGTTATTCATATTTATACATGCATAATATATGGCAGAATCATTGTTGTAGAATTACTATCGCGTATTGTCAACCTGTAAAAAATTGCAGGTGGTATATGCATTTTATGCATCTTCCCTTCCGAGTCCTCATTGTGTGCTTAGGTTGTAAAACGATATACGGAAATTACATTACGCTATCGATGGGGTCATTCGAGAAATCCCTTTATTTTATTATTTTAATTTATAAATGCTTCCAAAATATAGCATCACACTACTGACAGCAAAGTTCCATATTCCTGGAAGTTGCTGAGCTCCATGAGCAGAAAATTATAGGAACTATGCCAGTATGGGAACTACCGCAGTCACTGCCATCATCATAAGAATTGAGATCTTGTGGTGTAGATGGCTCCTGTTCCAGTGAACGGCTTATGCCAAGGACGTTATGTAAATATTATAGTGATAAACGATTCAACGTATTAAGTATTAAATATGATGTAGTCGCTTAGACATGTATTTATTATTTGCCGCTTATAATAATGACATGTGCAAACCATGTAGGTATATTTAAAATGTTGCGTAAGCAATATTCATCCTTGACTCTTCAATAAAGTACACTAAATATTACTACTTTTGGATCTATATTTTGTAAAGTGTGCATAGGGAAGCACGATATGATGAAGTTAGCCTTCTTTTAGCGTCTACAACTTCCGGCTTCATCTGTGTTATATTATGACATGCACCTATTCAATAATCTACATTAAGGATATATTAACGAGACGGTGGTAATATGAGACTGTTCAAAAGCAGTTTTGATAGAATATTTAATTACACTTCAAAGTGCTGCTTTAGCATAATTTAGATACAGCTAGAGAGCAATCAAACAATTACTTTTAAAATATACAATCTGTAACTTTAATATTACCCATAGTTAAAGCATGAGTAGGTACATATATCCATGTATTATGATTTATGAATATAGGTACCAACATATTTATGATAAAGGAAATTTTATGCTACACAAAGTGTCAAGTGACAGGAGAAAACTATAAGATACAATATACGTATAGCGTCGAATTGGTTTTAGCATCACTATCTCGTAAATATAATTAGGTACAAGTGAAGAATGTAGTAGCAAATGATTGGGATAGAGTGTCATTTGCGAAATTTCCCACATCATTTAATAAACTGCTTAGTTGGATCTTTAGATAATGATAATGTGTAATAAAATAAGATATGCACGTGTAAAATAATTTCTATTATGATACATTTGCTTTTGTTTGACATATTACATCGATGATACTGCCATGGAACTTGTTGGACGACCGGAGCTTCCACTACCCTCACCAACCCTCTGTTGCTGCAAAGAATTTGCCGACAGTCCACCAGTAGCTCCTGATCCAGCAGTTTGACTGCGTCTTTGAAAATGAAAGAAACCGTAAATCAGGGGGTTCAAGCACGAATTTGTACAGGCAAAGAGAAAGAACCCCTTTTGTAGGCGTTGATCGACCTGGGATGCGCTATGACTATCCAACCAGTACCATAGACACATCACGTTATAGGGTAACCAAAGAAGGAAATATGTGACAACAATCACCACCGTCATTTTTAAAGTGCGCACTTTTGCTCTTCCAAACGCTCCTATTGTTGACCGTCTCAGTTGTTCGTCTGGAATGAGAAGAAAGGAGACAATTAATTTGATTCAACCTTACAATAATGTATTATCTTCATGGAATGTCTTACCATCTCCCCGTCGCTGAGAATTAATTCGGCAAATTTCCCATAGTATTCTCAAGTAGAACAGGATAATAGTTATAAGTGGGATAGCGTACAAAAACGTAAACCCAAAAAAATTGTAAGCTAACTCGTAATGGGGAGATGGAAAACTGTTAAACGTGACGCACTGTTGATACCAAGTGAAAGTTGGATGGGATTCAACATGAAATATCATTGCCTGTGGGAGACTGCATAGAACACTGGAGAACCACGCTATGGCCAACATGAGACGACATCTTTCCCTAGATTGTGTGATGGAAAATGGATGTACCACAGCATAATAGCGATCCATACTGATGCACATGAGAAGAAAGCCGGAGAGGTAAAGGCCAAATATCCGAGTAAAGGAGAGAAAGCGACAGAGAAAGTCTCCAGCTAGCCACGCAACTGTAGCATGCCATGCAATCTAAAGAGGGAAAAAAGAGTGCACAGGAATACGTATTTTGAGACTGTTGTAGACAGTTTTGATTGGAAAAGTGACGCCAATAGCATTCACACTTCTTAATTCGCATTGTAAGTTATAGAATACGGCAATTTCGTTTAACTACCTCCATGGGCATCATTAGGAACGTTACGAGAAGATCTGCTGTCGCCAAATGAGCTAAAAGTAGATTCACTCGATTCAGCCTTCCTTGTCGTATCCGCAATCTATGGAAGATGGACCAATTTTATTTTGATGTTCGATTACAATATGCATATTATGTACACGAACACCTGCATCATTTTCATTTTGCTATGAAACGTCATCCGGAAAATAAATTAATGAATGCCAAATGCTGCTGCTTTAACTTTTATGAATGTGCCTGAAGCATAAGAGAAAAAACCGACGAAGTGAAAAGAAATGTGAGAACATTGAACATGCTGTCGACAACGAATGTTTATCACGAAAATGCACTTGTAAACATAACTTATCAAAAACGAACATTTTCTTGGTTTAAAAAAAATTTGATCCTGGTTTTTGGGTTTAAAAAAATAACCCTTAAGGTAAGTTGTCAACTTTAATAGATAACTGTTATATATGACAAATTCGGAGATGGTATTATCAACGATAAAGAACAAATTATTTCATTGGCAGAAATTAGTACCGTAACTGTCACTAATAGTTGAGGTTAACCGTTTATATGTTGTTAGTCAGGTTTGTCCTTTTCAACAAGAACCTTTACGCCAGTATGGATTACAATTGATCAATCATCATACAAGAGCTTACAATTATATACCAATACAAGAGTGCAAAACTAGCTTCTCTTAAGCTCGGAATATGACCTGTTGCACCTGGTCCCTGGTTAAACAATATATGTATATACACGAAGAGATATATATGAAGGGATATTTACCCGTTTGGATGTACAATGCACATTAATTTCGACTTTCTATAAATGTCTCTATTTTAATCATATTCCTTTCTAGTGTCAGGTTAAATTAAATGAATTACGCCGCTGCCTGTTGGCATACTATTATTCTCCATCATATATAAGATTTGCCATTGCACATAACTAATAGCTAGTACTAAATTCAACAATCGGCACCAGACTAATTTTATATCAATCATGTTAAAAATTATAGGCATTCAACATTACGCACACTTGGTAGGCTGAACTTTCTACTTAATTTGATGACTGGCGGTAGTCAAAACTTTTCATTATTTAATTATTACGCAATTGCCGTCAATGTATAGCACTGGATAGCATTACTAACAGAATAATATAGTCACAGAAAGTCATGATAAGATGCTCACCGACGAAAAATCAGTTTTTATATTAGTATACATTGCAACTGCAATCGGTAATTACAACACAACGTTCAAATTTACTGTTAAAAACTGATTTTTGATGCCTTCATTTCATTCATTCTCATCATGACTTTCTGACATCAATAGACTGCAATAGTGGTCGTCTGTACCTTATAATCGTGGCCAACACTGTTATGTTGCCAATAGCCGAAAAAATAAAAAGCACCGAGTAAACTACTATGGCAAGTATATGTCCTTCATTAAATTGCATGTCAATAGGGAGCTCGTAGTTAGTAAAATTTGTGTACTGTTCTTCACTTAAGTAAACCATGTTGCTATTATTTCCAGCGTATGACTCCGCGGTTGGAAACGGCTTCACGAAAATCTCTTTAAATTCGAAATTCGATGACGTTACAGTAAAGTCAATATTACTATCTTGTTCATTTATATCCATAATTAGAAATTCAGTCACGTTTTTTCTTCAGCCGTAGTAAGAAGTTAGAAAGATTAATTGGGTGTTGAGATGAGAATCTGTTGTTGAGCAAAAATGGAATGCATAATAGCATTAGTGTTTACTTCGTACTTCGTGCACAGCTTGGCTCCCTGTGAATTCACAAATGTAATGAGTTTTCGCTCAACACATCCCTGCCACTACCATATCACTTCTTCTATTTAGTGTAAGTTATTAGCAACAAAAATGGAGATCACTGATAATGTGTTGCGGAACGGAAACACACCTTCCTCAAAGAAACTCACAAGGAAACTAAAGTGAAAGTGCTTGACAGCCCCACTATTATATTTTGTCGAAGGAGAAAATACTGCAAGTGTTCCAAATTCCAAGTAAATCCTTGTGAAAAGACTTTTATTATTGGTATGCACGAGTGCACGTATACTCAATATGTTTTGGGCTGAACCAATTTTGAAAAAATCCAACAATGACATGGGTGGATAAATGTGAATCATCTTATGACAGGAAATCATGTGATTTAATAGGTGAAAGCTGTTTTCATAACTATTATACAGAACTTCTTTTCAATACAGCAACGACATCGTAAGATACAATAGAGCCAATAATATAGTGCTGGTTAAATTTATGTAATGTCCTTGTCCTATAGTATACGCGATCATGCTGATTTATTACGTTAGAAAAACTATCACATTAATACATATTAGACATTAATGTGCATCCGGTCACCTCAGATCAGGTACGAAGAAAGCTATTGATCATTCTTCACCGTTTATTACAGAACTGAAAAGAAGTAAAGTCAGTCTAGAGAAGGGAAACGTCTCTCAGTCTCTGTCTGTGTGGTTTGTGAACACGACGATATCACCAAATTGCATACACCGATTTTTGACTCAAATGCATAATTACGATGTTTTGATTTTGTCCAAGAACTAGAACTGTATCAATTGTTTTCGGCACATTGGTAAACGTTAACTTTAAAGGTCAGTAGCCGTTACGATTCCCAGATATTCAAACGGTCACCCGTTGTACTGATGATGATGTATGAATTTGTAAATGATGTATGAATATATCACTACTAGTGTATGAAAAAATCCACCCGACGCTTTTTTGGGACTCAATATTGCCGTTTAACTCAGGATACCAAATACCAAGTTAAGCAGATTAGTCATTTTTCATAATCAAGTGTCGGCGTCGTGGTCTTTACATCAATTATTGTTAACGCTTTCTGTCTCAATATACTCACAACCGTTGGAATTGATTGTCATATAAATCAATTTAAAACAAGCATGTGTGAGAAATATTGACCTTACATACATTACAATGTTCGTGATCATTATATATTGCATATTATTGCATTCTGCAGGTCATATGTGCAAACCTTCTTCATTTTTAGCATCTTATTATTAAAGGATAATTTTAGTCACCCCATAATATCATCACTCATCTCTCTTTTTTTAATATCTGCCCGTTGCATGAAAAACATGGCAGAAAACTCCTACAACATACTCCTTTCAGTACGTAAACATCGATTGCCTGCAACTGAACTTGGGTTTGGGACCGGACAAATATATACTGCAACGCATAATCTTGCAATATCGCCACAGCAAGTAAACTATTTTTCTGTCGTTACATACCGAAGCAACTATAAAGGACCCTACCATTATGAAACGCGTTGCATCTGTATGTTATTTATTGCATGTAACAACAGCCTCATTCAAATTACTATTTGAAATACAGACACACTATTTTCAAAGGAGTTACAGCAGTTTCTCAGGTATATGTAACTGAAGAAAAGACTTCTTTCTTGATTGATAGTATACATACGATTTTTCTGAGGATTATTTTGGTCAGTGAACACTTTTATTTTGCTAAAATTTAAGGGAAGCATGATGATTTTTGAGTGATGAAATAAGACAAATTGCTGGCTTTGTAAATGTGTTTTATATAATGTATATATGCAATTTACTTTTCTGGAAGCATTCAAAGTGACATTCGTGGGTGACATCATATAACGGCAATTTAAAATTTAAGCCATCAGTTATTGAATGCATTTTATGATGTAGCAAACCAATTTCATATCGTATTTTTTAATTAAAAAAATAAGGAATTCTTTGCTACCCCACTTTGATGATGGTTGGCGAACAGAGGTTTCTTCATTGATTCTCGTGGCTTTCAAGTGTTGGTGGAGTCTAAGACATGAAATCCAGATGAATTGTAACTGACAGATGCTACTTTTATGAAAGGCCGAAGACATGTTTCAAGTACCTTAAAACACTGCTGAGAACAAAGCGTGTCTATTTTCGTGAACATGATAAAGTTTGTGATTACACTCAGCATTGCTATGTCATGCATATGATGCAATATCTAGCTATGATGATGATAAATGTATAAGTTAATGAATTACTAGGTGTTTCCACGATCAATTGACCTACTTTGGGCAGTTTACTGGGTACCGGTAATTGACATTGGAAGATATATGCCTCGGATCAAATTTTGCATACTATTCATTTCCGACACATTTGATGCTTTCTTAATTAAGTTGTTGTAGATTGTAATGTAAATAAAATTTTAGGATAGGTTCAGTTCAGATGAAACATCAAGCCAAAGCGTAAAGAAAATTGTAATTATTCTTTAATTATCTTCAAATTTGTTTTTCAAACTTTAATGAACAGACGACACTTGTAATTCTCTTGAAAATTGTATTTTCCTATTAGTTGAATTCCTTACACAAGTGTAAGATGTGCAGTACATAATTGATTTATAATAGCTCATAAAGATCAATTCAGTTCACTATATTATGTGATCAAGTCATGTCACGTTAGTTACATTACTAGGTACGTATACGCATGCCATATTTGACAATAGACTATATAAAAGTTCAACTTAATAAAAATACGTTTATTTTTTCGGTTTATTTTTTAATAACTGAAATCTTTAACGAGATCATGTGCATTATCGTAACATCGTAAGTACAATTATTTTTGTATAAGGAATTTCATGCTACAATCGATTCATTATTTAACAATTATACTATCCTTGTTAGCATTTGACACTATCCAATAAAGAAACAAATGTTGAAAAAAGTTCAATGGTTCCAAATTCAAAAGCGTACTTGAAAATGAATAGTGAATACGTAGGGGACATTATATACTATAAAGTCATTTTATCAAGTGTATAAAAAGATTTCTTTACTCATTACATCACCACATTAATTAAGGAATTGAAGTGTTAGAGTTTCTTTTGCGATCTATTATTAAATAGGTGAGTGCTAGTTTTTCGCTGATTGTTTGTTCGGTTAAAAGCGATTCCAATAGGGAATTGTTCAGACTATGTAAATACTACGAAATGAAGGGCATAACCGTTAAGTAAAATATATTATTGTATAAACTAATACACTGTCGTTGTTTTCCTGATTGCAGACGTTCATGTTCATAAAATTTCTTAGAAATACTCTAAAATACTTTTTGCATTGTATGTCTGAGAAATATGGTCTCGTTCCAGTTTTCATTATATCCACATCTTTAAAAAACTAAATCAGGCGGACTCTACTCCATGGATATAAATTATCATAAATATTATGCAGCCAAATAAGTCTTAAAATGTTTCTTAAATATTTTTATACGAAAATTTGCTGCCATCACGTATATAAAAATGTACCTTTCTGATATTTCCATTGCCATTCGGACTGGCCCATTCCCCACCGTTTTGAGTACACAATTTTCTCATCATTGTTGACACTTGGAAAAATAAGCCTCAGCTTTAACGAATGAATGGTTGTATAACACCGAACTTGCAATTCAGATTACCGAAACTTACAAACACGACAGAAGTTACCTATGCTAGCGTTTAGCCAGCCATGAAGATAAGATTTCCAACAACAAGAAATGGAGGGCGAGATAGATGTTACCATCCGAGTGGATTAAGCAGACAACTTGCCACATCCTGCAAAAATTTCCTTTAGATATTTTTATTTCGAATCTGATGGCAAGTGGCTGAAAATAGAGGAAGCATGCAATTTAAATCTGTTGCGGGGTAAAATTTTTTACACAATTTAAAATAAAACTGATTGTTGTCGGTATACCTGTTGCCATCATGCTTATCTATTCTGATAACCTGAACCGTAGAGAACAGGAACAGCTCCGATCGCAGAAGTGCGATTTCCTTGCTTTCTTCGAAAGTGAAACAAGCCGTAAATAAGTGGATTTACGCAGGAATTTGTGCATGCAAACAGGAAGAGACCCTTCTGCACAAGTTGATCAACTTGAGAGGCAGATTGTCTATCCAGCCAGTACCATAGACACATCACGTTGTAAGGCGTCCACATTGTAAAAAATGCAGTAACAATCAACATTGTCATCTTGAATGTTCGAACTTTTGCCCGCCCAACTGCTCCGAAGCTTGACCTTCTTAGTTGTTCCTCTACAAACAGAAACAAACAGAATCGAATATTTACAAATTGAGCATACTTATTCATTGTTTTTCTTTCATTGTCAAAAATTGGCGACCTTCTCTGTTCGTCTTTGTGTTAATCCTCCAAAGTTCCCAGAGAATCCTAGTGTAGCACGCAATAATGGTTACAAGAGGAGCTGCGTATAAAAACGCAAACCCGAAAAAGTTGTAAGCCAGTTCGTAGTCCGGAGTGGAAAAACTATGAAAAGTGACGCATTGCTGATACCAGGTGAAAGTTGGATGCGATTCTACGTGGAATATTACGATCTGTGGGCTGCTGCATAGGGCACTACATAACCAAGCGATGACGAGCATCCTGCGACATCTTTTACTAGAATGAGTGATAGAAAGTGGATGTACAATGGCATAGTAACGGTCGACGCTAATGCACATTAAAATGAAGCCGGAGAGGTAAAGACCGAAAATTCTGATGAAGGAAAGAGCACGACAAAGGATATCACCAGCTAGCCAAGAAACTGTGGCATTCCATCCAATCTGCAATTTACGTTATTAATTGCAAAGTCATGAAATCGACAAAAATTGAAAGGCAAACTTCCGCATGATTCGTTAAAAGATAGAAAATATATCTTGTTACCTCGAGGGGCATCATTAGAAACGTAACCAAGAGATCGGCTGTCACCAGATGCAAAAGGAGCATATTCATGGCGCTCAACTTTCCTTGCTGTTGTCGCACTCTATAAACATAAAACTTGGCTTAATTATAAAATACATGTATTTTTAATGGTGAAACTGATACGTTGCAACATTGTTTTTGTTCCGCTTCATTGTGCCAATAAAATTGTCTCGTCTTCGGCTAAATTTAGTCTATCACACCATCAAAAGAGTTTAATATCTACATGATCTAGAGTCTCGTATAAATGTAAGAGTTCTATCATCATATGCCATTTCGGTTTCCTTTCTCAGTAGTATATCACCGTAAACAAATGGTGAAAGCGTGGATAGTTTTGTGTCAGTTTTATTTTCGAGAAAATGACAATATTCAGTGAAAAATATTTTTTAAATGCTGTTTGATATGAAACATATATACACTTTTTCTAATAATGTATAACTTTTACCTGAAAATTGTACGTAGAACAGAGATGTTCGCAACTGCCGAGAATGCCATAAGTACCGAATACACCACAATTGCAAGAAGATGTCCTTTGTTGAATTGCATATCAATAGGAAGCTCTCTCGGGTCTGGAAACGACAAGCGTGTGGTGTTCCAGGTGTTATTTTGGAGAAGCTCGTCCGAAGGCGATAAGAATACATTATCAGTATCAGAGTTGTCACCAGAGTTACTTATTTTGTCATTTGTCAAATAAAATGAAACATTGTCAAATTCAGCAAGTAGATTTTCCATGATCATATATTTGCCACCACTTTCACTACTTGCACTAGGAGAAAGTAAAGTGAGTTAAATGACATATGGGTTAGACATCCCGCCACCACCATTGTATAGGCACACTGTACATCTACTCACAAAAGTAGGTACCCACTTGGCAATATTCACTCGTCTGGATCTTTTTTGTTTAAAGTCACTTTATTGTCCTTCCATCATAACTAACCTGGGATGAGCCGCGTTGGTATATAACAAGTTCGTACAAAATGAGCTACACGAAAATTCATCGATGTCGTAACGAGTCAGAGAGAACACTGAAAGAGGCAAGAAAGCTTTCTCCGCTTCTTATTTTCTTCTCTAGGTAAATACTAACTTTCACCTTGTAATGAGAATTTGGTGGACTGGATCATCTCAGCCTCTCCTCCAAAAAAGTTGTTGTTTACTTGCTTTAATAACTTTCCCCTTGTCATTGTACAAAAAGTACATGCTGGGCAGAATTACACGAATGAAAAATGTATATTACATTGTGCGCTGAGTACCGAGATTTATATTGAAAAGTCGATTTTCTTTTAGGTTTGTCAGTTGCCTGTGTACGCTTCCAAGTTGCAGCACAAAGTATTCAGAATAAAAATAGTACTGGGAATGTCAGCACTATGTTATAAATAATTCACTTGTTGCAATAACATATTTTATAAATCTATGAGAAACTTTGTATAGCGGCACAGTTGCACACACGCTATAGACTGAATAGAGTAATATGAATGCTTGAATGATGATGATGATAAATGATCTTAAAAGTATGAAAAGTCTGTATATTCCATATACCAATTATCTCAAGATTTGTAACTGATCAAAAGCATACAAGTTTAGAATAGTATTATATTGCTATAGTCCCAGCCCTATAATATCTACTAGGCTAGATATTATGATGTTATGCTTCCACTGAACGGCAGAGCAACATTGAACATACTCTTAATGAAGATTTATAAGTGAACTTGCCACATAAATCAATTGATAAATATCGTTATATAGTTCATGGTAAGTGAAAATAACATGAATAGAATGCATTCATGCTTAAAAGTTGTGATATCAATTCAGGTCACATGATGCATAATTTGTGCAGACACATTACTCCATTGCCTCAGCAGAATAATATTCCGATTCCTTAAACTCCGTATATTCTTCTGAGCAGGGTGACAAACGTTGAGCAGCATCTTTCTTTATTTGTTTTCTTTCCTTCCTTTGACACTCACCAATAGCAGGGGTTTTCGGGTCTACTCCGTCAATGATAGATGCTGTTACGTTATGCGTTTCCTCACCACTGTTTTCCCTTCGGAATTCTTTCCAATATCCAATTTTAACAGCTCTTTGGGCGACTGCCTCCACCAAGTCCCTTGAGACTGGGCGCACAGGTCGCTTTCCCGTTACCACTGGCGATGGCGGAGGTGGACCTGGCACATTTCCGGATGTAATCCACTCCATTTCCTTGCACTTTTTCTTCTGATACAGCAAATAATAGAGAATGACTGTCACCACAATTGCGAGAATGATTGTTGTTAACAAGTTGATGATAATTGTCAAGTAGATGAGATGACGAACATCTAAACAAAAACAAACATATTATGACATTTCTTTTCCTGGGTAAGCCAAATATGTAAACTGGGATTCTCAATTGTTGGAAATGACATTGCCGTTCAGAAATTAAAATAAAATACCGTTTGTACTAACTAACTAGAAAAGCAATGAGGACATATTTTAACAAAATTTATTTATTGAACTCGTAATACGGTTACCCCTTTTAATTTCCTGCAAGATATCCTGCCAAAGTTGAAGCATTATTACTATAAGATAAATTCCCTCAAGTGAGAGACAACTGTAATACTGTTTGCTTTCTGGCCAACGGGTAAACAACATATGAACCAGGAAGATGGTAACCCTGTACTACGCTCGATATTTGGGGTCGAGTAGTTTTTCTTTCGGAGTTTTACTTGACATCGATTAAAGTTCCTAAATGTTATGCTTTACCATACATATCTAGCAATAATAAACCTATTCTGTATATGCCCACGTACAGATATACTATTAATGAAGTTTTTCATGGGAAACGTAATTAACTAGTTCCACGCGCGTCCGCGATATTGTACTTGTATTATACCGAACCTGCAAAATTTGAATACTTAATTTGCTAATTTTACCCTGTACTTCATGTTCTTCGGCAGTGTCATCTGTTTAACCATAACCGTCATGTCAAGGCAAGCAAAAACTGGAGCGAATGTAAGAAGAGAAAATGATTTAATTACGAAGGCTGAGAGCTTCTTATTGTATCGAGCTGGGAGCAATGCAATCCTGCCTGCCTGTTAATTAGTTTACTGTTACTGTGCAAGCAGTAACCAGCATACGAAAAGGCAGTTTCCACTCCAACATCTCAAACAAAGGATTACAGAATAAATTCTCAAGGAATAACCGTTTTGTAGTGTGCATGTACTATGTCTATGTGCATACATTCACTACTTTCAACAAGTCACTTTTTGACATTTTAACACTAAATTAAATTCTCACATTCTTGTAAGAATTATGCATTTGTCAAAGAGCAGGGAGATCTTGACTGCTAGAGCAGCATACAATATGTTGGTGATTTTTACAAAGAAGGTGCCCAGCAAGCAAAATGATTTGTAATAACAATAACAAAACGCATACCTGAAATCGGGACAATGATTAATGCCACTAACTAATCGTAAGGATATTATCATTTTGTATCCATACCACATGTCTCATTGTCTTATCCAAAAATAAATTCATGAAATTTTGAATTGCTGAAAACCATGATCTATAAATACGTACTCATTTGCATATGCAGACAAACTTTAGTTATTAAATGTTTATGAAGACGGTGAAACAAACGCGTGCTGTATTCGCCTCCTGTCATATTTCAGCATACTTCCTCTCCCTTTTCATTATTTTCTTGACAACTTTGAAGTTGCACTCTCTTGTACACATACGTACCTAGAATGTGCTCATGCACAAATTCTGCTCATTCCGTTCTGCTTTTTAAGATGTAATTATTACCCCTAAGTAATTTGAATGTAATTCTCCATGCCACCAATTTAATTCCAACATTTATTTCATACATTGCGGCTCTTTATTAGAGAAAAGTAAATCGGAAGGAAAACTAGCAAAAAATCGCACTCCCAAAGAGACCGTGTCCATAATCCGCACACCTGTGTCTGCATAATACCGCATCACCTCGGTGTGCCCATAAGTAGGTGTGCTCCAACGAGCCTTCATACGACGACATTCTTTTGGATAAAAGGACATGATGATAATGTCAATTTGCCGCTGCGAGATCTGTCTTTTGCTAATACCATTAAGACTTTCTGCCAGTTTGCATTTAACAAAATCTTTAATTTAATCAGCATGCACTTTTCACTCATCTCCAGGCACTGTTTTACAGCTTTCGAAATCAGCAAGGAAAATAAAAGTGTACCAATTTTTTACCAACGTCAAGACAAATGTGGACATAATACACACTGGACAAAACCATGTATTTAGTGAATACAGCACCATGAATACAAAGTACTTTTGTTACTTTTGTTGGACAATTTTGGATGTTTCCAGCGTATAAGAGCGAGCATTCACTAGAAAGTGGAACAAAAGGAAGAGAAGCATTACTTCTAACGTGACTGATAATTTCAACGTACACCTTTCAATTTACCAAATGGACGGGAGGAAATATTCATAAAAACGCTAAAATCTGTTCTTCCTGTCAAAACAAACAAATAAATTACACAGATAAGAAAGAAGGCAGAAAGAAAGAAGTAGACAACAATGAAATTACTTACTTTGTTTTGCTGTTTTTATTTTAGTTTCTGGAAGGGCAAGGTGTAATGGGACAATGTTATATTGACCACGTCACTGCGCACGCATCATTATCTAACTCAATTAGCCAGAGTGCCAGATAACTGTATCACTGTCGGCGTAAATAAAGACAAGAGAGGTTTCACGACGACGGTGACTGCTGGTGTAATTCAGCATAACAAACCTATAAAACAGGTAGAGATCAAGGATTTCTTAGGGCGTAATTCAATTATTATCAAAGCCATGCGACCAGCCACTCCAGAGAATTCTCACAATGCCCCCAACACGGTTCAGCTGCTGCAAACTATTTAGAAGAGAAACAAGACTTGCAATGAACTTTGCGTTGCAAAGTAATGTTTAATATTGTTTGTCATTAAAGCGAGGGATTTTGCCAGTTGCAGCAACCGCTGAGGGAGAAAATATACTTTTTATTCTTTTTATTTTCTTCTGTGTTTTGCCTCAAGTGTAATTCCGGGAGCGTATTTTTTAAATTAACAAATAATAACTCGCAGTCGCAGGGCTTAAAATTTGAATACGTAATCTGCTTATTGTTACAGCGCTGGATCATAATTTACATCATTGAAGTAATATTTAATGCAGTAGCATGCGAGTTGGCTGACTAGTTTTGTGTGGTCCCTCACGCTGACTGATCTGATCCGCTTGAGTAGATTTCCTTTCTTACAGCAGATTTTGGTACAGGTATTTATTTGCTTTTATTACCATTCATTAGAGTATATTTCGGTCTGGGTGTTAGAAATTGGAGAGAGGGAAGGCGGAACAGATTTACTAATTAATTCTCTACGCCAATTCCTCAGGAGACGGCTTCACTTCATTTCTCTACTCTCCAGTCAGACTAGATTATATATTCAAATTTCTTACGCAAAAGAAATAAGAAGAAAGGGAGAAATCGTGTGGAATAATAAATTAAGTGATTCGGAGTGCACTTTTCAACTCTGATTTTCCTACCGACTGATTTCAGACTTCATGAATATAACAGCAGCGAAGAGAAAATGACAATGACACGAGGAGGATAATCATGAACTTGACAATGCTGTATACCATGTCAAACGTTAAGCTCTCTTAACGTTCATTCTCCTCTTCAGTTTCACTCGGGATATCCACTCCAAATTAAATTTAAAGTAAATACATAATATTAGAGATATCGTTACTCCATTTCAAAGGGATCTGTAAGGGATTCTTATGGTTTCCAGAATTAAAAGGGAAAGGATTTATTATTATTGGATTACCAGGATAGCGAATTTGTTGACGATAGATCGATGGAAATGGCGAGGATCACTTTAAACATTTTGTAAGAGTTCATTCGTAGGGCACGTTGCTGAAAATGGGTTTGAACCCCAAAAATACATCTGGCATGTTTCCTTATTCACATATTTAGCATCCATTTGCACAAACTGTGAAGACTTGCAATTAGTAGAATGCCGGCCAAAATTGCTCGCAAAGTCAAAATTTAGATGTTCCCTTCTGGTGAACATCTTTACACATTATGCAATATGTGATCACCCAAAAAAATGTTAGTAATCTACCGTCCACCACCTCAGTCAGTACAGTAATCTTAAAAATTCAAATTTATAACAAAGTACCACAAAATATTTGCACTACCTTCATTTTATCTACACCATCACCTCCACCAGAAGCAGCAGCACCACCAATCATTTTTTGCTTTTAGCTAAATTGTCTTAATGTGATTTTTCAATTTTCCACTGCTGCATATGCAGTCGATACACTGCTCACTGCTCATATCCTTAAATGACTACGACATGCTCAAAAGAAAACCTAATGTGTTATTCTACTTAGGCACGTTGTGCTAATGGCCTGCGTACTTTTTTCCTCTGTTGGTAGATGTTGGACCAACAAAGAGGAACTCGCAGCAGACTATGCAATCAAGATGGAAGACTGATTTATGGTAACGACGGCTGCATCTCTTCAACTTGAGTGACGACGATGCTGATGCTCCCAGTCAATCTGCTGTGATCAGCTTGGTAGGTTTATTCATTGTCGTAATCCTCATCACCAACCAACGACGTTTTAGCAGAATTAAAAATTTAGTCCTAAAGGAAGTCGCAACTTATTTTACTCTTTCGAACAAAAAGTAATCCTGACCGTGTGACATAAGCTTTAGAAGTCCGTCTTTTGCATAAACGAAAAGGGGTTCCTCAGGGTTGGAACAATGATTAAATAATATCTTACCCAATTTAACAGTAATATTTTTGTTTTGTTTTCATAAACAATCAACCAGTGAGGAGCATTTAATGTGCAAAGTATGAAAAGCAGTAAAAGAATTTTGACCTGTTCTGGCCTTAAAGAGAGACTTCCCTTATAGCAAAGAGATAATGGTAATCCTTGTCATGGTCAGTCGTAACCATATTATATCATAACGGCTTTAATAAATAAAAAACTAAATCAAATTAAAATAATCAAGGAGAGGGAGAGAGAAAGAGAAAAAAAGAGCTAAGGAGGCTAATAGTGTTGTTTGAAGGACAGATGGATATGTGTGCATTTTTATTTGCAGAATGAAATAGATTCTCTCTCTTTGAACGAAGGATTCATTACGGCAATAAAGTCATGTCATGTAGAAAAAAAGTTGATGAAACAGTTAGTGGAGTAGCAGTATCATGAACATCTTCAGAGATTCTACTCTATGAATCATATTATTATTATACGATAATATTATAATATTTTATGCGGGACGGACGGACGTGTTTACTGCTGCTACACCATTAAATTTTTCTCGGAGCAAAAAAATTAAATGCAAGTAAGCTTGTTGTTGTGTATTTTATTAACGGCATTTTTAACAACCTTTTTCGCAATACACACTACAAAAATATATGCAAATATGATGAACAGCTGGATTTTTTATTAACTCCGTGTCTGGTTTTTACACACTTTTTCGAGAAGAGGAAGAGAGACGCAGAGGAGGACCGTGTTTCTGTGCTACCGAGTGCAGCAATATCGTGTGACCCCATTAGTAGGGCATCATAATTTTCAACTGCACTGTGATCGTTCTCTTCGTCATCGTCAAATGAGCGGTGGTGCTCAACGAACACAAAAATGTCAACAGATGTGCTTTGTCACCTTATTTCAACAAGATCATTCGGATCCTGTTGAGTCGTCCGGTAAAGCGTAAAGGAAATGAGAATTAGAAGTACATTATACACAGAGAGAAAAGTCATTATGTCAAACTCATATATCTTTTCATGTACTCCGCCAATTCAGAAAAAAAAAACTTAACTACTTTAACTGATATACACTCTTGCTGGTAATAAACGATCCTGGTTTATAGAGTCTCGTAAATTAGAAAAAAATAAGTAGGCAGTTTTTTTTATAAAAAAAGGCGAAAATGTTTTCAAAATATTTTCATGCATGCCCAGTTTAACGACTAAAACTAAACAAGATAGTTATGGAGTAAACGCATTACCCGGTTTTACCCGGGTAGAACAGTTTCGAGATCTCTACTTTACCAAATGGCACGGGCTCTTCCGTTTCAATTGCTTCGTCTACTCTGCCATAAGTGACATATCCAGTGTATTACCATTTTTTAACATAATGAACAAAACATAGCAGAATGAAGCCGAATAGAATGTTACCGGAAAGCTTGATACATTTTTTGACAGTAATATTTTCACCGTTAAATGGAAACTCTTTGGTGTGCTGCTTTTCTTGGATATTTTTTCATTTTAAATGAAACGACATGCCGGCATCCTAAAAGAAGCAGAGAGTGCGTCAAGCAAAGATGTGTACAAATGTTCGCGTGGGCAGATCAATTTCTGTATGTCTCTCTTTTCCTCTCTGATGTCCCTATCGATGATGGTGATGAAGTGATGACACGACACAACAACTCTACCAAACAAACTTGCTAGTTCCATTTGTTAAGACAGGTTCTCCATTTATTATTGACTCATCACATCACTCGTAGTGTAAACAAATCTACTTTGCATCCTGGTTTAGCAAAGAAACAGAACGAGATCATCCATTTTTATTCATTCTTTCTTGAGTATAAATTACATGTAGTTTTTTTTTGCAAATTGCAAAATCGTGACACTTAAATATTTCCCCTCTCTTCATCGGCCGATCGTTGAAGAAGTATGGAATGCATCCTACATAATATATCTATCTACCAAATAACATTTTACATTTTATCTGGCATAATATACTTATATATTAGGAATTTCGGTTTAATGCAGCAGAAACCAGTAGATCCAACGACCCGCCCTACCAACTATTATTACCTGACAAATAACAGAAGAAAAAGAACAGATGCTCTGTGTGTGCTGTTGTCTTGTGTTTCCTAAAAATAACAAAGTAGATGTACAACACGAGAGGTCATCATCACGTCGTGTTACGTAAGAGGATTTTGTCGTTTTTGGTGAATGAATGAATCATGGGCGGTTCTTCCATGAACGATACATTGCACTAATGGATGATAACTTGTAATTATTAGCACTGTTTATATTATTAGTGTGTAGGAATTTTAATGGCGAATAAATGCAAATACACTGTCGTATTTTTTATTTGTTTCCCCCAAAACGGTTTTTATGCATTAATTTTACAAGAGGATCAAGCCATTGCCACCACCACCGCACACAGGTGTCTATGCCTCCTGTACATTATGTCATGTCATCATCATATCCTAATCCTAATTAGTCGTCTATGTTTTGTAAACATTTAATTATTTACGAGCTAAGACGGTGGTTTATTGTTGAGATTTACTTAATTTTTTTATCTTGCTTGTCTTTTAGATAAAATAATAATAATGTAGAAGGCGTCACCCAGTCGCCTCTGCAGCAAGACGACTGAAGACACCTATTATGTGTGCATAATATTCTCTTTTTCTCTCTTTAAAAAATGGTTCAATATGCTGCTATGCAAATACCTACTTAAAAACATTGTACTCCTTAATCTTGCAACAAAGTAGTGTGCGACGGCGACTAAAAGACAGGAAGTAAATGTATGCCTGCTCACGACGACATTCTGGATCCTCTGACTCCCAAAACATCCCAGCGACCGATACGGTACCATGATATGACTAATCAGTCAGTCAGCCAGAAAAATAAAAAAGTGAAGTGTTGCATATGTATGTGTTTTGTATTGTATCGTGATGGATGATGCAGTGCAGAAAAAATGCATTGTAGCGATGTATGTGTATGCATGTATGTACTAAAATAATGAACAGTTCTCCTGTATTGTTTACCAAAGTGCACTGAACTCGGATGCTCTTCTTTATTACAAAATATTTTGTTGATGATCTCGGTCCTGCTAGAAAAATGGTGGTGGCTATGCTGCTGTTGCTCCTGTCGATTTTTATGACTAAAATAAAAAGTGATCAATAATTTTAATATATCGGTTTTTCCTCATTCTCATCTTGGTCATTATTACATCATCCCTCTCCTCCTCGTAAAATAGCATCATGCGGCTCCATGTTCTCCCTACTACTGCCAGGCTTGGGGAGATGCAGGCAGACAGACAGGAAGCCTTTTGTTTTACTTCATCCTCATCATCCCATTTCTCTCATTGTGCATATATGCCTGCGCCTGCATCTTTTTCCTTTCTCTGATGAGGATGACGACGTTGCTCCTGCATAATTACCCAGACGAGAAGAAGAACGGGTTGGATTTCATTTTGTTTCGTTGCTTGTTTGATTTTATTTTATTTATTTATTTATTTGCATGACAATACTAATAAAATCAAAGATGACAAGCGAGCTGAATAACTTGCTTTTTTGTATACAAACTAATATCCCTACAGCCAAACGAGGAGATGAGCCATGCAAGGACATCACTACAGTAATAAGAAGAAAGAAATGTACATGCAAGATGTGTTTGTGGCAAGAAGTGGCAGCAATGGCAAGCAGCAGCGTTGTTTTGTGGCTCTACTGAACAATGAAATGCAGCAGCTACCGCTTTTTGGTGCAAAATGCAAATCTTCTCTTGCTTTTGGTCTGAAAGACGTAATATGAAGACGTGAGGAAGAGGATCTTAAAGACTGCATCTCTGACACTGAAGAAGAAAAGATACGAGGCGAGAGTTGACTATGTTGTTGTGGTTTTTGTGCTTACAGTTGCCTGTTTTTTAATATAATACTTCTTGATGGGGGATTAAAAGAAGATGTGTAAGGAAATCCGTTTCGCTAGTCCTCTCAGAGACTTTGCTTGACGCGCACCACACAACAGCTTATGAGGTGAAGGTGGTGGCAAATGAGAGAATCGTTGAGACTTCCCAAGTTTCACGTTGCCCCAAAAGGAAAACATTATTCCTGCTTTGCATTGCGGATTTAATTGGCTCTGTGCGAGAGTAAGTTAGTTGGTAGTGATTTAATCTTTACTCTTCTCCTTTTTCATTTTAAAGCTAAATTTTAATTGAAAAATGCCATTATAATTTTTTTTCCTGGTAATTTACTCAAAGCAGAGCGAGTAGACTTCCCAGTTGAACGTACGGTGGTGGCAGCATTGATACGGTTTGTTGGAGGAAAGAAAAGAAAAGGAGAAAACATTGAAAATTGTAGACAGATTAAATCATCTCGTGTGCCATTTATACGTCATCGTCATCAGATTATCTCACTAAATCTTGCTGCTGTATATATGTTTGTGCGTTTGTTTGTTGGTAAAGTGTGTGTGTGTAACTTATTAATTGAACTTGTTTATTGGTTTCGTTAGCTAGCAGACGCGTAGACACTGTAATTGTAATATTCTCAATAAATAACTTTGTCAGCGGCAGTTGATGATGATGGCAATATGATAGGATAATATTATGCAATGTGAGAGACCAAAAAAGAAGGACTTCTTCCGTGTGTGCGTGAACAGATCAGATAGTTTAGTTTTTTTTCTCTCTCTATTACCATTCCTTCTACTATGACAAGGCGATGAAGCTGATGATGATGTGGATTGACGCACTGTTGTGGTCGAAAGTGGACGATATATCGCGATAGAGATGTGTTGATGATGTAATGGTCATCTGCATTCTTCCTATAGAGATTGCTGCTACTGAATAAAGAGGATTTAATGAAATTGAATATTATGATCTGATCTTGGTCGTCTTATTTCCTTGTTGGACGATTGGATTATTATTGCCAAATCAAGTCAGACCAGGAGCAACAAAGTCAAAATCAAAATATTTGTGCGTGACTCTGTGTCGTGCGCTCGGGTGCGTGTGCTTAAACGAGTAAACCCAGTATTTACAGAGAAATGCTGATTTGTGTCGTTGACTTTTAAAAACAAGTAGGCTTGTTCAACTAAAATTGTCAAAGATTAGTGAAGCAAGTAAGCAAAAATGTTGAGAACAATGACAGAAGTGGTAATAGCATTGTCATGCCTGTTGTCTTCATGTGAGCAGATCAAGTATGCAAGTTTCGGAAATTGCGCTGACTTGTTGAGCAGTATATCAACCTGTAGCACAAATTATCACGATCAACGTGTGAAAAGATGATTAAACTTGACATTGCCAGTTGTGTAATCATTAGCACGAGTGTACTTTCGAGAAAGAGCGCTAGAATGGAAGGAAGAACATTTGTCTTTTCCCTTTTTCTACTTCATCTGATATTCCAAGTAAGTCTGCTTTCCATTTCTATAATATTTTCTACGAAAAAGGTTGAGCATTTTTCAGATTTTCTTCTTCCTCATTATTATTTTTTGGCAACATTTGGGAAATAAAATTAAGGAAATGCAATATTGTCTATGTTGCTAGCTGATTTCATTTCTTAATGGAAAGGAATTTAAATAAAAGTCGTATTATTATTGTCATGGATTTAGGATGATGAATTTTATGGAAATGGCTGGTACTTCACATCTTGTCATAATAACCATAATGTTCTATCTGTCGAAATAAATGGGACCACATTTTCTGCCGAAATCGCAACCAACAACCACATAACCACACCAGTCCAGCTTCATGATCTTGTTCACTAGAAAAATATAAAGCATTATTTGCAATAAACGTGAATATGAACACCTTTGGCACATTTAACCTACCCAGTCGATGACAGTAACTTTATGGTAAGCTGTAAGGCTTAGCATCAGAAAAAAAATCTTGGCAAAAAATATTGGAAATATGTAAATCTGGTGGTGTATAATTTAAAGGAGTAGTACCTTGGTAAATAAAGCTTATATAAAATCCAAGAGTCCTTCTCGGCAGGCTCCCTCTCTCTCTTTCTAAACTAATGGGCTTGTTCTTTGATGTATTGTTTGACTTTTGAAAATATTCCAAAAATTACAAGCCAGCAAAGCATTACATTTTTACATGTACAACAGATAATGGAGACATCACAAATCAGTACGTACATTAGACCACCAAGATGTAGTACATTGTATGCAAAAAATGTACATGGATAAATGAGAAGCTGCAAAAATCATGGTCCTCATCCTCTCGTTATCATATATGCTGCAAAAGAAAATAGATGTTCAACGGAAACGCGTTTTCTGTTTCATTTTGAATGTACATGCACATGATACGTACGACAGTGAAGGCGGTGGTGATGATGCTTAGAGTGACGGAAGATGACAAGGGAAATACAGACAGTAAGGAAACATCAGCAGACTTGTTTCTTGACAACATCATCAACATCATGAAAAGGGAAAAATGAGGGAAATGATGCTTTCCACTGAAAGATTTGCTCTAGTTTTATCCCCGTTTTTATCAAAGGCTGCATTACATGGCACTAAAACTAAGAAAAAAATGGTAATTGACTCACATTTTTTTTGCAGACGAACAATGAATATGCTACTAAACTTTAAAAATACAAAAATATACTCAATTGAGAAGTAAACGCTTCCTGGTTATCTTTCAATTTGTTGTTGCTGCTTTTTTATTATAAATTTACAAGATTATATCGTGTCGTTTGAATCAGAGTGAACAACTTCCGGAGTTGAATAATAAAAATGGAAGCAAATTCTAAAAAGTGTTATCAGATCAGTGGCAGTAGCAATGGCAGCCAATAAATGAGTTTTTAAAGTTTATCAGTTTTAATGAACAGTTGATTTTTTACACTTGAGCTGAGCTCTTGAGTGCATCCTCAGATAAATCAAGTAGTGACAACGGGAATGGATCATTGATTGACTCACACACATGCGTGAAGACGTTTTAAAAAAAATCTAAATATTGATTTTTTTGTACATTTGAACAACTAGCCGATAAGGCGCTCCCTTTTTAAAAGTTAGAATGAACCTTCGAGAACATTAAGTTGAAACAATAAAGAACACGGTTTGTTCACAACCAAAAATAATGTTTGGTTTGGTTTACTTTTATTCTGCACTTATTTTCAATTTTAGAGATGCATGCAATGAACACAAATATTTGTATAGGTGGCTATATAGGTAGGTGGATTGCCAGGGAAAACAGAGACGTTTAAGTGTAGACCTAGGTTGTTACGCTGTTTGTTTTTGTAGCTATTTTCTGAGACAGTGGTTATTTGATGGCTTTGGCATGTTTGTCCATCGGTCCGCAGATAAACCTGTACATTCTTTAGAATTCTGCAAATAAAATGGTGGTTTACACATTACGTGTGTATCAATATTGCTGAATTTTTAGCCGTAGAATATTCCCAAGGCCCGGAATTCCTTGCATAAGTTATTCATCCACCTATCTCCTGAATTATTCAAATTCTTCAGGGAATTCGCAAATAAACCTTTCAACAAGTTTTCATCATCCTTTGGTTACTAAGGTTTGATTCCACCTCTTTTCTATTCCCGATGAACTATCTGTTTATTTTTAGTCACCGGTGTTGTATCGTTGCATGTCAAAATGACCCACTGATTTGGGTGGAATTAGCAATGTGCGTAGAAAGATAGACAGATAAAGAGAGGCGTACATCAAGAAGCAGCAGCATCACCAAAAACAAACATTTTGAGTGGGTTCGTCGTTCGTCTTCTCCGCCTGTTCAATGAGTATAAAGCCTTTTTCATACTACATTTTTTGAAACATTTTCTGCTATTTATTCTTCTATCATAGTTGCTATATCATACAACCGTTTTTGCATAAAAATCGAACGTCTTCATCATCATTTGAAAAGCAGCTCATATTAAGCTTAAGATTATCCCAAAAACCCACAACTGGTTTTTTATGCTGTCATGGGTGACAGTTCTGAGGTGATGACTTAGAGGACCAATGATCCAAAGTAACCAACATGTTATAAATACTGAAAAATGTAAATGTTTTGGTGCTAAAGTTATTACACCCAGTATGTACAAATTCTCAGACCCACAAGGGTCATTAGAACAAAATTATTTAGTGTATTTTGCGGTGGATTGCCTCGACACCAAACTTTTCAAGTATTCCCGTGCATGGCTCATAAAGCAGCTCTACATATTATGTACATACTTGTGATTTTCGGCGGTGGATGCCCGATAAAATGACTGGAGGCAGGGTTTTTACTTATCTTAATGACTCATTTGAGTCAATGTACCAGACAAAAAAATCACTGGTACCAATGCATCAACGAATCTTGTGGTTGGTTTAAAACTTAAAAGTACTTGCATATCCATGGTTTGGTAGTCTTAGACTTATAGTTAGTTGGTTAAAAACTAAAGAGGAAAATTTTTGCTTCTGCTCCGAAGAAAACAGGCAGGACGCAGAATGCAAGGTAAAATGCATCACTTTTGGCATATTGCTTCTTAAAATTATTCGTACAGATATTTCGACTTGATAGATCTTGCCGGTATTATTGCCATTACCTTTTGTTCTAAACTCATTTGAACTGAAATCATTATCCCGTTTCGAAAGTGGAAAATAGTTTGCCATATTTGGTGAAATGAAGCAAAAATTGTCTGGCAGCAACTCTTATGTGACCATGGTTATGGTAATTTCTCATAATACGCAATATCTAATAAGGTAAAACAAACCAGGTAAAATTTTAATGTGATTCTCAAGTTGACAAAAATCAAGTAAAGTCTGTAGATATAAATAAAACGCGACTATAAAATTTTAATCCGGGGCGAGTTTGCCCAAATAAACTTGAGTGGGATTGCTTACTTCAGATTTTCGAAACTTATTGCATGGGATTTCGCAAAGTTCAGGTGATGTCGTTGCTACATAACTTACAAAGTACAATCCGAAAATCTATGCATTTATGAATAAGACGTCAGATTTTATTTGCATTATTAGCAAGATTAACAGTAATGGTTCAATTCATGCATATCAAAGTGAGCATTCAAACTATGACAGAAGCCATGTGTCCTCAACTTGACTGTCAGTGTCTGTTGTAACCTTGTCAGAAGGTCGTTCTCTTCCATACAGGTATCGCATTGTTAGTGCACGCACGCACCTTCATCATCTTGACTTTTGCTACCTTGCTGATTAAATATTCATTGAATTGAAACCAAGTGACGGGATGCTCATCTAATCATCATTTTATGGGTAGATATCACCCAGGCCCAAAGTGTAAACCCAACACCCTGCATCCTCATCACGTCATCCAAATGGTGTAAACATCCAAATAAGTCATAACTTTTTAACCTATGCATAAAAATTACCTACAAACACGAAAATATTATGTATGCCAGCAAATATCATTTCATGTCATCTACTCCGCCGCCACCGCCATAGTATCGCCAACAGCAAATTACAACTACTCGGCAATAAAAGGTGAACATGCCCACTATATGCAGACGATTTTTTTTGCAAGCTCAAAAATTGGCGACGAGGATCGTACACAAAAATCAAACATACACAAAAACGATATAAAAACAGGAAAAAAGAATACCGGCACTCGGCATGGCAGACCGATATTAGTATTTGCCTTACGATACAAATCTCGATTTTTATCACCAACACCACAAAAGCAATAGGCTTGCGTGGGCGTGAGCTCGACTGTGTTACCGGTTCAAACGCTATCTTTTACATTCTGTGCAGCCTTTAAATTTCATCTAATCTTTCGATCCGATCTCTATGAAAATTACACATTGATTGTCTATCCATTTTTATGGCCCATTTGATCGAATCTCCTCACACGTTTCAAGTTTATTTGCAGACGTGATCTCCAATCTCCCCAGGAAAACCTCGCTTGTCATGTTATACAATCATATCTCTTGCGAATACCGCATAACAAAAATGCAAGCCGACGAAACAACAAAGAAAATTCACTCAGGCTAATCCAAGAGTTTTTTCATTGTCACATGAGATTTGAGATACAAACGGCACAGAAATTGTGACATTGTAGCGAAACACAATAGGAGGACCATATTATGGTAGTAATATTCCCCGACAATAAAAATCACGACATCAACGTCGAAAAAATGATAGTTTTTTCTCCTTGAAGAGAACGCGTTTTATTTTCTTTAAAATGAAAAGATGACGGAAATAATGAGATTTTAAATGGTATCCTTTATATGGCATTTACATACACATACCACATTACTTTTTGGTGCGGCGACCGTCTCCGTCTCATCATGATGATGGTGATGATGCTATAAACACGTCGTGAATTTATTATATCGTGTCTTATTAGAATAATTAATTTGATTTCTCGTCTTTTCTGTGCTTGTCCGTATGTGTGTATGTGTAGCCGATTGGATGTGATGTTGCATCAGCATCGTCATCATCGCAATTATTCCCATCGCCTTCTTCAGCCACAGCGGTGGTGGTGCCGGTGTCGTCGTCATCATCAGCAGCAGGAGATATGTGCAGCAGCTGCAGAGGCGATAACTCGACGTGTCGCGCCGTGTCTGGAATATTTAGCAGGCCGCAGGTAAGAAACGACTGAAAAGAGAGACGCGCATGCATATACATACATATCTGTAATTATGTATGTATGTAAGAAGATCCTAAGATTGTGCACAAATGCACAGATCCGTTAACAGTTAACAATATATATTATGTTGGGTGCTATCGAATTTCCCATAATGGCACACATACTATTAAGATGATTTAATAACGGACCAAATAAACAATTTGAATGGAAGTAACGTTTAATTGTTTAATGCAATGTTTTTTCTTTCAGTTGAATGTTGGTTATAACTTGGTAGCCCATATTCCACGCGGAGCCTGTAATTTGACAATTACTGAAATTAGAAAGTCTCCGAATCATTTGGGTAAGGGCTTGTGGCTGAACTTCTATATCGTATCTATTCCTATTGAGGTAGATAGTGGATGGATAATGCATTTTTAACATATTTACGTTTACATATTTTCAACAGCTTTGCAGAGAAAAGACGGAACTTTTATTTTCAATGGAGAGTGGAGATTATCCCAATCTGGCGAGTATCTAGGAGCTGGAACTGCGTTCCAGTACAAAAGGCAGGATTTGAAAAATCCAGAAGAAATCACTGCACCCGGGCCATTACTTCAACCGATAGACCTAATGGTGTTGTATCAACAGCCGAATCCGGTCATCAAATACGAATATCTCATGCAAGCTTCACCAGGGGATCCTCCGCATCTCCAGCATTCTCTTCCTCCGTCTCCGTTGCTATCACCACCCCCACAAGACCATATTCCAGGCGGACGCCATAGTCAACATCATCATCACCGACACTCTTCCGCGATTTCTGCTGCCACCTCCAGGCCAGCAAGTTATGTGCGATTTCCACCACCGCCAGGATCCGCCTCGTTGTTGTTACAACAACCTCAGCAGCATCCAGCAGCCCATGGATCCATGGCAGCTGCAAACTCTATTCCACCATTTCCTCCAAAGCTTCTTCCAGAAGGTCCCACGCCAGGAAATTCTTTGTATCCTCCCCTTGATCCTTGGAACAATGGCGGACGAAGAAGAGATGGCGGGAGTTCAGCTTCGTCAGAAAAGAAATTTTACTGGAAAGTAGTTTCATACACAAATTGCAGCGAACCTTGTGGTGGAGGTCTTCAGAGGAGCGTCGTGCGTTGTGTTCGTGCCCCTGCAGGGAATCCTGTCAGCGATCGAAGATGTTCTTCAGAAGGACCTAAACCATCCTCGCAACCAACACGGTGCAATGTGAAACCTTGTCCTGCAGAGTGGGTTATCGGAGACTGGAGTAGTTGCCAGGGAGAGTGTGGCGAGGGCTTCAGAACAAGATCCGTTCATTGCCAACAAAGAGTGAGTCCCACGTTAAAGATGGTAGTAGCAGAAGGTGCCTGCCTTTCCCAGCGACCCGAGTCCAGGATTAGTTGTCCATTACCAAGACCGTGCAATCATTGGACGACATCAGAGTGGAGTCAATGTTCTAGCAAGTGCGGAAGTGGGATTCGAAAACGTACCATCATTTGTGTGGGCTCAAATGGTCAGCGACTTCAGGATGGTGAGTGTGATCCAGGGGATAAGCCAGGTGAGCTAACGCCATGCAACATGGGCCCGTGTGAAGGTGCAGACTGGTTTGTGTCAGAGTGGTCCAATGAGTGTTCCCAAAAGTGCGGAAGTGGGGTACAAACTAGACACGTGGTATGCTCCAGTCTTAATCCTTTGGGAACACATAAGCCGTCATACTACTATTCTTATGGACAACACTATCAAAATGCTAGCTTGTACAGCAAAAAACGGGGGAAACCTGGCTCCTCAGAACTTGAGACAAATTTGATTGACGAAGAGGCTGGAGGTGGTAAAGATGACGATAGCCAGATTCATGAGCTCGTTCAGGAGGAGGAGGAGATGGAGTCATCTCAGTGTGACGAAAGCAGAAGACCGAGCGGGGAGCGTGAATGCTTCAGTGAAAGGAGCTGTGGGGAATATGTTTGGTTCACTGGACCTTGGGGCGAAGTTAGAAACAAAAGTCAAAAATTGTCTTTTAATCGTTGAATCACACATTTTACTCATTTAAATTGCCCGTTTACTTTCTTACTTTCAGTGTTCTGTAACCTGTGGGAGTGGTCTAAGAACACGGCAAGTTCTATGTGTCACTTTCACCCGAGGCAAATTCAAAGTCGCTTCTGACTCTTCCAATTGTCCACCATTTAGCAAGCCGGAAGAAAAACAAGTTTGTGACTCCGCCGGTCTAAAATGCCCTCAACGTTGGTTTACCACAGAGTGGAGTGAATGCTCCGCTCTGTGTGGAGGTGGACTTCAGAAGAGAAGCGTGAGCTGTCGCGCCTCCAACTGGACCTTGCCCTCTAGTTTGTGCTTTGACAAAGATCGACCTGTGGAGAGGCGCTCTTGTAACGAACATAGATGCTCTACTATAACCACCGCGCAGGTTTCCACCACGTCTACAACATTCACAGTTTCCAACAACGACACCGCCATGTTCAGGGACACCACGGGCATTCTTCCCAGCCCCACAACCTCTTTGGTGTCCCCGTCACAATCCTCGTCGTTATCTCATGACAACCGTCGTGTATCTTCATCCTATCGTCCAAGAGGACCAACAGCATTACCATCGGAGGGTCTGTCTCCATCCGCTGATGATGATGGTATGAACACATTCATTTTTTTAACGATTATGGCCGTGGCCATGTTCCTCAAGCAGCACATGCAAACTTCTGCGTTCATTTTTCAGATCATCCGGAAAACTGTACAGACGAGTATCGTAATTGTGCTCTCGTTGTCCAGGCCCGACTCTGCCGTTACAAATATTACCGTTCTGTTTGCTGCAGTTCCTGTTTGGATGCTACTATATAAATAGCTTTACAACCCTATAGAACATTTTTACGCTGACCTCACCTACACCACATTTCCCACCACAAATTCCTCTCTCACATTTTATCTGTACTCTTCTTTCGATTTTCTCTCTCTCGTTCGCTGTCAACATTTAAAATTTTGATGCAGGTTAAGTCTTGGAGTAGATAAGTCACCAACAGCACACCACTTCCACGAAAACCAGAAGTTTTTAGAAACACTTGAACACGTCGGATCTCAACAAGAAATACAATTTCCTGTTTTCCTTTAAAAACCAAAAACATTCATGTCATAGCCAGCCAAGCCACCAGCAAAACTGTACGCATCGAGCAATAAAGCAATGTGTTCCAAAGCGACCGACCATGATCTGATTATTGAGAAAACAGACATTTTTTGCCAAAAACCCATACATAAAGTAAATAATATTAAGTACACTATCTGCAGTTGTCCGTCTCATGCCAGACTGGTGCTAAAATGTTGCTTTTAAAAGTAAGTAAAATAAATAAATGATAAAGATTTACAGCGCGTATGTACTTTTCTGTTCTGTTTTATTTTGATTTTTTTTATTAAGGTTAGACTTTTTTATTAAGACACATCTATACGGGGATAGTAACTATACAAAATGTGCAAACTACTAAGACGCTATATACTAACTCTTTACAAAAATTATTTATTGAAACAAGCAATTATGTAAAATATACGAATAAAGTAATTTAGAAATGCAAGCAAATAACAATAAATTAATACCGTGGAGTGCTCTTCATGTGATAAAAATATTATTGATGATGTTTTTGTCTCCTTCTTTTTGTATAAAGTAAAATAAAAAGGTCATTCTAGCCCAATTTAATAAATCAAGTTATTAATAGAAAATGAAAAAAAAAATCCCTTGCACATATGTACCTTCTATTTATATCGGCGGTACCGGTTAAAACCACATTGTTGGTCATTTTTGGACTTTCCAGAATACCTATATTATTTATACATTGTGCAGGTTTTGTCTTGAGTTAACCGATTTTTACGGGCCACCTTAGCTATTTTCAAATTTTGTTCATTTCATTTCACATACATTACACGGATGGGCAACGGATAATATGCATTATGTGAATTTTAGTGAATCTAAGATGGTTCGGTCCTTCTGAGAATATGTCGTTAGTTTGTTTAATGGGCCTATCTCGGTTCTTTTTGCGTTTATTTACCTCTTTCCTTTCACCTTTGTACTAGGTGGTTGTTAGCTGCTGAATGATCTACAATCTTCAACTGCAAAAAGAAAGATGAATTATGAAATGTTTTAGACAGAGGCTCTCTGATACTGACTTTTATGGGTGCGTACATAATGAGCCAAGTAGGCATTCTTGATTGATAAAAGTGTATGCATTATTGTGTTCACTACTTTTGGAGTTTCTTCTTAATACACACATATCAAAGTTGGTTATGTTACCGGTTATATTGGATCCTCACTTGTTTCAACCGATAAAAAACTGAACCACATTCCTTATTTAGACGCGTACGCCACTACTGCACTACACTGCCAACAGGTAAGGTAATTGCACACCTAATAGGAATGGTTTATTGAGTGCTGATCTGGTCATCCTGCTAATTACATAACCACAACCAAAAACTACTATTTAAAATGCAAATCAGATGGCTGAAAATCAATTTTTATTATCGTCTGAATTTTGCACCAAAGAGAACCTAATATAATGTTTCTCGTATGAAGTCGTATGCCATGTTGTTACCTAACCAGGCAACACCAGGTTTCGTTGGGGCTAATTGAGAATGATGTTTCGCTTTCTCCATGCAGCAACGATGTCACCGTTGTCAAGTGTTGGAACGAGTCCATGTGGCGTGATTTAATACCGAATGTTAAAATGCATTTCATAAGATACGTAGGTATATTTTGTTTCCCCTATACATGATATTATTATACGTAATTCATTCTCCACCGAGCTAGAGTTGTCCCACTGATTTTCACCATTACCATTATCCAGATTCCAGCACACCAGCAGCAGGGAACAATGTCACCAAGACACACACGACGGGATCGTACCCACCTGGACAAGATCAACAATCATAAGATCAAAGTGGCAATATATTTTTTGTACTAACTCAAACATAAATGTGCATGCATGAAGATGGTACTTACATTGGCACGTGCTATAATTACCTACCTGATTATCATACGGAGAATCACATGTGAGTGCGTTTAATATGAGACCAAAATTGTTTGTCCGAGGTAAAAAAATAGAAACGAGGAAGCATACAGTTAAATGGAGAGCAAAAATAACCTATAAAATTAATAATGTATAAATAACGCATTTTTCTTGTTTTTCTAAGTACACGTGCATCTTTTCTAACAAGACATTTTCCCCTCCTTCCAACCACATATTTTCTGTAATCTATCAATACAGTATCGTCATACATACTACGTATTATACTCGTTTTTTAAAATGGTATTATTATTTTGTTTTAGCATAGGTATTTCAATTTTTTGTTCTTATCGAGCGAATTAAAACAAACCATGTACGTAGGTTGCTCCCACCTATCCTTAATCACATTATAAATACTTAAAAAGTCAAACCTAAAAATAGGCTGTATTTTGAAAAATAGGCTTGGTCAATCGCACGTTTCCGTATGTGCACGTCTCACTACTTGTTGAGTGTTCAGGCTGACTGAATCACACAGGTCAGAATGCTAGGTTTATAAGAAATATGGAATTTCAGGGGAAACTTGTTACAATGCAATGAAAGGGCCTATGCCCTAAGTAATTTGATGCTATTTTGCTCTAAAGCCAGATAATCCTGCTTTCTTGTGAAAGGGTACTTACAAAGTTAGAAATAGTTTTGAGCAAAACAGTGGCTGAGGAGGTGGAATTTTTTCTTTATTTTTCTGGGATATTTATAGAAGGCGTAACTGTTGCAATAATAATGAGCTGTGAGTATACTTTGCTGCTCATGTTGAGATATTCAGCCAGTTCAGTTCTAGTTGGACAGTGGTCAACAAGTTGTAAAGACGCAGAAAAGGGGTTCATTACTCACACGCATGTGTTCTGATAGCATTTTTATCATTCGATTATAAGTTACTAAAATAATTTCAATTTGCTTAGGAAAGGAAATAAAAATGAGCAAAGAAAAGAGTACAGACATTTTAAAGCAAGTTCTCGGAATTGTGGAATGGCTCAATGGAGAGTCGCCAACAGTGCCGTCGCTAAACTGCCCAGAAAATCCAATAATACGAGCTTTGCAGGCGGAGTTGAGTTTGGCTCAGAAGAAAGTTGCCCAAAGAGATGCGGAGTTGGATAAACTGCACCTGGAAAAATGTCAACTAGTCGAAAAGGTAGAGGCAAAGGTTCGAGAAATAGGTCAGCTACAGGCACAACTGGAAAGGGAAAAGTGGGAGAGATGTCATGCCGAGGTGAGTATGAAAGATATGGCAAGATCGGTGGCGAGACTGTACGAAAGAATTGACGAATTGTTGGCGAACATTGAAAATGATGACGATAATCTGGTGCTGGAAGAGGACGATGATGTCCAAATTATTGGGGTACATAGACCAACAACAGTTTCAGGGCCTGGCCTTGAAGAACTGTGGAAGAAGCTTGGAGTTGTCAAGAATGGAGTCAAAGAGAAATGTAGAAAGTGGGAGGAACATGGGGAGGAGACAAGAAAACTGTTGGCAAAGACGCAAGATTTTATGGAAACCATAAATAAAGAAATGAGTAACATCCAGAAATCAAAGCAACTTTCAAACAGGACTGTGAAACCGTCCACTGTAGAAGTAATGGAAAATCCACCTCCAGATGAAACGCCACCAAAACCATTCGCCACAACTACTACAGTCGCCGTTAATATTAGTGAAAACGAAGTACCTTCTAATGACCCAATTTCTCTTAGTTCGTTAGCAGCAAATTTACCATCTGAACAATCACCTGAAAATAGACAGGACTCGTCCACGCTTACATTAACATTCCATCGGTCAACGCCAACTCCTCCAACCACGGAGTATCCGCCACACCAAATTGACTTTTTTCATAGTTTACTAGGATTACCGATTCCAACGTCGGTTACCTTGACGCCTACCTCACCACCACTGCCAGCATCACATTCTCCCCACTCCATACCGTCATTACCGCCACAACAGCAGTCGACTTCAGTGATTAAGTTTGCCAAAAGTGTCCCTGCTCCTTCACATATTCCCAATTTACATCCTCCGCCTCCTCCTCCCGTTCTCCAACCATCCTCAGAACCCATTCAACGTTTGCATCAAATTCGTAGTCATGGCGTAGATGACTCCAAACGCCAAATCGGATTCTTCTGTTTATGTGGCTTGGAATGCAGTACAAAGAAAACGCTTCAGTATCACCTGCAATATCTACAAAGTAGCAACGGTAGCATCGAGAACGTAACAAAACCTGAGGATAGTGTTAACCTTCCCCAGAATCCTAATCATCATCGCACCAAAAGATGCAAGCGTTGTGGCAAGTTCTACACTGGAGGAAAGGAGGGTCTGAGAAGACATATTCTTCAAGAGCATCCCAACAAGCCATATCAACTTCAGAACAAACCATCCTCAAGTATTCCCATCAGCAACTTTCCACAGCAGACACCAGTCCTGCCCATTGAGTCTCACTATACCCCATTTAAATGTAGCGACTGCCCAGAAATTTTTCGGACCGTTGTTCAATTTCGTCTACATCATAAAGTTAAACAGTAAGTTTTTATGATTACAACTATTCATTTTTATATTAACATAATTCATTTTATCCATTCGTTTTGCTAAAAAAATCTTTTTCATTTCCAAACAGCAGTGGCAGCAGTCCGCTGCAGCATGCAAGCTGGAAAAGTATTGATGAACTCCTATCATAATAGACAGAATAGAATGCTGGGTTGGCTATATCAGTTTTTCTCAAGAACTCAGATACGAGCAGACATATATGCAAAAAAATAGTAGATGAAATGTAAAAATAATATCCTGTTATAAGCAATGCGAAACACAGTGTTTGTTGTAAGAAGAAAGTGATAGTAGGAATGCGAAATATATTTTTAGGTACGTAATAAAAGTTTAGTTTCGGGTTCACAAGTATCTATTGTTTTATTTTATTGCATACATTGTTTTCTACACATAGATATGTTTATAATTTGTTTGACTTGACGAGAAAGAAATAATGTAATTCAGTTCCAAAAACAAAACTACCGCGGACACGTCAGCAATTACACGTAGACATATTTTTAACACGTCAGCACATCATTCTAGAGGGTGTTTTGGACGGATAGTTGAGATGGTGAGGTTTACCGGATCCAGGACTAATGCCAAAAAATGCATTTACAGTGGCATTGAGATTTACTGCACTTTTACACTGAAACTGCAATTTCCAGCACCAATCCCAGGACCCGGATGACAAAGTGTGAGCCTTTGTTGTCCGTCTTCAGGTATCCAAAACCCGGGAGTTATGGAGCTTAGACGAGGAGGATATTTAGGCGGAAGTATTAATGAACTCAGGAAAATCCTAGTATTCTGAAACTTTAGCGGAGATTGTTTCATGAAGATACCTACTGTGGTGTGTGTGGATGAACACTCGGTAAGATTTCAGAATTCTAGGACATTCCTCCGATTCAAAATGAAAGCCAGCGCACAGTCTCTGTCCCTCCTCCATTTTGGCGAAATTCCTCGGAATGTATGTAGACCTCGCTGCGGATCCTGGTGCAGAAATGGCGACGGTGATGTGGCTTTCAGCAGAGCCATCCGGTACATCAAATGCATTTACGGTGCTGCTTAAAATCACCGGACAATGCATCCAATATACCAGGCGGGCACTCTGAGACTTTCCAGTCGTCCCGGCAGCACGGTCCTTATCGACGTCCGTAGGGCAACTCCTTCCACGTTCCCTGATGATGTCCACCGTGGATCTGGTCCGTCAGTTATCTGCCGCTCATCCTTCCACCCATGGCTGCTTACGATCCTGGAACAGTCTGTTGAGAAGGGCCCACCTCCTGAAAGAAACCAAAAGAACATTAATATTTTAATTAATACTACCTAAATACCTTACCATTTTAATATTTAACCACCTTACCTTTTGGCTTCTCCCGAGTCCAGGGATCAAATGAACCAAGTTGGCAGAGTCTGTACCGCTTTTTATACGTTTCTTTCGTAAATGGAAAGTTGTCAAAATTTAATTTGAGATGATGTCACTTGGTTCTGTGGAAAAGCCATAAAATTTATTGAGAAGCGAACAATGAGCCATTATGATTTACTTATTGTTAGTTTCATTTTCCATAACACTGTAAATATCAGTGCACAAAGGCATAGAGGCAAAAGTTTCAACTGCGTGTGCATGGATTTTTTTTACATCGGGGGATATTCATAGTTAGAATCTAAATGGGAATATTCCACAATACCCCAAGTCCCAATGCATCTAATTAATTAACACTATTTGCAATTAATTATTAATTAATTAAAAAAATTACCAGCTAAAAGTGCTGATAGTGCATTTACTTGTGACGATCCTTTATTATTTCATGAATTTATAGAGAATATGGGTACTTAATTTTAGGTATCAAGATCAGGTATGTAATTGTAAATTGTCATTCTCATCTCATCTTCCATTTCCCTTGCATGGCCACATGTTAATTACGTTAACTACCTGATGTCCTTGTTTAGGTTTAGTTTAATTGTAGTAGAAATGAAAATGCCAAATGTTATACAATAATGGAAACAATATAAGAAAACGCAACAACCAAAACATAATCATTGTAATTTAAATTCAAATTACCTTGAACTTAAAAGTTTGTCAGAGTGACGTTTCACATTAAAATAAACCATTTTAATAAAGTCCCGTCAGCATAGCATAATTTATAAAATCAATTTAAAAAATTGATAGTTGAAATTGGACAGCCGATGACGTGTATTTAACAAGTTACCTCATAATGAGTTTTAGAGTGTCTTGTCAAAACTGGAATCTATGTTGTATAAAACTCATAATATGTTCAAACAAATAACTTTAGTCATCTTTAAAAGAACTACATTGAAGCCATTGCAGTTTGTGCTGTTTATTTTTTCTTTTTATTCATTTATAATTGTTTTAGTAAAGTGCCTCAGTAGATTAATGTTTTTCAATTTCAACGTACGAAACATATACATACACATAATATCCAATTTAATGAAATATAATGTCAGAGACTTGATATGATTAACTAGATAATTGAGCAGCATATTGCGTAAAACAGACTGAAAGAGTTCGACAAAGATGGTAGACAAATTTGATTATTATCTACATGTTCATGACAATCACATTTTGAAAGGACAATATCATTTAATTAACTTTTGTACGTCCAGCCATTACATTTCCACATTATTACCGCATGTACATAGTACCAGGCGGGATGCTGTGACAGCACCATGAAATGAATGAGAAAGTCACGGATGCTCATTTTCCCCCATTAACAGAAGATTTAATTAAAACCTCGAAGATGCTTGGAAAGTCAATATTGATGATGTTATTAATATGGTCGCTGGTCGCATTTATTACCGTTATAGGGGGGGGGGGGTTGATTGATATTGATATGGCTTGGGTAGCAGCAGTGCGATATGATGGTACTCCATAGCGAAGTGGTTTACGACAACGAGAGCATCGTATCAATAGAGACAAACATTCTAACAAAAATTCTGGAAACAGTGGAAAAAATGATGCTTGCAAATTCTTGGGAGGGAACTCCAATGGAGTTAAAAATTGGTGCATACTTGTATTCTTATCATTATAATTATTCTTTTTAATCCTGTTCATGTTCTTTTAACTTTTCATTGCCACTTTTGGTGCCATCCTTCCAGATATCCAGTTTATCACTGCTTTGGCATGGTTGGCTATCTGTCTCCTCATTATGGCGCTGTTGGTTATTCTGGTAGTTTTTCTCTGGTTCTATCGTTATCTAAACAAGCAGAATGACAGGGATATGGACAATGCTGCAGATGCTGCGGGGATGAGAAGAAACGAAATTGATTGGACTCCACCGACAGATTTCTTTCCCAGGGCGTCATCATTATCGGCACGAAATCGACAAAGACCATCATCACTTCGAACGGGCAACAGCAGCCTTCAACATACTATCCAGAGATCTAGAAACAGAGGAGGAGAAGGACGACGTACAGGTACGAGTAGAGATTTTGTGGAGTCAGCGGTTCGTGCGGTTCGGCGGGGAAGATGGAAAGATCTTCAAGGGGACTTGACCAATTGGGAAGAGTGGGAAGTTCGGGGAATTCTAAGCAGCGATGAGGAAGAAAGACAGTTTGGTCAACTGGCAAAAGGATTGAGAACCGGGATGCCTCCGAGTGATAGGGCATTGTGCAAAGGTGTCTGGACTATTCTTCATGGTAAAGGGCATGCTCGTTTCAATTAACAAAGTTAGAAATGTGGTATCATGGAAAGTAAATAAAAATGTACAGATAAAACACTTGGAATGAAAGTTTTTATTTTCTAAGAAACTGTAGCCAAATTAACAATTTTACTTCCATTCGTAATATCCGTTCCACCACATATTATATTAAAGCCTATATTCCTTCCTATGATTTGTAAAGCTGCAATTTCCCCACGGGTTATTCCTCCCACGACAAAAACCAAACAATTCCTTCCCCTTCCATACGCTTCTCCGGTGGATTTAAACTTTACCGAGGTAAGCTTCTCTGGGATTTGATAGGGTCTCAGGTGATCCTCAATTTTCTTTTCCGCCAAGGCACTATTCATTTTTGGAGCGACCAAAACAGAAAGTACTTCCTCCACCAGTTTGGCAACAAACGGAGAAAATTTTCCATTAAAAATGTAGGATGAGTGGTTTGCTGTACTGAGATCTACCATGACATTGGCAGGTGGTGCTGTGGGATGAAAATAAAAAGTATAATTAAATATAAATTAGGTTTTCGGAAGGGAAAGTCCATTAAATTTTTACACAAGTCATCCTTACCTAATTTTTTAAGAATCGCCTGTGCTGAAATCTGGCTGCCTTTGGAAGACGGAGACCCACCGGAACCAATCGAAATATTTTGACTTGCAGCACCTGCCCCAGCTGAACTACTGAAGGGAGACGCTACACTGGTTACTTTATTCACCACCTGCCCAATCCCTTTGGCGTTCACCTCAATTCCCTTGAAATGGTACAAGAGCCCCATTCTCTCCAAATTATGTAGTGTTATCAAATGCTTAAATCCATAACTTTGTACAAATTGTGTCTTCAAATTTTTTGAGTCCCTCAGTCCATCCTGGGCCAACGTTGCCAAGCAAAAAAGTCGTAGCACTCGAGCAGGATCAAAGCTCCTTGCCATGGCATCCTCCAAGTAGCTTAGAGTTTCTCTATTCTCTACATTATCGACAATGTTATCCTGCAGGTCCACCAATTTCTTGAGATTCACCTTCTTGTTATGGAGGATAGCTTCAAAAGCACCAAAGTGAAGAACCAGCATTTTCTTGAGGGCCTGAATTTTTTGAAGATCTGTCGACACAAACTTTTTCATTTGCTGCAAGTTCAAACCTGCACTTCCGTCTTGCATTCGTCTCGCTTCCTTCTCCTGGGCGAGGAGATAGCTGACCACCTGAGAAAAGTGGAGATTCCTAACCTTCTCAAAAACCTTGTCATTGGTCACGTTGTGTTTCAGTGGAGGATCCTTTCCAGTAACCTCCACTCCAAAAGTCAGTGACTTCCCTCTAATCCCAAACATTTCATCCAACACGGCTTCATATGATAGCGGAATCATCATTGGAGTTACCCAGTCAATATCACGATCCACGAGGATAACAGTTGGAATGTCGGATTCTTGGCGATTGTGAGCCTTCAGGTTATTCGTATATATTCTTTCAAACTCTGTTTGCATTCGGATAATACTTTGAGAGTACTGTCCAACGGCAACAATGTGACTAAAGTCACCATATATTCCTCTCAGATTGAAAAGGCACTTGGCAATGGGTGCGAGGTAGGATGTGTCCTGATGTAACCACAGTTGGCTGACAATGTCGTCAAATTCCAAACTCAGAATATGGTCCTCCAGTGGAAGTAGTTCGTAAGAGTATTGACCAATGGTGATATGCTCGTAAATCCCCTCCGACTCAAAAAGACAACTAATCACGTGCAGAAGACGAGGCACGACAATCACTCCATACGTCATTTTCACCGAGCGGCCAAGATTGCTGTTAATTTGATCACAGACAAAACGAGCGCTGATTAAATCAGAACGAATCAAGTATAGAACCTGATTCACTCCAGACTCGAGGGGCTGAGGTGGTCCACATTTTTCCAGCTGGTAGACTTTCTCTACGCCATGATCCCTGTAACCATTCAAAATTAATAATTAATGTCATTCCTGAACATATTAGGGAACTGCAAATCGTACAGCAATTTAGTAAGGATGATTCAAATAAACTGTCACTAAACTGTAAGAATTTAAAGTTGGCAATTAAGTCCAAGATGGGAGTCAACTTGGCATCAATCACCAAAATCTTTTTTCCCCGTTTTAATCTCAAAGCTCGGATAAGATTCTCTCGGGAGACGGCCCGAATTAAACCTATATCGGGAGCCATTATTGCTAATGTCACTATTTAATTGAATAATTAAAAAGCATTTCAATTAGTGAGCCCATTTAACACAAGATTCAATGTATATTCCTATTTAATTTTAATTGCTGTTGATGAGAGAGAATCCATCATCCCCAACGCAACACAGATGTGTGAACAAACAAACAAGTGTCCGTCATCTGGTTTTGTTTTGCTTCATTCTGCAACATCACCTGTTTTGGCATCGCCTTTGTCTACAACAGCCACTCTAAAAACATCGCAAAATCAGAATCAATTTCCTCGACGCATCCATAACCATGACTATAATAACCATAATTTATTATGCTAAATAAAGTAAACTACAGTTAATTCTGTTTTAACCCCCAAAAGAAAGACAATAGGTTTGTTTATTATTATCATGATAACATTTAATTTCCCCCAGTGTGACAGGAGTTATGCTTCGTACAAACGCTAAACATAGTAGGTTTAAGACTTTATATAAGATGAACATGATATATATCACAAAGTTGCTAAGGTAACCATCACCGAGAAAAGTTGAAGAGTCACTTAATTATTTAAGTCGTACATTATAAATAAGTTGTCGTTGATTTTCAGCTCGCTATGTTAATTGTAATATCCGTGAATTCGTTTGAATATGCGGCAAGATATATGTTTTATCTACCGAACCCACCTCCGATGCCTCCGAATCCTCCCCCATAGCCACCACCACCATAGTTGCCAACGCCTCCTGAATAGCCTCCACCGTGTCCACCACCGCCAACACCGCCCAACTTACCGAAACCGCCGCCGCCATATTGACCTCCATAGTTATTGTTGGCATGGATTCCTAAGAAAATGAATAGAAATGAGAAATGAGCGCACGGGCAATCTAGTAAATAACGAGACTTTTTTATGGTGGTTATCTTTGAATACCTTTGCCAATTCCAGCAGCAAAATTTTGACCGCCATACTGACCAAAATTAGCATTTTGTCCATGTTGTCCCTTATTTGCGTAGACCGCATTGTGTCCCTTGTCGGCAACGTTGTGGTGGCCGGCAACGAAATTTCCTTCGTTGGCTTGGTTGTTCTTTTGCAGTACGTTAGCATGGTGACCATTGAAAAATTGCTTTCCGGCGAGATTGTTGTTGAAGGCACCTTCATCTCCGTATTTGTCATAAAAGTCATTGTCATTCTTGACATCATGGAACTGAATGAAACATGGAATCATGGAATTTTAATTTCACGATAAACACATAGGCCGGTAGATTCTCGTCATCCAATACGTGGCGATAATCTTAAAAATGGAGATATTCGAAATTTCGAAACGATAATGTTGGAAGGCTATAATTTATGATTGCTTACGTTATGACTCTTGGAAAACTCGTCTTTGTGATGTGTGTTCCTGAATCCCTTGGTGGCATGACCCTTCTTGTGAACGCCCTTGGTTCCGAATCTCGCCCCCTTTACAAACTTGGTGGCAACGTTGTTGTTTCCATAGACAGTTCCATCAGTTTTTCCAGCTTTGGAAACATGACCCACTTGTCCAAACTGTCCCTTCTTACTAGCCTTGTTGACGTTTCCATGATTTGCCTTCACGTGACCCTGAGTTCCTTGAAATCCCTGATTTCCCTTGAATCCCTTGGCGCCATGATTACTGGACTGGAATTTGTCATCGACCAACTTGACATTCTTGTTCAAACCACCATAGTTTCCACCAAATTGGTTACCACCACCATAATTCTTTTGTCCACCAAATCCCGTGGAACCTCCATGACCCCCGCCAAACCCAGCACCACCCCCGTAACCACCTCCAAACCCTCCTCCACCTAGATGACCCCCTCCAATTCCAATCCCACCATATCCAGTAGCAGCAGATTGGAGATCTCTCTTGGCAACCACAACTTGTTGACTAGCTGCAGGTTCGTCACCACCAGTCTCACCTTTCGTCATCACTTTGTCCTTGTCGTCAGTCCCGTTTTTGTCAGTCATCTTTGTCACGACATCTTCAGTTATCACGGCAACAGGCACATCCTCCGCAGAAGACACCGCTACCGCCACAACAACGAAAAGCCCTAAAATGGGCAACGCTCTCATTTTTATTATCTTTGTACTTTGTTCAAAAAATCACGAAAAAATAGTTGTACAGCCACTTGGATGAACGTGTCCACTGAAGCTCAAGAGAAGAATGCGGTGTGGTAAAAGAGGAAGCACGGAATTTATACGCCAACGCACACATAACGCCACCATCATCATCATCGTCAGCACCAGATTTCCAGGTTGTCTCAACCTGACACTGTCTCCAAGAAGTACTCTCCGCCAATAGCAGCGTTCAGTGATGATGATGGTAGCAGTGAGTGATTCAGCGTAATTAAAGGGAAGATGGATTACCATCATCGTCATCATCATCCCAAGATAACACCGTCTAACCAACCAACCATAATGATTGTCTTCAAAAGACTCATGATCATCATAATGTCTAGTGGTCCAAGAACCTGAACTTGCTGCCGAGTCGAAATGGAGAGAGTACGTAGTCAAGTCAAACAAAGGCTTAAAGTGAGTTTTCAGAAGAGAGAGAAAAAAAATCAAGACATATTTTAAAGGAAGGTCGAACCGATTCAGTTAATTTTTTTGTTTGTTATGAAAAACTATCGTAGTATGTATGTATGTAGTTATTTGTCATGTTGCTTGCTGCATGAAACATTTTTGAGCACACTTGACTTGTTAAAAGTTGTAAGATCCTGTAGCAAAGAGAGTGTGTGGAGGAGTGGAGGGTTTGATGATGATGATGGGAATTTTTCCACGCCCATCATCTTCTCGAAGCAGCAGCAGCGGCGGTGATGATTTGATTATGTCTTTTGTACCTCCATGTACCATTCATAAAAGACATTACTTATTGTACTCACTTGCGTATTAGCCACAATAACAGCATTACTAGTTGTACGTGACGGATGCGTCAAGTGACAATAAAAAACATAAAAAAGCTTAAGTAAACCTGACAATTTTGCCGTAAAAATAGTAAAAATTGGTTGCTGTGATAGATGACGATATAAATAACATCAATATTGAATATTATGTCTGGCTATCATCCGTTCGTTGTGAACTCTTTCAGTGAATAAATACGAAAATAATTTAAAACAACATAGCGCATCAAAAGCAACATAATTTTGCATTGTTTGCTGACAATTGATATGATTCTAACGTATAAATGTCAAGGAGTAGGAAGTACGATATGATTTAACAAAAAAAGTCATTCATTCATTCATGGCGTTGCTGCCGGGACCTAAGACTTTTGTGCAACGATTTTTGGATGATGGTTAAAACAGTAATGTCGCTGTATCGCATTAAACAATTATGGATCAATCAACCATTCTCATCATGAGCTCGTCCAACGAATACTTTTCCGATTGGCGACCACCACCACCGATATGCATTTTGCATCATCATTGGCAATGAAGTCACAAGTCCACATAATATTATTGCCATTACCTGAAAATTCCAATGAAGCAAATAATTAAATAAAAACATCATTCTCCCATCATTATCATTGTGTGACAAATAATTTGTTTTACACAGAATATCTACCGATATATGTAAGTATTTCCCTGAGGAGCTGAAAGGAAACCGCAAGTTTCAGCATTATTTTCGAGTGCTTGCGTGCGTAGTAGATTTGGGCACAACAAAGCGTCCATCATTCTGAATTTTTTCATTGTAGGAGTGTATTCAACCATGTCGCCATTGTCACCATGAATAAACTGGCTACAAAGTAGCAAGTAAAAAACATAAACCTTTATTTAGCGTTTTACTGTTATAACTTGCTAAAAGAATTCTAGAAATGTACCTGCAATTGTTGATCCTGCCAAAATAATTGACGATGGCATAAATAAATTACATGATGTCTTCCTTACGACAGATAAATATGATGCTAAATATGATAAATAGATAAGTATGACTGCAAGAGGTATGTCAATGATACTTTAAACAAATACATTGGTATTCAACTTGGATTTTACATTAAGTAAGGTCTGAGTCAACCTTAACCTTACCAACGTAAACGTTTCCAAAGAAAACTGCGTATTACTTTGATAATATACAATTAATGCATTTCAGGAAATATTATAACAGTTTTTTGTCAATGGCAATGCGACCATAAACTCGTAAAGAGTAGCAAATGTCACACAATGCCATTGTTGAGGAAATATAGATGGTAATTGATGAAAACCGTTGAATGATGTATAATATGAACTTGTAGTGGAATCCACCGACTATTAGTGACAAGTGAATGAATGGAACATAATATTATCACCTGTACGAATAAAATGACTTCTCCAACCACCCACCAGTGTTACGGCTCCTAATTATAAAGTTTCAACGAGATTGCAGACTTTAAAAAATGTCAAGGCTGTGCATATATGCTAAACTCGTTTTAGCACGCTGTAACGGCATATCTGTCACTCGTAACCTTTGCCAAACAACATTTCAAAACTTGATTCATTTTTGGAAATCTTAAATTCAAAATCTAATTATGACAGGAAATTGTCCACAATCCTGTTCATATAGGAGTATCCAGCATCCTGTTCTGTAAGAGTGAAAAATACCCTACTAGAAAATACGGTTAGACTTTTTCTAAATTAAATGCTTTATACCTAATATAATCTTTTGAATATATTTATGAATGTAGTGTATGCAGAGAAGCGCTTATCGCGAGTCGCGAAGCGAAAAATAAAACAAAGTCAGGTAGACCACTTCATTTGCGGTCAGAATGCCCCAACACCCGTCGGAACATTCTGCAGAATATGAGCTCACATGTTTTTATTTTCGGTAAATACATCACTCACATCACAGAGTGAAATGTTATTCGAGGACTGAAAGGAGCAACTCCTTTCTAAAATGTTGGACGCAATTAACAACTCCGAACAATTTTAAACTGTACTTTAATAGCTATTAATTGACAAGCGACTAATTTAAAGTAATTTGGTAGATTCTGAATAGAGATAAGATGCTGCCCATAAGTTTACTAAAAAGTTCTGTGAGTGTCATCTCTTGTGCCGGACACGGGTCAAAGTTTGCAGCGTTTGCAGTGGCTCATCATCACAATTACAGATATTCCTCATCAGTATCGTCGTCAGCGACAAAAGCCGATTTAGAATCCATCAGTAAATTGGCAGATGAAGCGGACAATGCTGGTGGCAGTGAAGAAACTAGTATAGTGAAAAAGGAGACGGCTGACAGCTCTTTAATAAGTAAGCATGAAATGATAACTACACTTTAATAATCAAATGCAAAATCTTGTAATTCATGATAAGTATTGTTATAACTAAATGTAGGCCGAGGACCTTTGCCATTAATTACAAAGCGTGAGCTGAAATACTTGCATCCGTCCAGGACCCCGCGTCAAGCTTGGGTTGAAAATTTGGATACGAAAGAGGAGAAAAAGTTGGGACTAGTCGACCTCCACCCAGATGTGTTTGGAACATTTCCTAGGATCGAGTTGATTAGTGCAAATGTAAATTGGCAGCGAAAGTACAAAACTGTGGTATGTTTAACTTTTTAATAAAGGAATGTAACAATAATAACTGTGTGGGTGGCGTATAAGTAACAATTATCAAAGCATTTTCGTTATTTTTTGCTATATTTAGAATTGGAATTGGTCTCCTACACGTGGAGAGGTGCATGGTCCCAATACGAAGCCATGGCCGCAGAAAGGTCTCGGGAAAGCTCGCCACGGAGACCGTCGATCCCCTCTTTGGATTAAAGGCGGAAAAGCGCATGGCCCTCGAGGACCAAAGTCCTATTTTTACATGTTACCCTACTACACACGCGTTCACGGCTTGACCTCCACCCTGTCTGTTAAACTCGCCCAAGATGACTTGAAGATCGTGGACAATCTGGACCTCCCAACGGACGACCCCAAGTTTTTGGAGGATCTCGTCAGTGAGCGCCATTGGGGCATTTCCGTGCTCTTTGTGGACGACACTGACATTGTTCCAAAAAATATAGCTTTAGCAACCGATAACATAGCTCACATGAATATCATGCCTGTTTACGGTCTTAACGTCTTCTCCATGTTGAAGCACGAAACGCTGGTGCTGACGCTCGCTGCTGTGAATAAAATCGAAGAAAAACTTGTCATGCATCTGAATCGACACGAGGCCAAGCCTCCGACCGGAAGAAAACAGCGACATGCCTTTGTGTGAAAATAATGAAATTATCAAGAATTGCATATTATATTCGAACTGATTAGTCAATTCAACAGTTTTTCTCTTCTCGTTTTATTATTTTTCTTGTTATTCTTCATTTTTAATTTTTTTCCAACAAAAACGAGTCTTACAAATTTAATCAGTACGGCTATAATAATAGTCATTTATTATAGAGATGTTCTCCATGAAGTTGTAGCAAACATCGTTATAATATTCACTGTTTTATAACAAGAATTATAAGTATGTATAATAAAATTCATTACTTATAATGATAATGATAATAAATTCTAAAAAAATCATGGGATGATGGATTAGCACCGTTTACGACCGATATACATAATTGATAATTAAGTCACAACATTAAGTAATTAATTAGGATTAATATATTATGCTTTTTTAAATAAGAATTAACATTTAATTATAACATCTCACCTTCATCAATTCAAAGTTAACTAGTTAACTCAACGTATCTTTCTTTGTACTTAATAAAAATGACAAAAACGACAAAAAATGTCAAATGTCAGCTCAACATAGTAGGATTTCCCTGTACACAATTACTTAATAATTAACTCATTTTTTAGACACCACGTGCACAACATTCAATTTTCAAAATTGATAATATCGATAATAGAGACCTAATACTTACACATACCAATTATTACTTCCGGTTAGCAACAATTAATTAGTAATTCATTAATCAAACATTTTTACACCGTACAAGTAAATAATTAATTTAGTTAATCGTTAGAGAACGGACTTGGCTTGGCATTATTATTTTTCATTGAACAACAGAATTTCATTACTGTGTGGACGACAACCACGACACGACCACATTGTCAAAATGTGGCCGTTCTTTCACATTAAAAAATTATTTAACTAAAACTATCGCTCAGATAATAAGATATTCAATACTTGGCTCAATAATTCGCTTCCTTTTTGTATCTCCCTTCGGTTTCACATTTTTAGTAAATTGTAACAATCATTGGTTCCTGTTACCTTCGTGCGTGGGTTTCGTTTCATTGAAAGTATATTGTACGCTCATATTAAATGCCTAATTAATTCGAAATTCACAAATATTATTATGAAAACTTGTTGAATCCTTAATTTGAATGATACTGGTTCCATCCCCTCCATCAAATTTAATACCCGTTTAATACTTAACACAAGTTCTTAAATATGTAATAAGCTTCTCGGTAAATAAAAATTTGAAATTACTATTATGCAAAAAATGTTTTAACTGAATTATACTTAATTCAGTGAGCAGGGATGTGTCCTTCCTTATGTCTACTTATAAACTTTAGTTACTCGACAAGTTAAAACCTCACGTGTAATGATAATGACATCTTGGGCACCTACGTTAAATATAACGAAAAATCCTCTCCTCCGTCCCGTCCTCCCTTTCTAACGTGCTAAATACTATAACATCTAACCTTTGAATTCTCCGTTCTAATTCTTTCTTAGCACTAAGCCATTCTACATTATGTATACAGATATTATCGTAATCTCTCAATGAAAGCATCTACTTTTTTGCCTCGGCAGATTTACATATCTAGTTTAACAAGAGCAATTTTGACTAATTTTAATTGTAAATAGAAAAACAATGACCTCTTGGAATTAATCTGAGCAGAGTTCCATAAAGGTTTTTGCAAAGAGGAAAGCTTGGGTTCGAAATTTTGTTTTTGAAAGCTTTGATTTTTTGGCATATATCGTTTTAGAATCTCATATTGAACTTATCAGCGAGATCGTCCACTTGATGTCTGAGCCTCTCTGCCGAGTTGGTGTGGTGGTAGTAATGATGGTGATGATGATGAGAGCGTTGCCGGGGCTGAGTTTTCGCTGTGCTAGTCGTAGTAGACGTCAGTTTTTGGGCAGCGGCGGAAGCCGTTGCGGAGGATGAGGAAACGGTTGAAAGTACGGAAATTGTATTCATAGCACGGCCAGTTCCCAAGGAAGCGGAAGATGTAACAACGGAAGGTGTATAAATAGAGAACAAGGAGGAAGATGACGACGACGACGACGGTACAGCAGGAGGAGGACGAGGCGGAGGTGTACTCAGCGGCATGTTCGAGAGGGAGGCGTATATTAACGACGGGTTGGTGGGTTTCGATGACGACGACGGTGCCTTGATGGAGGACTTTTGGGGCAAATTATGATAATGGGATGGATGTTGCGAGGAGGTTGACGATGATGAAAATAACGTTGTTGACGGTTTGGGTGGCGGCGGAACCTGGTAGTGGTGGCCGCCGCCACCACCGTCAAACGTCCCACCGGAAGCGTCCTGTCATGACTTGCTCATGCTTCCAATGCTGAACTGAGCGTTGCTGCTGCTTTTGCTGTGAATATTATGGCTCTGATGATGGTGGAGATGATGGCTGTTAGAGTTGGGACTCAACGAAGATATGGGCGTGGTTGTAATTATATTATTTGAGGTGGTCGTTGTGCTTATTCCTCCTCCTCCTGATGAAGAATTATTGGAATTGGATAACGTTGAACTAGTTGTGGTTAGAACAGAGGTGGAGGACGGTGCCGTAGCACTTCGCAGTTGTCCAAGAAGAACACGCACTTCGTGAAACGAAGGTCGAAGATCTTGACTTAAATGCCAGGCTTTCTTCATTAGCTCGTATACCGGTGGAGGACAACCCTCAGGGGCATCCATTACATAGCCATGCTCTACTTTACGAAGCACGTCGTTTAATTGCTAAAATAGAATAAAAATGTCAATTTATATTTCTACCATCGCATCGCCACGTGAAAGCATGGACAAAAGTAATCGTTTCGCTTACAATTCGTGGATAGGGCACCCTGCCAAACGAGTATATTTCCCAGAGGAGTATACCAAATGACCACATATCTGACTTGTTTGAAAATTTCTGAAAAACATAAAAGCATAAAATTAGCAGTTTTTATTCTTGGACTATAAAATATGAAGCCAGAATGATAAACTCTTACATTTTTCTTTAGAGCTTCTGGTGCAGTCCATTTAATTGGAAGTTTCCCTGACGCTTCCGCGGTCACTGCTTCTTCTCTCCAGGCCAACCCAAAATCGGCTACTTTGGCTACTCCCTCTTCTGAAATAAGTACATTTCTTGCTGCAAGATCTCTGTGAACTACTCGGCGTTTTTCCAAGTACTCCATTCCGGAACATGTATCACTGAGAAAATATGACAGGCAATTAGTTTGCATTACGTACATAATCCAATTAGGTATGTATAATTTTGACAAACTGGAATTCTACTCACAATGCAAAATTGATCTGATCCGTTTTTGTCACATGTAGCCTGCCACGACTGCGTAAATAGTCGAGCAGAGACCCTTTACTCATGTACTCTGTCACCAAATAAATGTTTCTTCCCTCCAGCACAACTCCCAACATTTGGACCAGATTCGGATGGCGCATTGACGTCATGAGACTTGCTTCTGCCAAAAACTTTTGTGCTGCTTTACTAGAGTCTTTGAGAACCTTAACGGCCACCTTTTCCCCTCTGAGCAGACCCAGTCTCACTTCCCCAAACTCTCCCTTGCCTAATGACTCGAGCATTTCAATATCCCTGTGTGAAATGGCCCATCCTGCTTCCAGAAATGCCTTTGCGTCTACACAGTACTCTTGATGACCTTCCTTTGGCAAGCATTTGCAGAGTCTGGTGCAGAGTCCGTCCGCGTCCTTCTCATAGTGCTCCACTAGCTGGGCAAGATTATCGAAATACTCCTCCTCGTCGATTGTCAACTGGTTGTCTTTATAAATTACTCGGTAGTGCTCAACACGACCTTGCCAGCAAACGCAGAGAGTGTAGTCACCAGGGAAATTTGTTGACTCCCGAACAAGAAAGAGGCCATCCTCCCGAGGTCTCAGCAGTTCCTCCGCCTTGTCTCTGGAAATTTTCCCGTGAAACCATGGCATAGAACTCAGTTTGACTTCAGTGCGTTTTGGCCGGGGTGGAGGGACTATGTCAGGGGGAGGGCTGGAGCCGGCCGTTTTGCCCCTCCCCAATGAGTCTGAGAAGTCCATCCACTAAAAATATTCATTCAAATGCATATAATGATCGACAATTTAAAGAATTTACAATTAATTACATTCAATACACAAAATACGAAGCTTTATCTACTCACGTGATTAGATATACTCGCCGTCTGATTCATTGGGAATCCGAATGTAGCAGATTTCATTAAAACGAAATATAGTTTTATATTACAGTTACTATACAGTACGGTGCGTCTTTTTTTCGCGCACACTTAACCACTACCACATTTAACTTTTAATGTTCAATTTGACAATGTTCACAAATATTAATACGTTTTTCAAAGTTCAACTATCAACTTTTTATGAAATCGAGTCCCTCTTCAGTCTCTTTTTGCTGAGAATATCCAATTTCTTCAGGAATGACGACATTGTCCACGAGGGAAAGTCACTCTGATGGAATTCTGAAGGCGTGAGCATTTTTACAAGTGAGACACGTACACTGCACACAATACTACCATCGCTAATCCATATCTCCTCAGTCTCTGCGTTTTAATTTGCGTTAAAAGAACGATAGGTTGTGCAACAATCTTCAGTTATAGTTAACAGAGTTATATTGGAGTTTTAAAAATCCTTTATACATTTGCCATGTATGGCAGCTTCTTTTTTCCCACAATTCACACAATGTATTTTGTCAATTTCACAATTTATACTGCTGGCTGTGCATATATTCATCTCACATCAACGAAACCAAGCTAGTTAAAATACTTGTCAAACTAGTCATTATATTTTTAGTTCAAAAAATTATCTCATCGTTTGTTATTTCAACCACATCAAAAACGCTTATCTATTCCGCTTGTGTTCCAGCATATCAGACAAACTTGCATGGATAATAGGTACACGCATAACAACAACAACAACGCACTCGCGAAACAAGTTGAATTTATTTGGATGTAAAAAAACTATTTTCTATTTTAATTCAGTCGGAGTGTTCTTGAGCTTCTTCCCATGATCACTGGTCATATTACAATGGCAATGCTGTATGCATTACATTGCCTGTCAATAATAAAAACTGTTCTGAAATGACGATGATGATGCGGATGAGGACGATGACGAAAAAGGAAGTAGATTCTAAAAAGAGAATACTTTTAGTTGTTGTTGCTGCTTCTGAGGCTGATTAAATTACAGGTAAACTGCATAAATACAATGATTGCTCGTTGTCGTGTGGTTGTATTCTAAGCACGTTATCATTTCATCATCATCATCATCCCATCGCATAATTCCAAACAGGTAAGGAGAAGATGAGACGAGTTGCTTGTAATTTCTGAGGCGAGGGTGGCCGTGGGAAAATTCTGGTCAGAGTTCTCACGCTTCCACTTCCACTTGTTTTGAAATTTTTGAAAAAAATGCAAGAAAATACAACTTGCAGCGTCTACTCTGCTTGCTTGCTGCAACGATGTGTGCTCCCGATTGTTTTCCTTGGCTGCATTCAATTGTAAATACGTCTAGAAAACACCCAACAAGTCAATGATAAATAAATGTTGTATTGTTGATGTGCGATTGATGAGGTTGGCTGATGCTTAATTGACAACAATAGTAGAATAGTGTAATGGGATGAATGTGTTGTTATTTGGTTTTGGCAGTTAAATGTAATTCGTATTCAGTACAATTCATATTGCTATTATACCTTGACACAGTGTGCGCCTAGAGAAATGCTGTTAAATTGACAACTCTTTTCTCGGCTAATTGATCAAGTCTCTTGTGGTATAATTTCCACTCACTAATTAAGTTTGTGACAATGAACGTCAGGGTACAGTTTGGCGAGGAAACACTAAACACCGTTGATTTTTATGATGATGATAACTAGAGTTTATTCTCAACTTGCTAATTAGCAACAATTGACCATCAGCATCGTATCATGAGCCTCTTTTGATTGCTTTGAGCCTCCCTTCCTCTTTTGGTTTCCTAAACACAAAACAAGAAACAATACAATTATAGCGATAACATATAGATTTAGATTTAAAAATAAAGAACCGTGTCTAAGAAATTGTAGCAATTTAATAATGCCAATGTACTCCAATTCTCAATAATTTACTTTTTACTTCATTCAGCTAGAAATTATACACCTAGTATAAAATTACTGAGAACTCCCATGCAACAATAATAGATTCATTCAAAATCATCTATCAATTACTGTTAGAAAAGTAACAAGTAACTGAATAGTAGTTTATTAACTCTATTCCTCATAACCTTCAAATGACAATCTCTGATTTAAAAAATATTTATTTCCATTTTTATTCTAACTTTTCTTTATCGAAAAATGAAAGGCCCATAAAATATTTTGGCAAAAACATTTTTTAGCAAATTATTCATTATTGTCAGTATCAGGAGTAGCACGAAAGTTAGATAAGGTGCACTGTGTCAATATATCACAAAAGGAAAAGTTAGTGTTGAATGGCATGACCAAATATGCAAATTGAAAGTGCGTGAAAAAATGATACTCAAAAGTCCATTGGTATAATTGTCAACCAATTCGCGTGGCTGACCATTACCCAAAAATAAACGTTATCTAGTGAACCGCACCATTTTTCCATAAATTACAGGCCTAACTATTTGCAACCTCAAATCCAAACTGCTTATTAATAATGAGTCATATCTTTTAGTAAGCATAACAACTGAAAAAGGGCGTGCTTCATGAAGCAGTACAGAACACTCCTCCATAAAAATATAATATTCCATTTCACCATTTTTTTATTTAGTGTTTTGTTGCTGCATATGTGTATTTTATTTGTATGTGCATAGTACGATATAAACCGATACAAGATTATAATTATCGCTCTTTTATGAGAATAATGTTGAGAACAGAAAGAAGCGAGCAGACAGCAGCACCAAAAATAATAATAATTATTGCTGAAAATACGCATTATCATTAAACTATATACCGTTCACATTCACCACCGCGCATAGTCGCATTCAGCAATTCACATTTACTCAAGTTGGTTTGCATTAGGGAAAATTTTTCAACGTTTTATGCTCTGTTCCTTACTAAAAAGGTATTCAATTAGCTAATAAAAATTCTTGCTTTTTAATGAGCCACGCCATGACCACATATGTTTGCAGTGGTACTACACATAAGGCGCAGCACATCACTACGTGCACATTTTCATCAAATGGTATACTATGCCAATGCGTCAACTTTCAACGAAGATGAATAAATCACGAAAATCATAACTTTTTTTATTTGGTAGAAGGTGCCTATTTGAAAATGCTGTGTCGTGAGCATATTTATCGAGCAGTAGCAAAAGCAGTCATTAGGCATATTATAGTCGCCACATTTTAATTACAATTCAATAGTAGACGATGGTTAATTTATAGCTCGCTTGATTAAATTATTATCCCAATAAAATAAACGCTAGTGTGGCTTATTTTAAAGTTAAGTACCGTAACACATCAAGGAGCTAGGCATATATGTATGGCTTTTATTCGCGTTGTGCTAAAACTATCAACATGATCTTTTAGTGTGTTTTGGAGGAGCTAGCTTAATTTTTAAACGTACTTGAAAACTTATTGATTACTAACGCATGTTAAGAAAGGATTTTACTGCTACAGCATGTTGTGCATGTGTACTTATCATGAATATTTATTTTGATGACTACTTTCTATACCTAATTTTCAACTACTGACTAAACATCACATCAGTTTTATCAGACTGCGTGCCAAAAAACGTGTACTTTTAATATTTTTTAACTCTAAGTTTAATGCATCTTCATAACACCAAAACACAGCCTTTAGAAATTATCTCTCTAAACACTATCCGATTCCATTTATTATTTCACTGTCACTGCCTCCACAAACAAATTCCATAGAAACAACAAAAATTTCTTTCCAAGTCCATGTCTAATACCTGTTCCCACTTCCCATACACATCCAATACGGGTGCACATTCAGCACGACAAAGTTACAACTCGAAAAATACAAAAATATTCGAATAGTGTGGCAATCATTTGCATGGATTTAGCACAACTTTCCACAAATAATTTTTGCAAACAAGTGTTTAAATATTTATTTATTTCTTAAAAAATATTGTTACCTTCTAAAAAGCAAAAAGATGAATTAATTTTAATCCTCGTTAATGTCACCAAGTTTATTAATAAATCTCACTATCAGCACTCCGTAAATATATTTATTTGTTTGATATAGTCACTTGAATTTTCACTTGACAGTCATTACAAAAAAACAAGTAGCTTTTTCGTCCTTTTCCATATTTAACTGTTATGAATGAACGAGGAAAAATAGCAATTTAGATTGACAAGGCAAGATGTTTTGACTGATTGGCTGTATTATTTTATTTTGCTTTCGAGCATTTACTCGAATAGCTCTCTGCTGCTGCGTTTTCTATAACAAGTTCACTCGCATAAATATACATTCACATTTTTTACAGGAATTTGCCAGGTGGCACGACCATCATCACCATTATGTTACCATACAAACTCTTTTCTAGCAAGACCTTATTGAAAAAATTTTAACCTCTGTCTCTCTCTTTCTATAGCATAGCTTACTGGTTCTTAATGCATTGTTGATGAGCCTACGTACAGGACAGCCAAACACAGCAACATCAGGGAAAGGCAAAATATTTAACAAAATTGCCTACCTGTAACGTACAACTATTACTGTACTCAACAACACTGCACATCCACATTCATTGCTACATGTTAGCTCATGTTATATTGATAACCAGACTGTGTAGCCCCAGCCAATATTATGTTTATACATACCTACATATACATATGCCAACATCACTGAAAAGTTTTATATTATCTGTGTCTATATAGTATATATAATAACCCTGTCTCTACTTTATGTACGCATGTAAAGAGTAATCTAGTGTAATATAGCCAATGTACCTACATAAAAAATGATCTCATCTCCTCATTCTCATCAATGCAGTGCAAACAAGATGCATGTAACTCGAATAAAGTACACTACCTGTTTTATCAAGCTATGAAAAGTTCATACATTGTTATGTGCCCAAGAGACACAAACTATTTAATAATTGTTCAAAGCCCCACTATCATTTTGTTGCATGTGTAATAAAAAATGTAATACAAACATCAGTTTAACTCTGTATAGGTATGTGCAAATGCAATATTAGCCAGTGTGAGAATGCCTAAAATGTAGCGTAATTCATGTGTGGGAGCATGCATATTTGCATATTGCATTATACGCGTGCACGCTGATGATGATGAACTTTATGCCTGGCTTGACATATTTTTTATTGTCTCGTTAATCAAAATAGCGTAATTTATGCAATTCAGTTTGCTAAGAAAAACTCATTTACGTGTAAGTATTTACTCTCTTGCTTTCAAACTTTTTACACCGAGAGTAAACATTATAAGTTTAAAGAAATGACAGCATATACGCTGTGTGTGATATTCATACATTTGAATCGCGTGTACGGTGACGGTTCAAGAAAAAGGCTAGTATATTAATTAAACGATGCGACGCAAAGAACTTAATTTATAGCAAATTAAACAAATTCTTTGTGATATAAATTATCTTTGAACCTTCAAGTTTTCGATTCCTATTATTTATTGATTTTAGAGGACACGCAGACGTACCCAACAACCTACAATAATAAAAATATCACATATTGTGTGATACCAACTATATCGAACGAATTATTGTTAACTGAAACTAAAATAACAAAGGATACAACAAAATTTGCAGCTCTATTTTATAGCTCTATTTAGTGTTGTATGCGATGATATGATATCGAGTCAACAATTGACGATGTAAGAATCAGTGTGGTAGTGATGCAGGTGGATGCACATAAATAGAAAAGAGAATGTTGACTGTAGTGCGTCGTCTTCATATTATTATTTAAAAATGATGGCACATTCATTTTGTGTACACTATCATTCCGATATAAAATGTAATTTGTCAATGCCACCACACCTTCCCTTCAGTTTAACCTTTCAAAAAATGTGATGCCAAGTATCCGTATTATGCATTCTTTTGCGCTCTTAAATGCACTCACAACAAATAACAATATTTGACTTTGTGAGCGACCAGACGTGAGCAAATGTCAAGCCCATGACCATGCGTTCTACTCCTGCATGACGGATATTATGTGAATGTATTATCAATGACTACGTGGCTTAGTACACACCTTTTTAAAATGGCAACGTTTGTAATTAAAACTGAAATGATTTCACAGCCTTTCATATCATATAATCATACTACAACGAAATATTCTACCAATGATAGTGACATTTGAAAGATCATGGTTCATCATCTAAGTATTTACTGTAACTATAAACATTGGTTTTTTACTCATTACAATTTCTTTATGTAACTTTACCCGGGTAAATAACCTCTCATTTAGTTTGACCATAAATTTATCTTTCCCACCAGACGAAAATACACCTGCTGTTGATGTTCGAAGCGACGGGAAGTTTTTAAAATATGTACATACTCGCTGTATATTTTAAAACCACATATTTTGCTGCAAAATAATATGCAGGGAAATGCACTCAACATGTCTACGGAGCAACCCACAATTCGAGACACTAATATAATGTTACATAGAGGCACACTAAATAAAATAGACTAGTTAGAAGCAAAGACGAACTATTAAATCTTTCTATGAATGGAATGAGAGGAGAGAGCACTTGCTCATTCAAACCTCACCTTGTTTCTTTCACAATCACACGGTCAATTCAAAAAAAAAACTTTGAGCTTTATCCTGCGTTATAACATCAACAGAGACAACAATTTATGATAATGAGTTTTGTCATCATCGTCATCATCAAATAATCGTCATGGCAGCAATAGTTGTTGCACTTTTACTCGTGTTGGAATATCATAGCACACCACCACCAACCTTTGTAATCTTGTATCTTATCATCGTCATCATATCAAGCCATTGTTGCATTATTGTTAGTCCCATACTTGTTGTGTGGCTCTATCCATTCCATTGAAAAGAATACGTTTGCTAAACAGTTTGCACACTTTACACATTATCGTCACATTTGTAATTCATAGCAAAACCTTTTAAAACTGTACTGCACTCACCTACCGCTGCACTTTTTAATTCTGAGTCTCGCTTCTTGATAATAATTTTTTAACAGGTCGTACTTGGTCGTCGTAGTTTACTGGTTTTATTTTTTCAATTCAATTCGAAAAATATTCAGTAGAAAACAAGAAAGTGTTTCGAAAAGCCAGTTTCTATCCTCTCTCGCAGCAACGCGAGCGGCAGTCAGTGCAGTCGTAACAACGCAAAACTAGGTATTTGTGGTATTCTCAAAGTCCCACGTCAACCAACAACACAATAATAACAAACAACGACGTTATTATCGTTATTATAGCAACTTTCAAAAAATGCCTTTACTGCTACAACAGTCAGCAGTCATGAACGTTGCCTCTTCTTCTATTCTTCACACCAAACTGCACCACATATTTCTTTATTTGTTTCTATTCAAAGGGGCTGAGAATTCATACGACCTCACCACGGCGACTTATGGATGCCACGAAGTATAAAGTGTACAAATGTAGCGCATAGGCAGTTGCAAGCCAAGCAAAAGAAGAAAGTTAGGTTTATAATAATTTTAGTTTAGTTTGCTCTTCTTCTGCATCAAATCTGCTGCAGTAAAATAAATTAAGTGCACGCACGCACAATAGTAATAACACTCCTTCTAGCTGTCTCAAAAGTTGTACTTTTCAAATTCAATTTATCATGCTATTTATTTATTTCATCTTCTTTGGATAGTGTCGTCGGGAAATGTAAATAGCTTTATAATTTTGTACATATTATGTAAACTAAAATTTAGTTGCCGGAAGTAGGAATTATTTTAATATTTTAGTTCGAAGTAGTTTTAATTTTTGAATCATGGAGAAAACTGTTAATTTCATGATTCTTTTCATTTAAATTAGTAGTTTTTCTCATTGTGGAAAAAATAGTTAACTTCACAATGATTTCCTGTTCTTTGTTAAAAGTAGAATTAGTTAAATTATTGTACGTACTATGCAAAAAATCGCTAACTGCGTAGTACTTTTCTCTTTGTTTTCTTTGTTAACTTTCATATTGAATGTTAGAATTTTCACCACTTCCGGTAGCAGTAAGATTCGATATTTTGTGACTTCCGGTTGGAGTGGGTATAAAAGGAACGGCAACTCCAATCGGCATCTCATTCTTGTTCTTGGACTTGTTCTGAAAGTGAACTTGGTCCAAACCTGACAGTAAGCCAACTGACTGCTCAGGATTGTGGCCAGACGGATAATTGAAAAAGGTGGAGACTCGCCAATGCTCACAAACACAAAGCTTGGTTGGGTGCTTCACGGTCCGACTGGAAATGGAAGGAATGAAGAAGTCGCCTTCCATTGTGAGCATGAATCAGACGATGACATTATTCATCGCCTGGTGAAAGAATCCTTTCAGCTGGACAGCATTGGAATTCAGACGAGCAGTTCAAATTCCAGATCGAGAGAAGACATGAAAGCTGAGCAGCTGATGGAGCAGGTCACCAGAAGAATTGGTCAGCGTTGGGAGACAGGGCTTTTATGGAAGGATCACGTAACACGACTTCCAGAAAGCAAGACGATGGCTCTCAAGAGGCTTAAAGGGATAGAAAACAAATTGTTCCGGAACAAAGAAAATTACCAGGAGTACCAAACTATATTATGGACTACCTGAAGAAAGGTTATGCCAGAAAGCTCTCTCCAGGGGAAGCCGCCATTTCATCCCCTTTGGTGTGGTATTTACCGCATTTCGGAACATTTCATCCCAACAAGCCAAGAAAATTGAGGATTGTGTTTGACGCCAAAAGCAAGTCCAGAGGGATGTCTCTCAACGACGCTTTGATGACCGGTCCAGACCTGCTCGTTTCGCTACCTGGCGTTCTGTTAAAATGTCGCCAAAAGCGAATAGCCTTCTCTGGAGATATTTCCGAAATGTTTCACCAAGTGAAAATCCGGAAGGAAGACTGCCCTGCACAACGGTTCCTCTGGAGGAATGAAAACGGCCAAGAAGTAGACGTGTACCAGCTGGAACGGATGATGTTTGGATCCGTTTGTTCTCCATACTGTGCCCAGTATGTGAAGAACAAAAATGCCCTGGAATTCCAGAAGGAGTTTCCAGCTGCTGCAAAAGCTATAGTGGAACACCACTATATGGACGACTGGATAGAATGCTGTGACACTTGGGAGGAAGCAGAAAGGCTCATCCGAGATGTCGTTGAGGTGCACAGCAGAGGCGGTTTCCAAATTGGAAAATGGATTTCCAACTCCAGTCAGCTTCTGGAAAAGATTAATCCAGAAGCTGGAGCCAACACGAAGAATCTCACTGAATGGTCCGAGATAGCAACAGAACGTGTACTGGGCCTTCATTGGGATCCTGCAGCTGACCAATTTACGTTTCGTGTCAACTTGCAGAGAGCTGGAGAAGGAATCGCTGATGGAAGCCGCCGCCCCACCAAAAGAGAAGTCCTACGATTAATAATGCTAATCTTTGATCCTCTGGGATTTCTCAGCCATTTCTTGGTGAGGGCTCGTATCCTGTTGCAGCAGCTATGGAGGAGCAAGATAGGCTGGGATGACGAAATTACCACGGAGCAATATAGAAAATGGAAACATTGGCTGCTGGACCTGGAGAAGATCCATGACGTATCCATCCCGAGATGCTATTCAAATTATGCATCCTCGGCTAAAAATATCCAGTTACATATTTTTGCGGATGCTGGAGAACTGGCATATTGTGCCATTGCATTCCTCCGTGTGGACACAGGGACTGGAATTGATGTCAGTTTCGTCATGGCCAAAACTCGTGTGGCTCCTCTGAAGCATACATCCGTGCCCAGGCTGGAACTCCAGGCTGCATTGGCAGCAAGCAGAATGGGAAAATTTGTAATGGAGCAGTTGGACCTGAAGGTGAACTCAATCCATTACAGGACGGATTCCAGAACAGTACTCCACTGGATCCGCTCCGACTCGAGAAGATTTCACCAATTCGTCGCAACAAGAATTGGTGAAATTCATGAGAATTCAGATGTCGCGGACTGGTCATGGGTACCGACCAAAGAAAATGTGGCGGACGATGGCACCCGGGACGGACAGTCAGATCTCTCTCCAGGAAGCAGATGGTGGACAGGGCCACCATTCTTGAAGCTCTCCCCAGACCAATGGCCAAGGGAAAAGGACAGCACATTAGTTGATGAAACTGTGCTGGAGATGAAGAAAAATGAAGAGACGTATTCCCTGGAGAAGAGAGAAGCCGAGCCATTCCTGCCGAGACTGGAGCGCTTTTCCAAGTGGAACAGGCTTGTGCGAAGCACGGCCTATGTTCTCAAAGCAATTCCTCTTCTCATCAATATTTTTTCGAAGAAGAAGAACGGAGTAGTAGCCCCTCAACTACTCCCAGCAGACTTGGAAATAGCGGAAAGGCTCTTGATCCAGAGTAGTCAACTGGATGACTACGCTCTGGAAATAGACATCCTTAGAAAAGGAGGTCAGATACCAAAGAAGAGCAAGTTGTATCAGCTGACGCCATTCCTGGACAAGACTGGAATCTTGAAGATGAATGCTCGCACTGTTGGTTCAGAAAATGAAGGATTAAGAACGCCAATTATTCTAAATCCTAGCCACAGTTTGACGAAGCTGATCATTTTGGAGTATCACCGCAGGGCACTCCATCAAGGCCAAGATCAAGTCAGGAATGAGTTAAGGCAGAAATTCTACATTCCACATTTGAGGGAGGCAGTCAAGAAATCTTGGAACGACTGCTTGGAATGTAGGCGAAGAAGAGCGAAACCTGTACCACCACCAATGGGTCATCTGCCAGAGTTTAGAGTCCAGAAGCAAAGCCGTTGCTTTTCAATCTGTGGTATGGACTATTTTGGCCCTATGGACGTCATCATTGGAAGGCGCCATGAAAAGCGGTACGGGGTCTTGTTCACTTGTATGAACACGAGAGCTGTCCATCTGGAGGTCGCTCACAGTCTTTCCACGGACAGCTGCATCATGGCTATCCGTAGGATGATAGGGAAGACGCGGTCAGCCGAAGAAATATTCAGCGACAACGGGACCAATCTCCGTGGCGCTGATAAGGAAATGAGACTGGCTTTGGAGGCGATCGATGACCACCAGATGACCGATAAGATGACCACGATGGGAATAAAATGGAGTTTTATTCCACCCTCGGCACCACACTTTGGGGGAACGTGGGAGCGACTTGTCAAATCGGTGAAGACAGCAATGAGCGTGATCATGAAGTCCAGAGCTGTAAAAGAAGAAGTCCTCCAGACGGTCTTCGCAGAAGCAGAGGCAGTGGTCAACAGCCGTCCTCTGACAGACATTCCTGTCGAACCTGGAAGTGAAGCTCTCACGCCTATGCACTTTATCATTGGGTCATCCAGTGCATATTCACCTCCAGGGGAATTTGATGATGAAGACCTCGACCTCCGGAAACAATGGAGGAAGTCGCAGAGGATCACGGACATGTTCTGGAAAAGATGGGTCCGTGAATACCTGCCTACTCTGCAAAAGAGGACGAAGTGGTTCAAGCCGGTTCCAGCCCTGGAGAAAGGCGACATGGTCATCATCATTGACGAAAGCCTAAGAAGAAATTCCTGGCCCCTGGGAATCGTAACAGAAGTTTTTCCAGGAAGTGGAGGCGCTGTGCGTGTAGCTGAAGTCAAAACGGCACACGGAACATACCGCAGACCAGTGGTCAAGATCGCCAGGCTAGACATCAAGGCTGAAGTTCCCTCTGACGACCATTAGGAATTTTGGAGTCAAAATTGGGGGGAAGAATGTCGTCGGGAAATGTAAATAGCTTTATAATTTTGTACATATTATGTAAACTAAAATTTAACTTACCGGAAGTAGGAATTTGTTTAATATTTTGAGTTCGAAGTAGTTTTAATTTGAATCATGGAGAAAACTGTTAATTTCATGATTCTTTTCATTTTATTTAAAATAGTAGTTTTTCTCATTGTGGAAAAAATAGTTAACTTCACAATGATTTCCTGTTCTTTGTTAAAAGTAGAATTAGTTAAATTATTGTACGTACTATGCAAAAAATCGCTAACTGCGTAGTACTTTTCTCTTTGTTTTCTTTGTTAACTTTCATATTGAATGTTAGAATTTTCACCACTTCCGGTAGCAGTAAGATTCGATATTTTGTGACTTCCGGTTGGAGTGGGTATAAAAGGAACGGCAACTCCAATCGGCATCTCATTCTTGTTCTTGGACTTGTTCTGAAAGTGAACTTGGTCCAAACCTGACAGTAAGCCAACTGACTGCTCAGGATCTCAGATAGTATCTTACGCCAAAAAGTTACTATTTTGAAAAGTCGTAGTTAACGTTCTTTGTACGTTGTCGTTTTTAATAAAGTCACAAATTTCTTATTATTAACTCAACGCATCTCGTTAATTTACGCATTTATTGTTGAGCTATTCATTTGGCCATTTTGATTTATTGGAATAGTCTCAAATTGCCCTGCCGGGCTGGTCCTTCAAAAATTGTTCGAAAACCAATCCTGTTGGCATCTTTGGAATATTTTCTGAGCTATCATTTACGTGCCAACAGATAGGTTCTTTTCGTGGTACATTCAGATTACAAGTACTGCCTCTCCCTCATCCGCAGCTTGTTATTATTTTTATTTTTAAGATTGGTTGTTTTTTCTTGCTGAATGGTACATATTTTGCTTCCTTCTTGTTCCTCTTTGATGATAATGCACCAGTTTCTTTTTTGTTTGTCTAAAAGTAGACTATTGCATAATAGCCTCTCTTGTCGCCGTTCTCCTTGCTAAATTACAATAAATGGTTGGCTATAAAGCTTTGATTCTCTCAGCAAAACATATTCCGTCCAGATTCCTTCTTTTTTCCTCTTGTTTAGAACTTTCGAGAGAGAAAATCCCGACTATTTGGCACATTACCATGAATCCATTCTTCAACGGATTTTCCTTTGACTGCACTGCAATGATTTTTTTGTTTGGCTCTCATTCTTTCACTGTTGACTGCTGGATTGTTCATTGCAAAGAAAATCGCTGTTAATGATGATAATGATGGTAGCGTACAACTACAGCTAGTTACGCGATAATAATAATATAATATTGTGGGGTTCCATTCTATTTTAGTTTTTACTCTGAGTGCCAGCCTGATAGATAGCACGTACGATTATAACGGTGAAACAATGTAGGTGATTGAGCTTTGGAACAAGAACAACGAGGAAATGTTTGTAAATAGAAAACAGCTAGCTAGCACGGCAGCATTCGTCATCCATCTCCACATTCCGTATCATCAATATGTATTACTATCATGATCATGTAGCAGTTGTTATAGTACTCTTGCAAAGTTGAAGGCTTCTAGCAAGAATTTTTATCCTGGATGCTGCCGATGCTGGATACAGGCAAAGTTCCAGAATTCAAAACAATGTGAAGCCAAAGCCAACAGATGGGAATAGTGCCAACAAAGGAAAAGCATCAGAAAAAATAACATATTTTTTACACTTCATTCTCATTAAATTGTTACCGTTCATATAGCTTCTTATTATTATGGACAGAGAGATTAAAAAATGAGTACCTATACTTTTTTGGCAACACTCCGTAATACGCAGGTAAAAAAATATATGCCTACATGCGTAGATATACATACCTGCATAGATGTCATCATCCTGTCTGATGTGGAGAGTATACAGTAAAAAATGTAATACATGTGATCGTATAAACTTGAATCCTCAGATTCTGAGGCTTAGACACTCATTCCATTCAGACCCTGAATCTCTTTAATTCAATCTACGCAATCAAACGAGAGAAAGGGATTTACAACGCAGCACTGTGTTGATGAGGATGACGATGTATCCATTCATCCGTATGATCTGTATTGTAACCTAACAAAAAACGCAACGCAAGCAAGTGCATACCTAGTTCTTATCCAATGCTGTTACCATCAAATATTATTGCGTCTATGTATGTCTATACTTTCCGGTGCAAATGCTTTAAGACTGACTGGCTTCGTTTTGTACTGAAATTTTCAGGGTTGTCTTTTTCCTCTAACCGTATAATATATTATGCTATGTTTAGCTCTTTTCATGTCTTCATTTTTAAACAGATTTACATGCACCGCGTTGTTGCAAGAAGACAGAAGAAAAGTCACTAGCGTGCCATACGAGAATGGCGAAAATCAAATGCATTGAACATCGTATTTTCTAAGCTGACTTGAAACTTGGCTGTTGTTTCTATCCTGACAATGACTGTATAGTACTTGGGTAAACAGTGAGTGCATATTGCTTCAATAGAGGGATTTTGATTGCGTCCACATAATGCGTTTCACAATATTGCATTGTTGGACAGTGAATTGCTGAAGATGATGATGATACTTGAACGAATCATTGCATAAATGTTGTATTTTTTGTACAGCTATCTTCCATTGTTGCTCAGTACTGAACATACCTCAAAATGATGATGATGTTCATGCAGATACACGTATTTCAAAAGTACGGAGCTGCCTGCATCAAATTTAATCGTCGAATTTTATGACAATAACCGTTTTGTTTGATTGTCCATGTCAAATGTTTTCTTCTCGGAGTCGTCCTAAATGTATAATTTTTGTCATTATACTTACCCATTATAAATTCGTAATTACAAATTCAGATGCTAGTCGTCAAGGAGGCAGAGATGGTTTTGCTGACTTTCTACATTGCGTACTTCTTCAAGATTCTATTACTTCAGTAATAAAATATTCATAATACCCCAATTTCGTGTGATACTTAATCTCTAAATGCTACGGCCGAAAGATACATCATTATTTGTCATTTGAAGAAGAGAAAAAATTACATACTATTAAAAATGGGAGTACGATGCTACAAGGCATTTATGTATTTTCCAGAAAAACCGCATCATTGTCATACATTGGGTACGTATATTTGAAATACATACCGATATTCAAAGAAGCTTTCCTCATGCATTGAAAATTTAACCAAACCGAAATTATTTAAGTAAGTAGTTTTAAAACTCTTCTGTTTGAAATCAGAATGGATTTCCACATAAAGAAATTTATAAATCCGACCTTCAAACTTATCCTTTGTGTGAAGATCTTAAAAATATACTGGATAAAAATGTAAACTGATATATCGCAGTTTTATTACTTGGCTTGGTGGATACTATGATGAGGTTAGTACGTGAAAATTAGTTGCGAAGCAACCGTGCAGAAATATCTTCATACATATCAGGCGGAAAGAGTTGTCCTAGGTCCATATAGCATTTATATACCTATTATATTATCTGCTTGATAAATACTTAATGAATGTACTTGTTAGTCCATAAGTGCATTTACTCATTTCAGACATCTCACTCAATTTTTGAATATTTCGCGTTGTAAAATGTCGCAGTTCCAACTTCACAAAGACGTATGCACACGAAACTTTCAAATGAGATATTTCCCGTTTAATTTCATGACCTTAAGTTGCTATTGCTATGGCCTGCCGCTACTGAAATAGAACAATGCGTTTCAAAATATTTCATCTCATTTTATGTCGGGGACATTTATGCGGTTGTTTCTCTAAAATGTATGAATTAAACGGCAACATGGACACTCCGTGGAGTTACAGAAAGGTACAAAAGGCTGTCCTTAATATATGTTTAGAAGGAACTCTCTCTTGATAAACCAAACTTTTTTTGCAATGAATATCTTATTGCATACATTTTATATTCATGAGTATTTTATTATTTCATAATTGTGATCATTTTCATTCAATTAATCAATGTTCATGTGTGTAAGGTAAAACAATATGAATAAGTGTGCATATAATCATTTAATGGATTAATCTTCAGTTGTGGAATAATTTCTGCTGAGAACTACTCTTTTTTATGTATTTACATTCCACCAAACTCACTCCGTTAGGATCACGATTGTTTACTCGTTTTTATATGATGTGAAAAATAATCCACACTTCTTGGTGTTTTTGCTGCCATAAGTGTCGCCGATTGCTCGTGTGTTCACCTTCCTGCAACTTCCAGAAAGATCAACCTCCATAATAGTCATTGCGACGGGAAACGAACAGTGTGCATATGCGAGGGACGATATCGATGATGATGATGATGAATACGATACCATGGATGGTGCTCGAGTAGCACTGTGTTGTGCTTTTGGTACTTTGACAATTCTACCGTTGTGGTGGTTTGGTGGTGGAAACGAGTTGCTTCTCCGAAACACCTTATTATACCATATAGTCGCCGCCTGATTTGGCTTATCCTTTGGCTTTGCATTTGGAATGAGACGAACCTGAGGAATTTTGTTTTTAGTCTAAACAATTAACAACAACAAGGTAATTGGAAATGATCGATTTCTTCAATGCTAGTTTGAAAGGCTTACTCGACAATCATACTCGATGTGTGCGATTATAAACGAATCCAAAATACAATGATCACGATCATTGTTATAGTCAGGGATGGAAAGTATCATCACTGGAACTGAATTTAGCTGAGCATCCTCATTTGTTGCATTTATCCTCCCAGAAAAACGTGAAGCAGTCTCTTTTATGCAGACCTGATCATGGACCAGAACTCTGGATATTTGATTTCGGTCCATCGGATCCAAAACATTGGGAGCACAAATAAATGTCTAGGAATTAGAAGAAAAATACAATAAATAAGTCAAGTTCAATTTTAAGTATAACTTTCACTTGTTCTCATTTTTGGATACCTCAACAAGTTGAATATCAACGTAGTATCCCCAATGTTCGATAGGGCAAATCATCTCAACTATCAAACTGGTATCAATGTCCCAGATTCTAAAGAACTCCCTGTGTCCTCCCTTGAGTACACCACTCAAATGCCTAAAGCCCTGGTGCTGTTGGTACTTTTCCAAGGCTGAACTTTCCCAGCCACCAAATATGTTTCCAGATTTCAACCCTTTCGGCAGGATGATTTCCCTTAGTAGTTCGGGTATTAAGGGAAACACCCTAACCAGATCCACATCCACGAGATATGTATGCATGTACTCAGATAGCAATTTCAAAATGCTCTGATTGCTAATTCGTTGTAGCATTTGACAGTCCCGAGCAGTCTCACATTTCCCCAAAATGAAATTTCCAAGGTATAGATAAACATCTCCCCCCTTCTTCTGTTGGGAACTTCTCAACACTGCTTTTCGCTGTTCTCGTGTTAAAGGTAATGCGCCAATGCATATTATGTTTCCATTGTGAGTGTCTCCTGTGAAAATAAACATGTAAAAGTTTATTGCTGTCAATGATATCTAAGCAATGAAAACCGTCCTTATTTGCTGAACGTTGTTCATACCTTCTGAAAGAATCGGATTACCAGTGATAAGCAAGACCCTTCCTTCAATCCGTTCACCAGTTTTCTCCCTCTTTCTTTCCATCCCAATCAATCCAACTAGGTAGACTTGAGTATCGCCCAAATCCTCCCTACCTTTAAGTGTCAGTAATTTGTTTGCCCCAACATCGTCCTGCATCCCCAAATCGCCTTCCATATCTCGATCAACAAGTTTGCTCATATCTCCAGGAGACCAACGGGGTTATCTGCAACACTTTCTTCTCCCTTGCCTTGATTTTTCGTACGGAGAATAGCTCGCTTTATTGAATTATTATTTTCCAGTACACCTAGTTTTGTATTCCGCAGCGCTGCGCCTTTCCAACTGAAGGATACTTTATAATATGAAAGATCATTTTATATAAAAATGTCGTCTTTGAATATATGTTGAACGAACGAGATCGTTGGAAATGATCTCCCAGCATTTTAAGATGACTGTAATGCAAAATGTTGTGGCACTCCTAATACCAATAAAGATTGCATATTTGTCAGCAAAATGGTATTATAAAGCATTTCAGGTCACCTCACGACTGCAATATAGCTCACTAGGAGTACTATGGCAGCAAGTTTAAAGCATCGTATCTGATTGATGATAATTGAACTAAACTTTTAGAAAACTTGTTATATTCATATTCATGCATATGTAGTGTATGTTCCTATGCGCGTTCTATAGCTTTCTCTGTCAGTCAATAAGCGTGGGTGTTGAGCGTTAAAACGCCTTCACGGATATGCCCACTTGAGCGGTTCCCTGGAACAAGTACCATATAGTTTTCGTTGCCATAAACAATTAAAAAAGAAATAAAAAACCGCTACATAAAATTAGCGACTAGAATTTCAATTTGTATCGTTGTTTGTATCAGATTTTAGTTTTATGATCACATTATGTGAGCAATTCTTTCATTTTTTGTTACTTTCTTGTGAAAGATGCTTGGTTGGAACGTATCAACCAAGTATTGTTAATAAATTTTGAAGACGCAGACAGACAAACTTTCCACATCGCAATTTTAGCTAAATATTTTCATGGATATATTTCAATTTTCGAACTATGGTCCTTGATCCAGGGACACGCTCGTTTCTACAAGAAAGAAATATGCTTACGCACTATACAAACTTCCATTATTCTGCTACTCATATATCGGCATATTTTAGAGCATTGTTTAAAACGAATTAGCATATTGCTATTAATATTTCTCATGGATACCATTGCATTTATGCGCAGATCAATGGTTACTCCCGGAAATCGAAGTGAACGCAGCCACACTGTATGCACCTTTAAAACCTACAATCATGTATTTGTAGTATTTGTTGTAAACGTTGGAACGACTTGGAACAAATGCGATTTTATTTTGCAACCAGAAAAGCTGATGTAGCGAAAAAATAATTGAATTATGACGACATACATTCAATTCATAATGTATATAGGATTCCGTTTGTAAACTTGAGTAGGCATATCTACCGGTTGACTGAAAATGCCATGACGCCCACGTAAACTACAGTGGCTAGTGGCTACTGTCCGGAAAATGTTTTTGTATCTCTGGATTATAATTTTAAATTGGAAAAAGTTTTTCAGAGTGAGAAATCAAAGGCGACAATGATGAAAGAGAGAACTGAGAGGAAAGTTACAGCAATGGTGTACAATAAGCATATTATAATTATGACTTGAAATAAATATAAGGAATTGGCCTATAGCCTATGACTATGTCAAGGAATGTTGCAAATATTTTTTTTCCTTAACAATTTTTTAAGTGTTACAATCAACAACATTGAAAGCCTACTTCTACTGGTAACGACGTCATCACAAATATATTTTCGTAATCGGAAAGGAAATTGTGATTTTAAGCAGAAAATTCGAGCCTAGCAGTCAATAAACAACGGAAAATTTTCGAATTTTTGGCGACGCAATTTTCAATGGATTTTCTCAAGGTATATATGTATAGGTATATAACATCCTTGGTCCAAATTCCAAGTCATTTTGAAGATACAGTTGCATTCAATTTAACCTGTATTGTATTTCATTTACCGAAAGCTTGTGAAATTCTAGCCATTTAATCATAACACCATTGTGGGATAAAAGTTTGATGATTCCTATGCTATCATTGTTACTAGTTACCTATTATATCCATTATCAATAATCGGCCGGCAAAAAATGGCCCAGAATACTATGAAAAATCCGTCCATGAATGTGTTTTTTTTGCCATTCAATGTTCCAAAAATGTACACTGAAGATTTTTGTTGTTTTATTCTAATGGTTCTTCTGGCCGAAACCGTTCTATGCATTAATACAAAAAAGTAAAATAGTGTTTGGCTTGGTTTTTAATGAGAATCGCTTTTCCCTGGTAAAGTCGATATCATAGCTTAGAAATGCAATATCACAAATTATTTTAAACACTAGTGGTGTAACAAACTATCATGATATATCATTAAGTATGATTACAAGAGTAAATAAAATCCCACAATAATGCCACAAAGTATACGGGCAAACTAAACTACATAGGCCGCATGGATAATCGTTCCAATTTTAATCATGAGTATTTTTGCTTCTTCACGTAACCCCCTATTTAAACAACAACAGAGGTAATACTAAGTTTCTTAATTTGATGACAGCAGATATACCTATGTATATAGGTACAAAGGAGTTTAACTTTCCGTATTCCCATAATGTACTGTATTCGTTTTGAAGCAAAAATTCCTAAATTCATTCGAAATGTTCCATTCATTCACTAATTTAGCATTGTTCATTCATGCGTTCCATGTTCAATAATTCCGACAAGGATTTTATAAAGCAGGAAAAAAGATAATTAATTTGTTGTGGAGATAGGTAAGTCCTCAGCGTGCAATCTAGTTGGTTATAGTTGCGTGTCTCGGTATCTACATGTGTTTACTTGTATTTACTTCTATTGTTGTCTTTAATTTAGTGGTCATTCCACGAGATAAATCACGCTGTACTGTACGTCACTGTAGATATTAACAAGACATGTACATATGAAGCTTTTGATTGGGGATGTTTCTCCATCGTAAGAACCTTCCGAGTTTCCACAGTTGTTTAGTTGATTCTCTGCAGGTTTGACCACAGATTTGTGGATTGAACTGAAATATTGAAAAATGGCATTACCAACCAAAGAAGAGCAGGAAATATTGAAAGGGGTAAGGTCCTTCAAAATATTTTGATTCATTCTACCATAAAAATGTAGAAACACCATAAATGTTCTGCTCAATTATGTGTGAAAATTACTTTTATTATAATTGTATTATTTTTCACACAAGTTTCGGCAGATTGTAGCTGATGTGTTGACACCCGAGGAAAGTAAAGATGACATGTTTCTATTGCGATGGCTAAGAGGTAAATTAGAGAAGTATCCGATGAAAACCTAGAAATTTAACTTAATAAGATGGAAGAGTGTAATTTCCCATTGCAATGTTCCTAATGGTACCAATATTGTATGTGTTTTATACTTCCATTAACACTTCTGATTGAAGCTCGGGATTTAAATTTGGAAAAAGCCGAATACATGCTCAGAAACGTAATTATTTAACAAAGTTACAGTTTTCTATGCTTACCATAATACAGTTTATTTAATCGAAAAAATGACAATCTCTATGACTTGTTGGGATCTCTAGGCGAAGAAATGGCGAAAAGAGAACAATGTGGACAGTTTGGTTTTAGGCGACCGAAGCAACCCATATTACGCCGAAAATTTTCCAAAATATTTTAATGGTGCCGACAAAGAAGGTCGGCCAGGTAAAAATACCTTCTAAATTATGAACATTAGTAAGTAGGGCCAATTAATGAACATTTGCGTGTACATTTTTAAATGTAATTCTAAAATAATAAAATCAAGTACTTTCTGGAATAGTCATAGGAGTACCAATTGGAAAATGGGATGTAAGACGAATTGTAAGAGATGGAAAGTCGACAGAGTTCATTTCGTATCTCACACAATGCTTCGAAGAGGTAATGTACGTCATAAAAACTTCCAGAAAAACGAAGGCCAGAAATGGGGATTGTAATGAAATCGAGCAAAAACCCACTGCTCCTGTCACGCAAGTAATTGTAATTTTGGACTGGGATGGATTTGCTTGGGGCCAGCTATTTAGCTACCAATGTAAGCTTATTATGAGTAATTAATCGTAATTTATTAAGGATTGAATAGTAATTACCCAGCCTTGACTTCGTTTGAACTCATGTGTTCGCGTGTATGAATTTACGCAGGTGTGCAAAACTTTCTTCAGATTGGTTCGATTTACGAATGCTTCTATCCAGAAGTTTTGTTCCAAGGCTACTTCGTAAACTGTCCGTCACTGATTTCCGCGGTGTTAACATTGCTGAAACCCATCCTGGCTCCAAAGACAATGGCAAAAATCAATGTGTTTGGGACAGACAGGAAAGAGTGGAGGTGGGCAATTCTCCAGCATATCGACGAAGACCAGCTAACACCTCAGTTTGGGGGAACAAGAGATTGCAACGCCCACGACCCATTTTATCATGAATGAATTAACTATTAACTATAACATACGTTACTATTAACAAGCAGGTACACAGAGAAAAAATATATTATAGTAACACATATTTTCAATCTTGTAGCATAATAATTAGTTCACAACAGAATATTATAATTTGCCTCATTTAGGTTGTGGGGAGGCTTGAGAATATTGGAATTGCGAATTGTGCTGTGATATATACTTTTTAATATGCTCATCCTGTTGTGATATATGATCTTATTCAAATTTTTAGAATGTAGGTAGTATATTTGGTGAACAATTACAGTAAAAGAACTAGTAAGGTAAGTAGTTTTGATTTGCTTTTATTCGTCCCATGTTGTACACGACATTTTGTATAGGTAATAATGATAAGTTTCAAATGTGTCCATTCTTCCAATAAATGTAAGTTACACTATATAAATTACATGTTTGTATTATACTTTATATGTATAGAAAAGAAGAAAAGTTTCGATTATGTTCATATCATCAATGTATGTTCTATAATCACTCATGTTCGAGTTCCATCTCCATGACAACAAGTTTGAAAGGAGTATTGCATTCTGATAAAGAGGATGACGACTCCACAATAGTGGCTGGTGGTGTGCGCCGAAAGCAGGAGTATAATTGGGATTGAGAACTGTTTTCTATTTGTTCAGGTAATCCAAGTTCCCTCACAATCATTGTTGCCATTGTTAATCCATTCCATTCATCATTTTTTAATAAACGGGCCACAACCCAATACTCCACATGGCTCACATTAAAAGTACTCAAAATTTTCCGACACCTCATGGAATTGTAAGCTGGTATCTCCAAAACTTTAACTCTAATTGTTACCTTTTCCATGTGACGACTCTCGCCGTTTCCCAAGGAAATTACACTAGGTCTTCCAACGCGATTTGGTGGAATGAACACCTTGTCATGTTCTAGCAATGTTGTAATTCTTCGTCGGGCACAAGGGTCAAAGGGTTTACGATCAAAGGCCTGGGGAAAATATATACAGCGTAAGCAGAATCAATAATCAATGAGTTAATTGAGACATGCACTTACCTGCGTTCATACCTGTACGAAGTATATTTCAACGTGGTATCCAGTGTGACTGGCAGGGCATTCCAGGTCCACAAATACTTCGTGCAGTGTACTTTGAAATTTAAAATCTTCCATGCGGAATTCCCTTTCTTCTGCATGTGGTAGCTTATCGTGATTTTCAGCATTGCCATAATCATTTTTATTCATTTGCCTGGGAAGGACGATTTCCCTTAGTCGCAGTTCCTTAAAAGGAACGACCCTTCTGAAATCGACTGCCACGTGATATCTGCTCAAGTGGTCGATAAGCACCTTCATAACTTTGCCCTGGTGACACTCGTCCGAGTGTTGACATTTTCCCATAAAAAACTTGCCAGCATACAGATACACATTCTCATCAGGGTTGATGGATGAATAAAGAATAGCCTGTTTCTGCTCGTAGGTCATGTGCAACTTGTCAATGTGAAGTTTGTTGGAGAAATGGCCACCTTTACAACAAATATATAATTATTAAAATAACTACAGTTTACCGAAAGGACTCTACTGATTTGTAATGTTGCCCAACCTCTTCCACGAGGAATTAATGGATTCCCGGAAATGAGCAAAATCCACCCTTCGGTTGTTTGCTCCTTTTTCTCCATTTCCGCCAAGCCCATTAAATAAACTGCCCCCATACCATGAAATGTGTTGTTGCAAGTCAACATGATTAGATTATTTTTCTCTTCACCAATTACCTCACATTTCGCCATGATTTCCCTGCTTCAATTTCTCTTGAAATCACTGTTTCTCCCTTTACCCCGTCTGTTTTCTCTTTTTCTCGCCGCTGAACAGATCCGTTGTCGCCTGGATAACCCTCCGGGAAAGGAAAAGATCCGAATGGTTGTAGACACATTAATAGTGTCATCAAAGCAACGAGATGGATGTGTGGGCTCACCCGTACCAAATACCCGTAGTTAAATTAATTTGGTGATTGAACGCAAGGAACGGGTGTGGGAGATTTGTAATATGATTTGTCCAAATTTCCTCTCATCAATACGACGCTGAATAGAAGCAACGGCATCCATTGCATCTTGAGCATAAATTAATGTCCGTCCGTCCAACTGAAATAAAATAATATTCAGTTTTCACTACCGAAATAATATTGCAGGTAGGTTCCCAGTTTGCTTTGGTTAAGGATCGGTTTATAATCAACATTTGAGCATAACCGTTGTTTTTATTAGCTATTAACAATTAACGTAAGAGCACATTAAATATTTAAGGCATGTTTAAGTACAGCTCTTCAGCGTCACATTATATCCTGGTAGAGACTTTTTACTGTATTTATTAGTATTTCTCGCAAACTTTTCCCTTTTGTAATTGAATGTCTCCCAATCCTAAAAGTTTTCCCCTGCGATGATGACACTGGATATGTAAGTGTTTATTTGTCATCCTAATATTGATGATCTCAAAAATATTATTGTGAAGATTTATTGTTCGTTGTTTGCTCAGGAAAGTTTAAAGGTGAGACAGAAATCATTGAAATCAAAATTATATATGTACATAGTACATAGATATCAGCGTAATAAAAAATGAAAGGATGAGCATGACGGGAATCTTTGTACACTTATTGCCAATAAAAATATCCATACTTATACGTAAATACATCTGCATGTCATATTTTACATCGCTTAAGAACTTACTTTTGTTGCTATTATATGCCTTTTGTTAATACCTATACGATCTGTGAAGTTGTGTTCTCAAAAGTTGTATCACATTTGTCACTTTCATAAAAATATTATTATTTGATTTCGTTAGAACTTCTAATGAAATCATTTTTTTTCCTTTCCATAATATCTACCATGTGCTTCGGTAAAGTAATGTAGCAAGTAGCAACAATCTTCAGATTTTGATTCAGCAAATTCAATTTATTTATATGAGTATTGGATTTGGATTTTTTTGCTAAGCTCACGTCGCACTATATTTTTATATTTTATCTTTTCATTGTAAATGTTATATTATGGTTATCTCAAAAGCATTCCTTCTGTCTGTCACTAAATGCAAAAAATGCATCATGAAGATGTGTGTTACAGCCAATATTATATGCAAATGACAGTAATGAGAAATTATGGGGAATGTGTGTATCTTCCCTACTTTGTTTCAGCTTGCAAAGTGATTAATTTCATTATCTGTTCCACAGATCAAATTTCACTCCTTGCTCGTTCCAATAAAACTTTCAAACAGATAGGAAACAATGAGAACCATGCTACCATGCACGTCGTTTAGAGAATATTAGAATTGGATCATGTGAATATTATGTCATTGATGCACAGGGTAGTCTTGTCCAATGTAACCCTAATTACGTATGCATTATGCAAATTGCGGTCAGATTCATGAAGTGAAGCTTTTTCCATTTTCCTTCTTCTTTCGAGACAACCTTGTTCTCATTTTAGCGTTCGGCCGGCGGAACTCACACTCACAAGACAACTACATATTATAATTCTTGTGCGATAGCATCATACGGTCGGTGTCTGTATTTACCTTCCTTTCACCGTATTTACAGCAGTGAATTTATCAACAACCAAGTTTCACTGTCATGGTGATGGTGCTACCAATAATTAGCGGTATATCATTAATAAATCGTGAGTGACCTTTACGCACCTACACAAACCGCCACATGTTAAGTCTGTTCCATTAAATTAGCTCTCCTAATAACTGGAGTAATGCCGAGTTGTTCTTAAGCTTCAAAAAAACTAGCAATTATGTTGTAGTTCAACTTCTGGAAGAAACAAGCCGTTAACAATACTATTCATCCAATATCCAGTATAAATTCTTGTTTGTCTATCAATTTTACGAGGACTGCACACGAAGGTAAAGGTAAAAGTTATTAATAGTTAACTGTATGATAAAAATTTCACCGTATTGATTTCCTTTGAGACTAATGACTGATGTGTAAAACTCAATTTGGTATTTCAGATCATTTTGACACAATGAGCTTGAGCAAGGTCTCCCCCCGAAAAAGGGTCAAAAGAGTGAGAGTTCAACCACTTTGCATGTGGACAAAAGAGTATCTTGAAAATCATAAAAATGGTAACTGGATCGCCCCTGTGAGCTTCTTCAAGCATGTAAGTTGAAGAAACGAAATTGTTGATGACGACGATTTTGCTGATTGGTGCAATAATGGCATGGTAACTAATTGCAAGAAAATTTTTGTTTTAAAGGCGCCTTTCTCATCTGTATGGGAAAAATTTGCCACCTCCGACCTGGTGATAGAACTTCCAAATCCACTGGTTGCTCCAAACAGCGATCATCCCGTCAATTGGGTTGGAAAAATTCTTGGATATGCCGGTTACAAGGCGCTTGTCGTGTTCCTGGCTGCATCTGACAGTCCTGAGGCCAAACCGGTATGCACTTGGATCCCATTCTGCTCTAGCATCCCGAAGCCGTTGGGCTTCTCATTTGCTGAGAATATCGTGCTTCATCCTCCAACGGAAAACGCCATGGAGCCTGGCCAGCTCGCCGAAGAAGTTGACAAAGTGTTCCAGACGATTCTCTTCAAGGAAGCTAAGCCAGTGGAATCGGTTAAATTTGATCACCAGAACGTTGTTCAGAAGGAACTGGATAGATGCGCCAGCCGATTTGCTCTCGGGGAAATAGTTGAAGCGTTGGACAAAACTGATTGCAGTAGGTTTCGTGTCGCTGAAGTGGTGTCAATAGTTGGCGACCGTATGGTCGTGAGGTATACTGACGACGACCGTAATGATAAAGGATTCTGGTTCGGTCAGCAGTCGCCTCATATACACAAACTGGGTTGGTGCAGTATGGTTGGCGCTCCGTTGTGTAACGTCGATACTTCAAAAGTCATCTTCCCGTTAACAACTCCCCTCGGTGGGTTAGACATGCCTGAATTGCCAACTGGGATTGAGTTGGAGCAGCAAATGATTTTTGAAATGATCCACCCCATTCTTAATTACAAGTTTTGCGCCGGCTACGTAGTAAAAGTTCTCAAGCATGGCTATTTTGTCGCCGGAACGGACTGGACACGAGGGAATGAGCTAGTGGAAATTGTGCTCCATGCCACCTCCGACTATATTGTTCCGTTGGGCTTTTGCCGCAAGAACAGAATCCCTTTCGAGCCCCCTAAAGATGCTTTTGTGAACCAGTGTAAAGGTGCCGTGGCTGAATCGAATCCTTCGGATTTTTCATGGAAACGATATTGTATCAGAGGTGGCCTTAAAGGTTATGACCCAACGCCCATACCCAAAAAATCACACAAATTTACAAAAGGATGTAAATTAGAAGCCGCAAGTCTCTCCAGCCCGGTGATTTTACGACCTGCTACGGTAACCCAAGTTGCCGACAGGCTAATCAAAATTCATTTTGATGGAGAGGACAGGAAAAATGAATCATCGTTTGAATGGGTGTCCTGTGACTCCTGCAATATATATCCGGCTGGCTATTCGGAAATGGTTTGGCATTCATACGCAGGGAAACCGGACGCTCCTCGTTTCTTCGATCATGTACAAGCAGCTGGGGCGAAGTAAGCTTGACCAATAGTTAAAATTAACACTTATTTAGAATTAACTTACCACAAATATTTTATACTGTAATTGATAAGTTTGTACTGTACTACATATGATAATGATTTTGATATGTACATATCTTTTCATACAATTTAGACGAATAATATTATTGTGTTGATTGACTATATATATAATTTTTCTTTATTTCAATATAATCATACGCTAAAAATGCATTTTTTGGATTTGTGAGCTACAAACATTGCTTTTAATGAAAAATAAATGATTTTCGTTAAATAAAAATAATGTCCAAGAGGTTTTATTTTTTGCCTGTTTATTAATGAAACTCATACATAAACAGAGTTGTTTTCAGGTCTGCTTTCCTTGCTGAATTACAAACATGAATAAAACCTATTAAGCACTTGTTCATTACTTCATTTCACTTTTCACTCACTTAAAAATCCATATTATCTTTATTAATAAGGACTTCTACTGCGGCTTCGTGAAAGTCTCCTCTTGTGATGATGCTGAGCAATGCTGGGAGGAGATCTTGACGGTGACCGAGACGGAGATCTGGAGCGACTGGAATCTGAACTAGAGGATCTGTCGCCGATTTCTCGGTCCCTGTGTCTCTTCTCTCTCTCCCTGCGGCGGTATTTGATCGTCAGCTCTCGTAAACTCTCCTCGCGTTCCATTCTCTCTTGAACTTGCTTTTCCTGACGTTGTTTCTCCGCTTCCTTGTCAGCTTTAAATGTCTTTGTCAGTGCCGATTGCATTTTTCTCCGCAGTCTCTCTTTTGGCGTGAGCTTAGCCACAGAACCTGAACATAGCCCCAGTGACGACATTGCCGATACACTTGTCGATGTGGTGATCTCTCCAACACGTTCCTCCTGAAAACACACCCCAAATTATGTTAATCCAACAATTCGTCAGAAGAAAGGGAAATAAATGTATAGCTTTTAAAATGTATTGTTGTAGGTCACTACTCACTACAACTGCGAAGTTTAATAGAGAATCGACGAAAGGATTTACTAGCTTCATTTGTTAAAAAGCAATTTTACAAGCAAACGGATAAAAACGAAAATGTAAGTTTTTTATAAAGCCGTTAGCGCAACATTTTATTCGCGATTATTTTTTATTTATTAATTATAATCAAGCCATTTATACAGCAGCAACAACAACTAAAGGAGCAGCATCATTTTTTAAAAATATTTTTCTGCCTCTCGCAATCAATCAATCAGCTAGTGTGTTTTCTCTAGGTATTTGGGATTCTTACTGACTTTGGGAGCCGAGCTCATCATCGAGCTGATCAAGCCTGATTTACCCTTGGGAACATCAGAATCTCTACACGGAATAGAACAAACAACCGCTGTAGTACATGAGGGAAGATTTATTAAATATATACATTATGAAATACATAGCTCATTGTTATAGCTACGCAATCTAGCTATAACTGCAGGTATTGAGCACCTTTTGCTACTACTGCTACTGTGCTGGCTTCCGTTTTGCCTCCCACCACTTTTTCCATCATCTGAATCAGATTCCGATAGGGATTCCGACGAATTCGAACTGTTTTTGCTTTCTTCCCTTCGACCACGTCCATAATATCGGCGCACAGGTGGTGGAGGTGGTGTTGGCTCCTTCAAGGGGATTGTGGAAGTAGGTAGAGGTGGCACACTTATATCAACAGCGTTTCCTCCACCACCACTTCCGCCTCCATTCTCAGATTCTTTTGACGGCAGAGGAACTGAAGGACGCTCTTTGGATTTTGACGCCCTGAATTTCAAAGCCGATAATTTTTTTTTAGTAAAATAAGAAAAATGAGTGCAATATTAAGCATTCTTCTAAGGCAAAAGATTTCCACTTGGAAAACAGCAACTACCTGGACACACGACGAAATGGGGACGTACTCGAAGATTGGGATCTTTTCCTCCCGCCCCGTGTAGACGAAGATTTTGCAGGCGAACTGGTGTGTGTTGATGATGAGGACGATGAAGATGACGACGACCTGTTCGACTTTCTTCTCCTTCTACTACTTCTGTTGCGACTATTTGATCTACTAGATCTCGAGTATCGTCTGTTCCTACTTCTACTCCTGCGACTCCTATATCTCGATCTGCTTCTGCTTCTACTGGATCTACTCCGTCGCCGTGATCTGGACCGACTTCGAGATGATCTTGTAGACTTTGACGACCGTCTTCGCCTTCTCCTTTTGTCTCTACTACGAGAACGACTACGCGAAGAAGATCTCCGGCTGGATCGGTAATTTCTCCGCCTGGACGAACGTGACCTTGAGTTAGAGGAGGAACTAGATCGCCTCCTTCTTCTACTACTACTGCCACCACGACCTCTTCTACCTCTTGATGAACTTCTTCTGCTCCGTGAGGAACGGCGTCGTGAATGGGAACGAGATCTATTGCTTCTTCTACGACTGGAAGAAGATGCAAAGTCCAGTGACTGGGATCTTCTACTAATGAACCTACTTCTTTTATTGGACTCGCCTCCTTTCTTATCTGATCCAGATGGTAACGATGGCCCAAAAACTGGATGCGTACTGGAAGTATAGCTAGTTGCATTTCTACTACTGGGTTCAAAAGGCAAGGGTCTACCAGTGGCGATATTCTTATTCCGACCAGTACCACCATCATCGGACTCGTTTCCTCCAAAACTGGTTATAAATGTAATCTTCTCGGGAGAGTTGGATCGTGATCTAGATTCGGAGCGGGAGGAAGATCGTCTTGAGGTTGCGACGGAAGCGTCAATCTCTTGAGAAGGGGAAGGCGGGGCGGCATATGTGGCGTAGCTTGGTGGGGAGACGTAGCCTTTTTTCATTATTAACTTGTCTTTGTATGCCCGTCGTTCTCTGCGAGCTTTGCGACCCTGTTTTAAAAATCAAATAACGATTATAACTTCATTGCTGTATACTTAATTACCAAAAGGCGATAATCCTGGTGTATTACACTTACACTCATGGCTTGCTTTTCCTCTTCGTGTAATTTTGCTAGTCGCAATTTTTCTTTTTCCTCTAGGTCTCCGTTTAAATATTCCATGAAGTCGCCAACCCCCAAACCATATTTTGTGCCAAAATTATTCAATTCAGCCTTTTGTCCATGCGTCAGGTCATCCACATTAACAAGAAGATCTAATAAATAAATAAATAAAGTTTAAATGTGAAGTTTATTCATAAGCAAGCTTCATAAGCAAATTAAAGTAGTCGAGTAAGCATTCAATTCTTACCAAAGTCAATTTCCTCTTCTGACTCTTCATCCGCTTCTGCTGCAGCTCCACTGGCGATCGGAGGCCCTTTCGCTACCGCTACCGTGAAGGCAGGTGTGCTGTCTTCATAGTTATATCCTATTGCAGCTTTTGGCACCTTGGGTTGTAAATTTTTGCCCCCAAATAAATGGGAATGAGAAGTCGCTGAATTCCCAAACTGTTCTTCAAGATGAATTTGATGTAAAAACTTGTCTTCAGAGGCTGTATGAATGAATATTTAAACATGGACATAAACACACTGTACTTAACTGCGCCTGCACCCGCTAGTTAACAACTAGCGCTCATAATCAACAATTACTGTTTTGATCTATTACTTCCGGATAAATCATTCTGAATAAGAATTCTGTATCTCTCATAATTAATTCCGGGATTTTGCTCCTCCTCCTCAACTGCCTGACTCTTCCCACTGCCATTGTTCACATTCTGCCATTCTGGAATCACGTCCAGGTGAGCCCTCACGTCAAATCTGTCAATCATGTTGTCAGCATTTCCTTGCCAAGGCATCCTATTTAACGGAAGAAGATAGTTCACGAATTAATTTTTAAAGAGAATATTTTATTCGTCCATAGAAATTCATCACTTTAGTCCTAATTTTTCATACGATATTTCATTGAAAAAAAAATATTTTTTGACACCTAAATGATTACTTTTTAACACTTATTTGTATTTATTTTTGTCAGATGAAGCAATATTGTTTAATGGACACTTCATTTTAAAATTTTGGGAAATTGAATATTTTTTGGGACACAAAAGAAACTTTTTTTTACAAATACATTTTAAACTTTTACTCCACTTGTAATGCATTCCCGCATTTCTTAGGGCGTCCGGGACCCCTCCTTATTCCTAGCCCTCCAGTTGCGGCTTCTACCGGCAAAGTAAATTTGTCCAGGTCAACGGCCACTCCAATAGCATGCATACAAATATAATTCTTTAAGAAATCTTGCGTACGCGTTTTCTCTTGGTAAATTCGTCCTTAATATATCTGTTCGTTGATTCCAGTGCATTGTTTGTGGTAGGGACACCTCTTTCAACAAAACCCAGGTACCAACTTGGTCTCTTTTGTACCCACTGTTTCATGAAGTACTTAATGAATGATGGTTCAATCTCTATTCATTTACTTTCCAATAGTAATGACGCTGCTTGTACATGAGAGTATAACAGTAGGAAGCCATGACAATGTTAGTTCATCAACAGGCATACCTATCATCATTGTATGTTAACTAATTGTTTACAGCTTCCTTGTGCATGCCAGGGTATATATCATATTCAAATACATTTGCCTTAAAAAATTATTTTTGGTGCACATAAAAATAATTAATATTTTAACAAACCAATAATTTCTCATCCACAAAAAATAATCATTCTGCCATAGAAAATAATTTTTTTTCAATGAAATATCGTACGAAAAATTAGCACCAACTCCATGAATTATTATGGATGAAAAATTACCTGCCATTTTTAAATCGCCAAATGAAATCAATGCTTCAATATTTTTTTTAAAAAACATTTAAAATCTGATAAATTGTATCTTACATGCAATTCTCTGCTGACGCTGCAATCTGCGGCTCCAGGTAAATTTTACTAGGTCGTCCATGAACTTGCATAAACTGCGTCGGGTCAGCCTTAAACTTTTCATAAAACTCTCTTCTTCTCTCCGCTCGCTTCCGGTAGTCGACAATCATACACCGCAGCTTCTTCTCCTGCTTACGAGCCTCGTGCCACATTTTGTCACTTTTTAAAAAGCTACTTTCACTCTAAATCAAAGCATTTATAATTTAACGACTTTTTAAAAGTCAATCAATATTCCCTGCACATCAACAATACCACCGATTAATAAAATCTCTTATAAAATTAAATATGTGCATTTTCCTTAGATCCCCACACTAAAATCAAACGTGGAGAGTCACAACCTAAAATTGAAAACTAACTATTAATCGGTCAGCCTTTAATTAAATATTTCCAGCACAATGCAATTGGTGATTAAATGGTATTGTTGTGACAGGTGTAAAAAAAAGTGTGCTTGAAGCTAAAAGGTGCATTATCTCTCGCCAGCTGAAATTATGCAACTTGAGCTGTCCGCGTTGTCCGTGCTTACCCCAACTTTTCATGTCGCGACCAGAGTGCGTAGAATCCACGAAATGAAACAACGTGAACAAAGACAAGCATTTTTCATGCATTGCCGTCATTCATTACAGTCCCGTTATCCGACCCGGAAAAGCAATCTGTCTGCAAAATCGGGAATCCCAATTCGGGATGCAGAAGTATCAGCAGGAGATTATATTATGACTATGACTCAGAATGTCAGAATTTATAAGACTTCAACTATGACCGCATCTTTTGTCACGGAATGAATGATGAAAATATATGCATTTAATAATAAAAATGCATACAAGGCACAAGGTGCGAAAATGTTCGTGAATTTCCGTTAGGTGGGCTATATTGTCATTCTGGTTATGCTTAATTAAAATGAGCATATTTTGAAAAGATATAGTTGAGAGTGGCATTGCTACAAAAGTATTAATACCCTATCCTGTGATTATTCCACTTTCTTCATCTGTTCTTCTCCAATCCAACTTTGTTCTCTCGTCACTTCATATGATTAAATCATTTCAAAATGGCATGGGGTATTTCTGCCTGGGATTACGGATTTTGAACAAATGTTGGTTATAAACGAGAAGAGGATTGCTGGTCGATGTCGATTTTCCCTCCGCTGCCAAGCTTGTTCAGTATGTCAGCACAATTTCGTGATGTTTTACTCAATCAGATTCATGATGTAAATATTCGTGAAAATCATTATGTGTGTTACTTGGTCCCGCGAGTTTCGTCAGCACATAATCAGTATACAGCTCTTGTGAAAGTTTATTAGCTGTTCCCACATGAATATCAAATAATATACCATACGGAGGATACCACCGCATAGATTTATCCACCACCACCCATTCATTCCCCCTATGACTTTGTCAGCAGATGAGTTGCTATGATTACTAGAGGATTACACTTGCACTTGTCTTCTTTACGGCATTCATGTATATCTCGTCATTAGTTGAGAAATAGTGTAGTCGTCAGAGTTACTATTTGTAGCAGGCATGAAAATAAAGGAAGTCAAAACTTGATCAAAGGGTATGACATAACCCCAAATAAACGAAGTTGTGGTAGTCTTTTGATCGACAAGAACTATGATTAGTGCAATAGCAAAATGTAATCCTTCGATTCAACGAAAGCAATTCTTTTTTTTATCCGGAGCACTGAGTGAACGAAACAGTTCAATCAGCATAAATGGTACAGCAAAATGGGACAAGAAAAGTAATTTTACTGAGCGCAAAAGAATGAATCATCGGTAATCCTATCAAATTACTATCAATTTTTACAGACCAATTATATATACTTACATATTATAAAAGAACTAAAGTGAACAACTGTTTCGTCTGAATCGACATTATACGTAGGGTTTGTCACAAACCGTTTGTGTTCTGTTACAATTGGGCATTGTGAGATTTTCATTACCCAGATACTAGGATTGCAATTTGCAAATATCACAACTTGAATTTTTATTAACAAATTGTTGAATTATAGATCTGTAATGTATACATTTTTCTTAAATTCCTTTTTCCGAGAAAGTCAGATATTATGATCAATATTTGTTACTTGTCATATCTTTTGTTTATTCTAAATGTTGGCAAAGCTGTGACTTCAATAGTATTTTGCACCGTTACTTTAATCAACTTAAGATACGTACTTGCAGTATTATTTCATGGAATGCACTTATATTTTTGAAAATTCCAATTGTGGAAGAGTTAACACTGAATTAACTTTACATCATAATATTGAACTAAATCACTTGCACTACATTGCACTTTTGCGTAAGTAAAATTCACTCTGTAAGCTCTACGTGAGATGTGGTTATCCGTTATCCGAGACTGACAGACCAGCAAACTTTTTGGTTACCTATAAAAATATCACATTTCATTTGACTTAGCTTGCTAAAACCCGTTGTAATAAGATAGCAATTAATTAAACTGACATGGAGGAATTCAATAGGAAAGTAAAGATAAAGGCGAAAATGCGACAAGAGCAACTTGACTGCTTTTTTGGCTTTGAGTTGAAATTTCTTAAATACTTGTACAGAAAGTCAAAACCACAAAAAGGTTTAGATTAGCAGCTTTTAATCGTAATCGAATAACCCTGTTCTATTCAAGACAAATACATTCAACATTATTACTTCCATGGGTTTGTCGTATCATTTGTATTTTTTTCGACGGTATGTAAAGTAAAGTTTGCAGCAATTAATTCACTCGCTTCATTTGAGCGAAAATAGAACCGAACCGTGGCACAAAGGATGCATAAAGTAGTACATTTCAAGACACGAAAATATGTACGCTAAAATATTTCCTTGTGCATTAAATTTTGCATTGAAGGAACCAAAAATGTCAACTAAAACACATTACGAGTTTCTACAAGAAGCATAGTATTGTGTATGGTAGGTGGCCAGAAAGCTTTTACGCAGATTGATGTAGTCATCATGTGAGGGTGGAATGGAAGGTTGGATTGGATGCAAACAAAGCCATAACAATAAAACAGATAGAAGGACGGATAATTAATTGGAGCACTGCTGTTGTTGTATAAAGAACAACTGTTTAGCTTTATGTTGACCAAGAACAGAACAGATTGCCAATCCTTTAAAGTTTCAATTGGACAAATAAACAGAGCGGGTGGCAGAAAATTAGATAAAAAATTCATTCCCTATAATATGCAGACAGAGTAGTACTATGATTTATTCAGAAGAAAAGTTTTTATGAACTGGCTACGCTACCACATTAAGATATGCATGTATGGGGTAACCGGAATCAAAACACAATGGCCATTTTGATCATCAAATTGTCCCATTGTAGCAATTTAATTTTAAAAGCACAAAATATTAACTGCGGACAAATGTCATGATTCTTACCCATCCTATCCATACGGCTTCAAATGTCAACTTCTGTTCAACCGATAGAATTGCCATATACCCATCCCTAGTTCAGTTCAACAACCAGTAACATCAGTTGTGTGTGTGGTGGTGTGCATAGTCTGTCACTCTGTCATCTCCTTTGGGTACGACAGATGATGCAAACACGAGAACTGAACACACTCATTTCTCGCTGTTCAGTCAATTCCCTGCCTTATTATGGAAAAGCTTGTTCCTTATTTCTGATATACCGTGCTCTTTGGTCAAAACGGCAAAAGTTTCTCATTTCCCTGAGAGAAAATGGAACCCTTTTCCTTTGCGAGGCAAGCCCCACTCAATCCATACTTTTATGGACAGATGTACACTAATTTCTTATTTAACATTCATGTGCGTGCCTGTGTGCACAAAATAGAATCTCTCCAGCACGATTGATAGGTAATCAGTTGAAATTATTGCAATGAGTGCATTCTCTTAATTTATCCTCTTCTCTGTGCTGTTGTCATAGAGACGCACTAGTATTGACTTTCTTTACACGGCATGCATGGAATTTCTCTGAGGATTCTTGTATCGATCCGAAAAGTTCTAAACGCATACATAGCTGGATATATCCTCCTCTCACCATCGTAGCAAGGCCATGATCATTTCCCCTTCTCCTTTTCCATCTCATCATATCACGACGACTTGGCTTTCTCGCCACAAGAAAATCTTGCGCAACGAAAAGCTGCATTGCACTTCTATTTCTCCGTCTCATCCTTACAACATCAGTTCCGTGTGCGTCTACGCGTTTCTATCTGCTCCTCTCGCACATTCTTTGGGAAAGTCATAAAAATGGAGGATGACTGTGTGGCTGCCCTCTCCTTACAGTCTCCTGTATAAACCAGTCCAACAAGAGCAGCCATTTTCAAGTAAACAATTTTAAGAGAGAACTAAGCTGATTGTTGAGTTGAAGAAAATACCATCCAGCAGGATGTTTGGCGTTAAAAGACTTAGAAAGCCTTTATAACAAAAAGCCATTTAAATGCAAATGGAGACAAGCACTCATAATATTGTGACAAGGGAGCATATTTTTTGGACTCTATTGAGCTACCTGATAACCAGAATATTTTCATTCATTCTAGGTTTTCTGTTTAGGTGTAAAAACTCAAACAAACAGTATTCTAAGGGATCTACTATCGTTTTACGACTTGCTTCCCATGGTCAGTTAGCTACTTCCCGTAAAGGCAAACAAAAATATTACGTCCATAAAACCATTTTTTCTTTAGGGTGTCATCAATACAATATCATCGTCTATATAGAGATAGCCAATAAAAGATTTTTTATTTAGATATACCTCCGAAGATAAATATAGCATAGATAGCTGAAGGAATACGGTACTATTCAATAATACTACAGTGCAAGAAAATAAGCTTGCATTGCATGCTCCTTCTCTCCGCGAGGTCATAATAAATTTACATTGAAAATTCACAAGGAGCCTTCCTTCACCCTTCTTTGCTCTCACGCAACACGATACGGCATAGACATCGACGTGGTATTAAAAATATTCGGTAGCCACTGCACTGCATACTATCATCGCCACTGCCATCACGAAAATGGTAAAGTGATAATAAAAATTGCATAATCTCTTGCATAATACATTGTCACGGAGTGGTGGGTTGTGCATTTTATGTTGAGTATCCAGGGGTCTGTTTTCTTTTTTACTGTGAGATTCAATGGGAAAAGTAATATTATTGTTTTTTTCTGCTCAAAGTTTACCTGTTACAACTTCTGAGTAGAAAAATGCGCTTACCCTTCACGTTATTTCCTTCCTTAACCAGCTAAATGAATGAAGTGAACAAATATTGTATGACGGTGTTTGTAGTTTATATTTAACGATTCTTAAAAGCGGCTCCGTGCTTCTTATTGTAGCAAAGGGATTCATTTAATACATTCATTCGTTTTAATTCGGAGGAATCAGAATACTATGCAGCCTTGACTGCCTACGCATGTCAATGTTGAATGTGGAAATAAGTTTTGTCTAAGTTGAACAATCACCATCTGATGCTGCACATTGAAAGTGGAGTGGAGAAGGATGGTTTGTAACCTTGGGTACTATGCGAATTCAGATTTTTGTATTATAATAATGCTATGTAATAAAAATGTCAAAATTACATATTAAAATTTAGGCAAGAAATAAGGAGTGACATGTGAGAAAGGAGAAAAAAGCATCAGTACATGATGGTGAGTTGATGGTACAAGCAAATAACAAAAGCTATACGAAGGAGGATGAAAACTTAAAAGGTTTTGGCTTTTTAACAAACCTAGAGAACTATGTATGTAAAGGTCGAAAAGTGAAATATTGATGGATGTAATTCAGCTACCTGTCATCATCTACAAAACGATCTGTATGTTCAATGTTGCCAAGAAAAAATTCATGCACTACACTTAAACATCATTGTCAGAATGAATTAATCGTGTATTTGTTTGTACATTTAAAACGGGAGCAAAGAATAGACTTGCTGTCCGAGAGATTTAGCCTACGCTTGTACCTATTGCAGTTACTTTCTGCTAAAATTTTTGTAGGAAGGAACCCTTAAATTCGTGGGTACATTTATATAATCTAAAATATCTGTTGTTTAGCCAGCTGGGTCACCAGACACGTGACACGACCAATGTTCGCCAGAAAGAAAGCACCAGTTTCGCACGTGTCTGGTGCGAGCCTACATGTTTCATTAATAGCTTGCGTTTGAAACAAAAATTTAATATTCTCTCCCATTACGTATCGCATCGTACTCTAATCATTAAGTGTATAGATGCCAAACAGTGGCAATAGCTGTCTACCACTCTCTATTTGGTTTGTAAACATGTTAAAAACGTAGAGGGGCGAGTACACGGATTTCTAGAGAAAAATAAGCCCCACCATTCCAAATTATGAGTTAGATTTTAAAAGAATTACGGCAGGCATACGCTTGATAGCTGATTCCGTGCGACCTACTGTTCCTCTAGTGCACTATTTCATGTTAATGGCTAGATATAAGATCGACATCGACATGTCATTGTCACGTGTCGGAAGTTGGAGTAATCCAGTAAAAGAGCAAAAATGATTCAGGGAAAGTTGAATAATATTAATGGAGAGGAATACTACTACCATAGCTTGTTTTTGTTGATTATGTATAGTGCACCTTTATTTCAGTGCAGAAAAATCGATCGATCGATTGGATCATTGTTTTGTGTTAGTGGTAATGTTTGTCAGTAGCTCAATTTACTACTCTTTTTGGTAGAAGAGCAATGGAGCAAAAACCTTGATGCTGGACAGTCCACTCAACTAGCCCGTCATCTCGTCCCTTAAGAATTTCTTTCTCCATTCTCGTATTCTCCAGAGTTAAAATTAAAACAAGAAAGTGTTTCCCCAAACACAGTACTCGCTGATTTAAAGCAGTAAACTAATCAGTGGGATCTCGTCCATTTACCCGGACAAACACATAGAATCAAGAAAAATGGAAGAATCAAGTCTCATTGATCCCAGGAGTTTGACTTCACTATAGTAGAAAGTATTTTTTCCCATTTCAGTAGTGTAATGCTGTAACTCCTCTATTGTCTATTTTCTCCAGATTGGGATCTCTCCCTCGTCCCCCAGACAATTGCTTGCCTTCCACTTTTAAACCCAACTTTCACAAACATGGTAGAATGAAACGCAAAGAGTATGGAGGAGGACACGTCATGCTTTTATTATTACATTTTTCTGCCTTTCTTCTAAATTGGCATCTCGTATTTCTCTCCTATTGCTGCAACCATGCAGCTTTTTGCTCATTAGTGATACACGCTCATTTCACATGATCATCGCTAAAAGCCTTGTGATTCCCTTGCAGCTGCACTGACACGAGCTTGCATCTAATGGAAACGGAAGCCTTTTACGGATTTTCTCCATGGACTCGGGCAGGCTTCTATATTTTCTCCCTTTTCGTCTCGTTCACTTCATTGCTGCCTTTGTTTGGTCACGTTTCTGCAACGGCAGCATCATAGTAGTGCATGATGCACGGTGGTGTGTCGTTGTAAGCGGGGAGGAGGAGGGTGATGGTGGTTTCATTTCGCTTGTATTCCACTACTGGAAAGATAACAGAATACGTTTCCAGTTTTACTTCTACTCCACTGGAAAGAGAAAAAAATGAAAATATTCTTGCTTCCTAGAAGCCACTCTAGTTTGCTTTCGTCGTCGACGGCGGTTGATTTACATTTCTGTGAGCTGAATGTGAATCGGAAACCGGAAACAACTCTCTGGGGTAAAAAATATAATAGTCAGTCGAAAGACACATATTCAACGTTACAACTGAAGATTAAATGTTATGACTATAACATACTGTGTCATGTGTTGTTACTACTTTCTGGCAACGAAAAAAAGTATTGATTTTCTGCCTTTCTTGCGATTGAATTCGAATCAAGCTGAGAATTTGAAAAATTCTCGTAATTAAACTCTTGTATTTATTATTTTGAAGCATAGAGTATTTGCACAACAAAAATTAAAAATTCCATTGAATCTTCGTCATCCATAATCTAATCGCTAAAAGCTATAGAAAGCTTGTGCAGCTTCAATACTGCCATCATGATCAAAAGAGAAAGTGTAATTTGAACACTTGTTCTGCTCTCTTTCCCCCAGTCCTCTCATACTCTCATAATAATATTAAATTCTATATTCACTCGCATAGCAATAATGGAAATTGGAAATGGTCTTGCCTTCGCAACTGTCTGCTCCTTTGACTGGTGTGCATCCTTTATTGCGTGTATTTTTCCTCATTTACATTCATATGATTTCATTTCATTCCGCTGCTAAACCCCCGATCCTGTTCAAATCCGATCCGCTGCTGGACTGAGAGAAGTACATGATTTTCATTTCATTTCATTTGCTTTCTCCCCTTCTTACTCACTCAGTCAAGTTCACGACAAGGGAGCGTTACAAGGTGATAGCTGAGTATTGGGGTTTTCCTGTAGTTGACTTAATTTTATAGCAAAGTTTATGTACGTTCTTTAACACAAGCCCATGATATCATCTTCACACTTGTTCATACAAATCAACCTTTTAATTTCAATACACAAAGTCGAAAAAATGCTGAAGAGAATTAAAATGACATACTATGCAAAAATGGTTTCAAATCTTGGTGACAACTTTTCATAAACTACCGATAGCCATCAAATAAAATTATAAACGTTGCCGAGAATTTATTTTCGTCCAACTCGAATTTCTCGATCACCAGCCTCAAATGTTTCTCGTTCTGACAGTTATTCCTCATTTTCCAAAGTAAATACCACGATGAATCAACCCCACCCTCTTTCCAGCAAGCCATTTATTCCCATTCCCCACCACCATCACCCTTCCATCATGTACTCATTCCTTGATCTCTGTCCCATCCACCAACCATTCTCCTCAATATGAATATAAATATTAGAACATTGCCATGTATTCATTACTGGATGTAATTCTCCCACAAAAAACAAGCAAACGCTAGGCAGCTAAACAGGAGCATCCACTGGATGCCATCCAGTCAGTTTATCCATACTTATCCTTCCGCAGCCGAGCAAAATGTCAAAAAGCTTTGTCTACTTCACTAGTCAACTTTATGGCTTCACTCACGGCACAATAGTGCGCTATCTGAACTGCACGAATCTGCTGAAATATCGGAACATTATAAATGAGGGTGCATCATTTTCATCTTCCTGAGTATCATCACAACTGCCATATAAAAATATACAGAATTTTGTAATAAAATGCACAACATGAACCATTTTCATTGTCTCCCCTTCCCACTACTTACACAGCACAAGAACCAAGTTTTGGTAGGAACATTTTTTATTTTCCGTCGTTTCAGTATTTCCAGGCCTTGCCCTATCTCTTCAACTTTTAGACCGAAAAATGACATTTACCCACCTACCTTCTCTGCTCAAAATTATATTATGATGTTCTGATCTTCTATCTCTGACTTTTTCTGTCTCTACACTGAGCATATAAGATCATGGTTTTTTGCATCTTTGTGTAGCACCAGAGCATTGTTTTCCTATTTATTTATATATATAACGAAAAACACAATAAAAGTCAACGTCATCCACGTCGGAACAGAAAGGCTTTTTCATCTTTGATCTTCACGCAGACATCATGTAACACAATTTATGGTTATTTCGTCGTTCGCACAGTGTACAGATATATCTATGATGTTTTCTTTTTCCGTTCCCTTCTGATCCGAAATATAACCGAATTCTTGTCGATCGATTTTTACCATTGCATTTTTCAGAAATTCATTCACGTTTCTATATAAATGGACATTTAAATTGAAATGAGATGAAGAGTGAGGTGAGGTGCATGCACGCAATCGTTTTCAATGTTTTCTTTTGGAGAATCAAAAATCATTTCTTATTGGAGAATTGGGGAACTTAATGTGTAATATTCCAGTATTCAAAAATTATGCGGGTTATGGCCATAGTATTTGCAATTGAAAAATGTCAGCTCGCCAAACAGAAGACAGTAGCTTGTTAATATGTACTTACAGTTACCACGCAATATTTGTACATAATGGCTGCTCTGCTCACGAATATTTAAAGTATAAAATCATTGGAGGTTTTAACGATCGGTAAGATTTGCACACTCAGCAGTTTTTAATGTCATTAGCATTCTAAATATAGCGTGTTATATCCATGAATGTTTGGTGGATATAAGTTTAATGGTTTTAATTTGGTACAAGAATGTATTGGAACTTGGCAGAAGATTTGTTAGCTAGCGGTTGATGGAATTATTCGACGAAAGGGGAGAGCCCGGGCTCATCTATGTATTTCATCGGTACTACATTTTCTCTTCATTTCGATTTCAAATACTTCTAGTTCTTCGTGATGTTACTGTAGTTTCGGAGCTTTCGCCAACGCTAAGCAACCTATGCTTTGCCTGATTTATTTATTAAGTGTCAATAATTGTGGGTGGAAAGTTAGTAAAGCTTTTAATAAGCGTATTGTAGAACTTTGCCAAGAGTTTGTGGAAATCTTGTACTTTGCACGTTACACATACGTATGCTTATCTGGTTATATTTATTATACGGCTTACTAGTTCAGGCTTGATCAAATTAGCCACATTTGACATAATACGCAGCAATTTATGCCGATGAATATTTTTTATCTTGGAAAAATACATTTCCAATTGTGCACTTCATGTACATAAAGCTGGGCTATTTGAGACTCTAATTTTGAGTATTATCTTTTATTTTGAACAATAGTGGAATCGAAACACTCAAGTTTATGTAAAGAAATAAAAACGTTGAATCGGATTTGCATTGACAAAATGAAACCATGTTGAGAATTTATTTCAACGCAACAGCTATAATATTTTATACTTTATCAGGATCAGTCTGAAAGATCAATTTGTGCAATTAAGATCATATACATACAGGTATACATCATACACCATCACAGTTTCTAAATATTACACCCAAACCAACCCAAAGAGCATTTTTGTTTCTTTAAAACTGGCTCAATCCATGTTCATTTTACAAAAAAGTGTAAGGTAAACGAAAACCTAATGGCAATAGTAGTGATAATACGACAAGGGTAATAAAGAAGCCCATTAAGCAAAACAAAGTATCTAGTAAATGGATTCACTACAAAAATAACATTTTTTATTTCGAAAAGTTGCTTGAGCATCAGTACCACAAAACCAACTGCAACTCGAACGCATCCCATTGATCTGCTTCGTTGAGTCTAATTTCGGTTCTTTCCTACAAGAACTTTATGCGTTACATAACATAACGTTCAAAAACAAACAAGGCGTTTGAGCGTTTTATTTTTGCAGGTGTACAAACAACAGCAAAGTAGAGATAAGCGTGCGGGGGAAAACGCCAAGACATCACTGCCGACAAAACTCTGGAAACCAACAAAACCTAAAAATACACTTTCAGAAGAATAATATAATTGAATGGAATTCCCACAATCCCACATATTATCATAGAATACTTATCATGCATACTCATAGCTTGCTAGTCAATCTTAACTTTTCTATCGCAACTGTAACCTTAAAACTCTAAAGATTTGATTTCTAGCTTTTTACAATGATTTCACTTTAATTGTTATATGGTAAATGAATTTTATATTTTTTTCATTGGTTCTTGAAAGATGTCAAACCAAATCAAGGGACAGAATGTGTAAATTCAATTTGGCAAATCGTAAAAGTTGATGAATTGAAAATGGCAGCGAATCAATTTGACAGTGGTACTTATAACAGTAATCAATATCCAACTGTTGTAACTCCAGAGGTGATCCCGGAAGCGGAGGGGAATACCCACCATTCTATTGCATTTGGGGTTGTAGGAGGTGATTCCGGCATTGTTGATGGCACAGAGTTAGGAACACAACCAAATTCCGCTGAATCTCTTGGCGATGGCCTTTTCCTTCCACCGCAAGTAGGCAAGCCGCAGGTGATAGTGCGCATTCGGCCGTCACCCAACATTGATAGCACCCCAACATTTGAGGTGGACCAGCAAACTAAAACGATTCAGATTCGAGTGGACAGGGACAGAAAAGCTCAAGAGGCAACCAGTCACAAGCCACCTCCAGCATTCATATATTTTCCAGCGGACAACGTTCTGGAGAATTCCAGTCAAGAGGATACTTTCACGGCAGTTGCAGTGGAGGTGGTAGAGAAAGCAATGATGGGTATTCCTGGAATGATTGTGGCGATCGGACCCGAAGTCTCTGGGAAAAGTTTCAGCTTATTTGGACTCTCGGGGAGATATCGAGTATACTTATTTAGAATCATTCAGCTATACACATATGTCTTTGCTTTATTTCTCTTTTGCTTTATGACCCTTGCTTTATTTGGTTAAAATGGTAGAATCGTGGAATTGCGGCACGTGCACTGGAAAAAATGTTTGAAATAAAGGATCGAAGACAAGGCGAGACAGACTTTAAGTTTGGCATGGGTATCATTGAGGTACGGCGTGAGCGGATTCGTGATCTACTTACCCTTGCCCCCAACGAAATTAACGAAGTTGGAGAGCGAGGTCCGAAAGGAATGTACATAGAAGAGGTGGACTGTATGGAGCATGGGCTAGGCTTACTGCTGCGAGCGTTGGTGGGTCAGAAGTTAATTCATCAAGAACCTTATGAAAGATATCATACCATCGTCTACCTCGAAATTATTGGAGTGTCTCCAATGGCTTCGGAACTGGTCCAGTTCCAGAGCAGAATCACATTCGCAGAGATTGCTTCGGCGCCGTATCGATCAGACAGTGGAATCCCCAGCAGCCCCACATCACTTTTTTATGGACCCAACCCAGACTTCTGCGTGTCCCCTCGCCCAATCAAGACAGACCCAAAGTTCAAATCTAAGCAAGCTGTGTTTCCAGCAAGGAAGTGCTGTAATCCTGGCTACACGACAGGGCCACTGGCAGAGTCCATTGCCGTGCGACGGGACATTTTTGCCCTGGAGCAGATCTTCCTCAAGGCAAATGAAGTGTACCGGATTCGAAAGTATTTTGCCAAGCTAGAGAATTTGGGTTTGTCCATGATCGCCTCAGAAAAGAGGAGAGTTGCGACTGGTCACAACTTTCGGCAAAACCGGCTTGCTCACTGTCTCAAGGACATTTTGGATACCAGCACAGAAATACGCATTGTGTTGCACGTGAGACCGGACAAGGCTTATCTAAAGTCCAGTTTGGAAGCTATGCGATTTGCTGAGCGGGCTCGACTTGTCCCCAGTAATCTGGACGGTGACCCTAACAAAGGGAAGCCAAGCAGAACAGAGGACCAGATTCTTCAAGAGGTCATTTCTGATATTGCTCCAGAGTTAATGCATCCAGCAAACGTGGAAACATTAAATTCTGAGAAAATGAAGGTTATCCAGGAGCAAGCTGTGAACTACTTTGAGAATAACATTGACGCGATGAAGGTATGCTCCAAGGAGAAGGTGAAACTGATGTTTGAAAATTTTCGCGTTTTGTGGAATTTCCTGTGGGAGCTGGAACTGAATGTTACGCTAAGAAAGGCGGAGGAAGAGATGAAATTAACGATGGAGAAAATGGGGAATGTTGCACCTGTTGTCGGGGCGGCCGCCGATTCCGCAGCCGGAGGAAGAAAAGGATCCAACCAAAAGAGCAGGGAAGCACGTGGCAGTGATGCGGGTAAGAATCAAGGATCCGGCATAGGAGGTGGTGCTGATGGAGACGATGAGGATCCCACCAAGGACCATACCACTGCGAAGAAGTCCAATAGGAAGATGAAGAAAGACAAGGAACGGAAGAAGAAGAAGGATAAGCATAACCAGCAGCAGAATAAAAGGACATCCTCAAACGAGTTGAAACCGGTTTCAGATGATGGTAAGAACCCGGATGGTGGCAAACGTGGTTCGCTTCCAGAAAGTCTTGGTGGTGAAGACCAAAGTGCTGCAGCTGGAAAGCGACGATCAACTCAAGCTGCCCCTGACGGTGGTGGTGGCGGGGAGGAGGCTACGCCAATCAAAGGGGAAACGGAGGTGTCCAACACGTCCCCACCTAACACTACGGAACAACAGGCAATCCAGCCACCTTCTCCTCCAACTAACGACGGTTTGGAAGCTCCATTTGCCAGAACGTCGTTGATGAGTGTGACAGGAGACCCAAATAAGAAAGTTACTATCGAAGCTAGTGCAGAGACCACGGACGGTGTGGATAATGTCAGTGTCGAAGTTCCGAATGGGAATGCCTCGAACGGACCATTAGGCGATGGAGGTGTCATTGTAGTTTCAAGCAACCGAGACAGCTTCGATCAAAAAATGTCCCCCTCGACTGCTGCAATCCAGCAAGGTATTTTAAGCAGCACCACACACATTCATCACGCTGCCGCACTTCGCCAGAACTCAACCTTCTTTGTGCGTGGGGGCTTTGCTGACTTCAAGTTGCATAACGTCTGGGGGGCTAACCACGCTGCGGATAACAAGACTCTTACGGAGGAGGAAAGAGCACAGCTAGCCGCCCAACAGGAGCAGCAGATTTCAAATAATTTTGAGGAAATGAAGAAAATTGCGAGGAGACAGGCAATTCATTTGCTTAGAACTGGAGTCCGTCGACCACAGTGGCTGTCGCTTTTTTAAGGTCTTTTTAGCAATAAACGTTAATATTAAGTCATCTATTTCTTTGTAAGGACAATTTTTCGCGGGGCAACGTGAGAAAATTAGTTAACAAAATAAACTTCACACAATCATTGTATTGTAGTTCATAAAATCGCAACAGGTGCTGTGATATTGCTTGTCTGATGACATACGCGTTTGTGTCACTTTCGATTAAAAAAATATGATGAAAAGGTGTTTCATATTCACACAAATGTTACCGAAACGCTCAAGTAAATCCGTTTTTATCGTTTTGTAAGAAAAAGTACACATTTCCTTTCAAAGCCATCGTGATCATCATCATCGCATCGGTATCACAGATTTTTGTCACATTGTGATTAATCAAATGGCAGAAAAAAACTAATGTGTGGTTTGACAGTGATCAGGTGGATGATGCGATGTGCGCATACTGTTGCGCAGAGACATCATCATCATGACTAGTCCAATAAGCATATGTTCTAAATATTTTCTGGGATTTTCGTGGCAGATTGCGGCAGCAGAATGATCTTCTCCATACTATTCTTTTAGAGAGCGTGTATTCTTTCTTATTAAAGGTAAAAATCAAGCCATATGGATTTTATTATGAAAAACTAAACAGATGATGATGATGAGAGAAGAAGAATAAACTATTTTTTCACCTGCCTGTCCAAGAAAGACGGAGAAAAATAGAACTATCATCCTGGTCGTCGTCTCAGCATCATAAGTCACCAGCAGAAGTAGCATAAGGGACAGGAAAAAAAATTGGTTTAAAGAAGTTTTTGTGAATAAAAAGTTTTAAAAAATTTGAAAGCGACGATGAACGACATAAGGTATCAATCTGTTTTACAAATATTGCATCCATGATGCTCTCTATTGCTGCTATGCATTGCATCTGGTCCTCTTTCGTTCGGATTTGGAATAGTCAAGCATTTGGCGTGGGCTGATAAAGAACAAGGGAAAAATTTCCAGTCTGTGATTCTCTTTATGGACAGAGAGCTTGTCAGGAGTAGCAGCAGAATCATCAGTAGTCCATATGACGGTTGAATTCAAATTCTAAGCCTTTTCTTCTTGCTTCCTCTCCCTATTATTAAGACAGGAAGAAGACGACGCAAAGCATGATACCAACTTATTGGGATTTTTTGGTTGGGTGGGTTTCCCTTCTGATTTTGCTTTTCTGGGGTTCTTCGTTTGGCCAGCCTTCTGTCGTTAAAACTTTTGTTATCTGAGCGTATCTGCGTGTTGATATTGCTGATTCAGCAGCGGCGCAGTTAAGCACCTTGTGCTGATATCATAAATAACGTAATATTGTTTCTTTTATAATGTGCAATGCGTCATCTCATCAATAGAGGAGCAAATCGTAGTGAATCATACGATGAAAGTTGGTTCTTTTCTGGAAAAAGAGTGAAGGGTTGACAAAAAAAATGCTAGAAAGAAGAGAGTACTTAAGTTCTTATGATAATGAATCATGCAAATGTTAATATGACCATGTTTTCCTTTCTTTCTTCGTCATACACAATTTCTTTAGCTCAATATGTGCATTCAGGACAGGATAATGAGATGACAGGTGTATTTTTACGTGATGTTCGTTTCGAGAATTCAACGTCTGTTTGCTGACTGGAGTCTGGCAGGATCCTCTTGTATACTTTCGGATAATTCTATCATTAACATTTACACAGAAAGGGCCTACAATGATTTTCTTGTAAAGTATCTAATCAGGCTAAATTGTGCCAGTGAAATTTTTTCCAGTACTTTTATATTTAAAATGTGAATGAGTCATCAATTTTTCCATTAACACTTTTCAATGTGATCATTTATATCATGGATACTTCGAAATGGAATGGTAAAAGCGGTAATCCGATTTTCACGCCTTTCTAAAAAATCTTTCTAGCACAATCTTGTCCTTTTCTGCTATATTAATTATGATGGTATGATGACGTCGACACAATTTTGTAGGCATATTATGCACACAGTTTTAAAGTTGAAAGGGGTCTAAAAAGCAGGTATGAAAATGACACCATTGTAGTTAGCAATGAACAAGGTACAATTGCAGCATCAATAATAAATAGAAAAAAAGTAATCCCTATCTGGTAGATAGTAATCCGTCGTAATCTGAAACGATTTCATAGTGGCATTTTTCATTCATAATTAGAGATTCCTGCAATGGAATTGTCCATAATGGAGGCTTCCATAGAATATTTAGAGTACGAGATAAACCTGACCTTTCTCTGCTAGCACACAAGCAGGTGAATATTTTAAAAGCTCTAAAGTACGAAGAATAAAAATGGATTATTAGTTGTGAGGGTAGCGCTTTCAGGGGAAGGATGAATAATGAGCTTGATGATGACAGCGCTTAAAATTGACAAAACGTTGCTACCTAATCGAAATGGGAGGAGAAATTGTACCTTTCATTTTATAATGATGTAACAATGTATACGTATAGCGGGCACTCAATTATGATTTGACTTCAGAGAAACTACCCTTTTCGGCATAAAATCAAAATGCGTTATTTAATTGTGACTGCATTCCTTTTGAATAAAAAATGCCGTCTTTAAGGATGGGTTGGGATTTTATCTGTATAATCGAAAGATTAAAAATGTTAAATATACGGTGCGGAATTTTTAAATGACATGATTGTGTATAAAAAGGTGCACGGATAACTGAAGAAATCAAGGTGCACCAGGATTAGAATATGTTTGTTTTCTAAAGTTTTACTGAGCCGTTTAAATTTCGACTGATGTACAAAGTGCGTGTATTTCCTTATTTTTCTGTGTTAGGATGGTGTTTCCTCTTCCGGTTCAAAATGAATTCTAGGTCTATTTATGGAATTATTTCTCGTTTTTGTGTACCTCGCATACGTTCTTACAGTGCAGAGCAGGGAAAGGGAATGGGCTAGCAAAAGCATGAAGACCGACTGGTGTAATACGCACGTGAACATGAAGGGTGACTGAAAAATAGCACGGTGACAATCAAGCCCCAAAATAAACAAGAAGATCTGACAGAAAGATTCTTGTATTCTGGTAGTAATAAGTATAGTAACAGAGATTTCACATGGATAGAGCATCAAGTACCAAGAAACATTAATATGACAAGAATGGAAGACAAAAACGACAGAAAATGAGCAATACCATCTCTTTGTTTATTCAAAACACGATATCTTATATAATACAATGTTATTGTGCACCGTGCCGTGTCAGGGCAGCGGCAGTTCAATGATCATTGAATAATGTTGAGGTCACGTTACTGGAAACTACCAACCTCACTGCAATCATCAATGGCTAAAGATTAGATTAAGGAAACTACTACGCTGCATTTTATGATGGCATAACCGCATATCGAAATTGGAAGATTGAATTGAGGGTACATTCATGAGCTCCAGTGAGATAACACTCACACACGAAGAAAAGAAATACAGAAAGAAATGACGTCATGATTGTGAGATGATGAAATTATCTACTTACTACCTATGACGGTGGGCTTCGATGCTAAATATGTAATAAAAACAAAAAATAGCAAATACCTACTAATCATGTGATGAGAACTCGCCCCTCAGTTCAGATGCAGCAGCTGCGTTCTCACAAAATTCAAGAAGGAAAAATATGCGTTAATCCATTAAAAATAAATGAGCTGTTAAATAAAAACGCTCATCGTTTTTGAGAGGAGGGAAGGAATGAATCAGACTGTGTGAGGACAGTAAAAAAGTTATGTACGTTATCGCATTTGGAATTATTGTCGACTGGTAGGCAAGTGGGATGACACACTGTCACGTTGTTTGTATTATCGGTACTTTCCGACTCCTCTGGTGAGCTGGCGAAATGCTTGGGGGTTTGCATTGCATATTGACATCATAACAAAAGAAATGAAGATGAGTCAGGTAGTTATGGGCCTGACTAGGAAGATGATAATGTTGAGACAATGACTTGAACTAAATGTTGTGACGGTACAGAGTGAAGAGGCTACGTGAGATAATATAACACAACGTCTTGAGCGAGACTTGCAAAATTTTCCAGTGGCTTAATTAAATACAAGTGAAAATGTAAACAAACCATAAAACATGCTACTATTTAAATGCGCAATACAGCTACACATTATACTACTCACAGCGGCATCAAAATAGAATCGTGGTAACAAGTGAACTGATGTGTTCTCACGCTTCCCCAGAGTTGCAGTAAATTATGATTACGCAAGGATGACATAACATTGACAGATAAAAATCTTGATGGTTGCAATAAATGGAGAAAGAAAAGAAACAAGAGATAACCTCTTGACACTTTAAATGATATTTGGGAATTTCAGGATGCAGCAAAAGACGAGTGATTAAAATACATAGTATTATGGCGATGAGTAAAAGTAAGTAACGTGATACGCGGTAAGTAATATTTATGGATCATCAGTTCAAGACAGCATAAGTGGTTGTGGATGATGATGATAATGACAATCAAGCTTTTTAAATACTTTTGAGTTATTCTGGTATTTATCCTTCTTCCTTTTATTTGTATTTCAAATATTGTGGCTGAGGATTTCTTTATCGACCACGTAATATTATTTACTAAAATTCAATAATATATACGTATAGTTATACATATTTTTTGGTATATCGCCGTTTGTATGATCTTAAGATTATCTTAATGAGACAAAGAATAATTTAGTTTAATGGCTACAACTTGTAACTGTAATTAAATAAAAAATGATTTTTTTTGGAACATGAGGAACAACAATATAACAATATTGAACAAAAACAGTAAAATTATGGGAGATCAGAATAAAAATGTCATATCGAATACGAGCAATACAATAGCATTTAAGTACATGTAGAGCAGGAGGAGAAAAATTTAATATTACAATAATTACCAGACGCTACTCGTAGCACATTAATATTTTAAAACGCTACTATGTGTAAATTAGTAACTCTCTGTATATCTATCGTATTTATATTATTATGTACACGTTGTATTTGCACAATTAAATTCATATTCAACTAAATACTACGAATAGCTAACAAATACATTCATTTCACACTACAATGCTACCTATTTCTGTACAAATATATGTACAAATAACCGTCAGGATTGTGCCTCATTAAAATTTCGCGAATCGTTGATTCCAAGAATCAACTGTATCGCAATTGTTTAAACTAAAAGTATCTATCCTAAGCTACTACAGAAGTACAAACTTTAAAGTAACGGTGTGACAATATTCATTGTTTATTATGACACATGAAGCGTGCACCTTGTAAATAATTAAAAATCTTGCTGGCCATGTAACGTAACTTAAAAATAATGTTGAACTACGTAAATGAATCTAGGCATTTATAAATCTACATTTTCCCTTGATGATAAATCACAGACACAAAAATATATTTAGTAGATACAAAATAATCAGAATTGGTTTGGTAATCTAATATTAGCTTGATAATGGATATGGCATGGCTCTTCTGCTGATTTTGTATTTCTCTCTGAAAAACTGACTGCCTAAAATTTTAAGCTTCCGGGTGGAACTTTAAAAGTCCCTATTTCCTTATCATCAAAACAAAAGACGCACTCATTCAACTTTGGACTTTGCCTTCCTAATCAAATTTTTCTCCTTCGCCCAAATAATGAATTTAGCCTTGCGTTTGTTAGTTTCGTGGGTTCACTAGCTGAATGAAAAGGAAAAGCCGATAAAATTTGTAAGTCGGTTCAGAAGTACAAATTATGTTGGTGTACATTTTTATCTAAATTTTTGTCTTCAAAAACAAATAATCCTCTCAACTCAAGATGAGATCTTTGGAAGAAGACCACCCAGTGCAAAAAAAGATTATCTTTATTTTTTCATAATAAAAAGCCCTGACTGACTTTTAGTAGCATGCACTACTTTACGTTTAAAAGATAATCTTTTTTCATGACTTTCCTGATAGAAAGCGCTCGCACAAGAGATGCAGCTTAAGTTGAAGAAGACGGTAAATCACTTTGATTGACTCATTACACAGAGTTGAAACAGGATAATTGGGCCGGGATTCCAGTGTAATTTCCCATGTCAAAAGTTGCTCGAGCTATGTGCAGTGGATACACTAACCAAGCTGTTTTGTAGTGTGGTGGAGGTGCATGACGTGGCGTGTTGTTTTTGGCTTAAAATGTTTCCCCAGCTACCTACCTACCTATTGCCTTCATTTTCCTATCAACCAGGTTTTATTTAGGTGTACAATCCGCCACGGCCGCACGATGAAATGATTGCGACAAGTAGAGGAATTGGAAAATTGCTCTAGCTTTCTGTATGGCATGCTATCTACTAGAATATATCTAGAACCCACCAAAAGATTGGAAGGTTAGGTAACCTTTTTCACTTTGCTTGTAGTTTTGTTACAATGGAGTACATAAAGTTACACACAAAAACATTCCATATCGATCGATTTCTCTACGAGAAGATGTTGCATTTCAACAAAAGCAAAAAGTCACGCCACGCTCATGCAATGCTATACTATTGTGTTATACTATACTCCCTTAATTATTCAACGTCCCGTTCCGTCGACTCCATGAAACGAAGCCATTATACTTCACTCACTACAGCTCCTTCGCAAGGCGTCGTCCGTCACCATATCACGATGATGTTTTAGCCGACTCCGACATGACTTTTGGTAGTTTCCTTCTCCCGTTCTCTCTCTCTGGCATGGTTGCCCACATTGTATTTTTTTGTACTTTCTGTTGTTCTATTTTTCCTGCGAGATTTTCATCAATCTCTATCATCTTCAACAAACTTGGAAGTTGGTAGTGGTGTTTATTTTTAGGCAAGTCACAAATTTCTCCTTTCTTCATTAGTATTTATTTACAGGCAAAAAACGGAGCCTCTTCTGACTGATTGCTTCGTCTATAGTAGGAGAATAGAGGTAGCAGTTATTTTTGCTGTAGCAGAGATCTTCAGCAAGAGACAGGTCTTGTGTCAACATCATCAGCAGAAGGCGACTTATCCGTCAATTCGGCAGCAAGAATCTGAGACACACACAATGAAAAAATAATGTCATTAAAATATATTTACAATACAATACACCCAACTTAACTAGATTTTGCTGTGGCAAAAAAGTAATAAATCATGTTCACTTTTTTCTGCCAAAGTCAACTCAAGTCGCACATTGCAAGACTGTTAGACAGGCACACACAAGTCATTTACAAACGGGCTTTTTGTCTTGTCGATTTTTAAAGGAATTTTAACAACAAAAGGAGAATAAACTAAAAAAAGAAAAAGAAGCCATACAGAAGTAAAAGACGAAGAAATGAAAAAAAAACACTATTCTTTCTACAGTTTCGTTTATTCTAATCATTTCCTCCAAATTTCCCTTACATCAAAGCATTATCATTGTATTCAGTACTGTAGTTTATAATAATTTCATTTTCTTTACTTTTTGTATGAAAAAAAGTACGACGAATAGGGATGGATTATTTACACAATTGGCTTTTGAACAAGTAAGAATTGGAATAAGAAAAAGGGAAACGATTATAAACGCAAACCAAGTCATTAAGCCGATCCCTCACTTTTTTAACGCGATATAAAGCCAAAAAGAAAAAAGAAGAGATTACCGGCTTATCATCAAAGCGTTTGTATGAATGATAGCAGTGTGTTTTAAATGGAAAAAATGTACACAATATCTCTAATCTGATGTCTCACAGGGTATGCTTTCCCAGCGAAGCAGTATTCAAATCTCGCCACACAAGAAAAAAATAGTACAAAAGCTGTAGCAAAGCATACTTTGTATTTCGAAGCACATTATAAGCATTGAAAAAGATTAGATAACGTAAGCTTATCTCTTATCCCCATAATTACTTTTTACGACTAATGTAGCAATGATGAAACAGTTAAAAGCATTTTTTGAGGATCTTTGAATACCTTAAAATTACATCTTTGGTTTTGAGAGGCGATGATGCTCCGGTTGATGACGATACAAGGTTTTGAAGAAGTTGAAAAAAACGAGCCATCAACTAACAGTGAAATATGTGGTGTCATCGCCATTATCCATACGGAAGTATTTTTTTTTAAATCATATTCGTAAGTCAAGTTTGTTTTTCCTTAACTGACTATTAATGGTGACATTTTATAAAATATTAAAATAACCAGGTATCAATCTTCAAACATCAAGCAACTGACTATTAATCACGAAAATTAAACACTAACTCTCTTAAAACGTAACTTTTAAATTTAAATGGTACGTCAATTTAACAGTCAAAATTAACGGAAATTATTCACTTATTTATGTTATTTATTCACTATATTTTGAAAGGAATGAAAAAAATCATCGTCGATGCTGATGGACTTGTTGTTGGGATGATTGCTGTTGTAATTATTGATGGTTTTACGGGATTTGGCAGTTGATTAATTTTGAAACAGAGGAAGTAGACCAGGAGCAGAATAGAAAAAGACATCGTGTCAGTGAGGAGTGATGGGATGAGTTGAGTAACAGCAGCACAGCATCAGTAGAGGAGCAGGCGAGCATAGAAAAAAGTAGAAAAACAGTGAAAATTAGTACATTATCAGAATTAAAAAATCATAACAGAAATACGCACAATATATCCATTCCACATACTACTCCGCTTTACTTGTGTGTGCATTTATCCAAAGTTAAATGACTTATTTATCAAGATTTTTCGTCGCATTTTCTATTTTCATTTTTGATCATTATTCATGGTTCATTTCCAATCCAACTAAATGCCATCTTTTGCATTGCCATTGTTCATCGTGTGAAATTATTCATCCCAATTTAAAATACACTCACTATTTCAGTTGTAAAAATAGAAATGTCAGGTTTTATGCAATGCTGCCATTGTCATTGTCCATAGTAAACTTTGGTGACTCCTAAGTTTATCTTCGTTACTTATCAGTTTGCCAGTTTTTGTTTACTTTGCTATGCGTACTCCATTCTTCTTTCGAAATCGAATCGAATATAAGAAAAAGCGTAATCTTGAATTTCAATCTAGATCCAAATTTCAGACAAGCGAAACGATCCAACAAAAAAATCAACTGTGTAGAAAAGTGAATGATGATTTAAAATGCGTAGCAAATGAAAACAGTAACAGCTACATTAACAGTTCTGTATTGTGAAATGACTGTGTGCAACAAGAATTTTTGTTTCCTCTTGTGTGGCGCAGTTGAAAAATTGAGCAACAAAAATAAAAAAGTTTATTTATGCAGAGAGCTTTATTTTTCTTGTTGGGTTCATGTGACATTTTTCTGTCATTGCAGGTTTCAATCGGCAAAATCGATCGATTTTCTGTTTTCGCTTTAATAATATGTTTGTAGCGAACGAAATGAACGGTTTGAATTCATGATAATATTTTGCTTATTGATTGCCGTAAGAGTAGGTTGGGCAAACTATAATACGCGGAATCTGAACGTTCGAGCCTGTTTGAAAGAAACTCGGTGGGTTTGCCGAGTATTTTCATATTATATGCATAGAATATGTGTAATACTTTAATCTGCAATTCTGAAGACATGTTGGCAATTTTAAAATCTTAAATAAACCTCAAACCAAGTGCGTCGTGTTTAAATTAGACAATCACAACATGTTCCTACACATTTTATTTGCGATCAAATAAAGCAAAAATATCGCCATTATTTTCATCTTTCTGAATATATTTGACTTTTTTGAATGGACAGACGATAAAATAGGAACTTTTTTTTGTCAAAAGTTTTATGTGCGCACATGTGCATATGCACAAAATATATGATCGCATTGTATACAATAATAATAATAATACTCCTTTTTGCGATGATTACCATGATCATCGTTGTTTTGATAAGCAAACACGTTAGTTATAAACAACAACAGCCGTTCAGCTATCAATCTTTCATAATGTCTGTCTATAATAACCTCTCTGGTTGGTATATATAGAGAAACACGTTAAAACATTCAGAAGTCAAAAGATGAAGCACACCAACAATAATTTTTCCTTGAAACATTTTCATTTTATATATTTTTTCATCCAATAATATACAATTACTATGCTTTAAAGTTGCTCATTTTACTGTTTAAAGACCATTTAAATTTTGTCTGTTATTTTTTTGCAATGGTGTATATGTGTTCTAACCCATAAAACATCTGCTGTAATGCAATCACGAATAACATACGATATATATGCACTACTATAATATATGGGCAGGTATTATTATAATAAATATTACAGATTACTACTGTTATTGTTACTTTTCACGAGTATGCAGTGATTTACCAGGTGTGCAGATTACCACAACCTTACATGACTATACGGCTTCAGCAAGAAGCAGCAGCAACGGCATTTATTCTAAATTGTCGAACGAAAACCTAAGCATTTTTAGTGAAAGTCTTTTGACAGTTAGAGCGAGAGCATTTGCGGCGGCGTGGCAGCAGAAGAGATTTGTTGTTTGAGTCTTGTAGATTTTAGTGCTAGAGGGGCACCACCACTTCCATCCAACAAGAAAAAGTGTTGGTCTTGGTCGTCCGTGCATTCAGCGGTATTGTAGAAACAGTGGTGCTTGTAGATGTACTTACTTCATCATTTTTAAATGTTTGCAGCTGTGTGTGCTATTTCCTTCAGGATAGAGGGAGAGAGAGAGAATCCCTAAAGATGCATAATAATATCATGTGTTATTCTTAAAGCTACGCAATATTTGCTGCCACAATAATAACGATTATAACCATTACGACGACAATGTCGAGGATCCTAGAGTTGCAATAATAACAATCATAATGATATGGTTTTCTTCTTCATCATCTTCTGGCTGATCTCGGCATACCACCGTAGTCAACATTTTTCAGCCATTCAACTGCAACATCGTCCGTTTCATCCATCCACCGAGAGCTCATATTTGAATTTATAATGCACAAATGTTTGTACGGACGACGGTGGTGGTGATGATGATAGTATGTATGATGTGTGCAGTTGCAGCGCAGCTAGTGGAATAGGATGCTGTGTAGATGAGATGACGAAGAAAATTGCAAAATAATGTTTCACAACATCTCAGCATCAACAACAATGTAAAGTAGGATTCCTGACAAAGTCACGTTCGAGCGATTGGATGAAGAACGAATGAGCGTCTTTAAAAAAGCATCTCTTTTTTATGATGGTACATGGGGCTGCGGTAAAAAATGAAATAGGTATCGCTGTAGCAGCAGCAGTAATGGATGGAGAGTGAAGCGAATGAATAAGGCCATGAATCATACAGGAATGATGACTATGAACCGCGATGATGGTGATTATGTCTACACGTTTTTTACTCTTTTATTCTCTCTATACATCTTGAAAAGAACATTTTGTTTTTTAGACTTGAGATTTTCAAAAGAAAAATGAACAAGAAAAGAATGCAATCCGACTTTTAAAAATTATGTTGTTTGCTGCTGTTATAACGCTGTAGCGTTTATGGTGTGCAGTGACAGAGGAGTAATCTGGCTAATCTTTGGATGTATTACGGAATGCCTTGGAGCTATTCATGACACGATCAAGGTAATAATACTCATCATCAAAATGACGAAATTGACGATGATCATCATGTAAAAAATAACGTTGGATGGCTAAGGAATTTTATTTAAAAAATACTAAACCCTGACTGCACTGCTAATTCAGATGTTTTTGCAAACAAAGAAAAAAAGAATTGAGGAAGTTACTACCAAACCCTGTTCGCGACAATGATCACTCTTTTATTCGGATTTTTCTTTTTTGCAAATCTCTGCTTGTTTTCTTGTCTGTAATATAAAAACGTACCTATTCGAGCGTGGCAACGTAATAATCATCTGATTCAGTATCCTGCGAAGAATTAAATTGTCTAAAATACTCTTTTCCTCTCAATTGCAATTCTCAAGAATTTTTACCTATTAGTTCCTCTATTTTTTTATTCCTTCTCAACAAATTCTAAATAAAATTGCTTGATGGCAAAATAAGAGCATTAATCAATCGGATGAATACCACGGTTGTTGAGCACACTGTGTGTCTCATCCATCCTCTCAAGAAAGCATTTTTCCATTATATTCTAATCGAATTCCACAAACTATGCCCAACCGAAACACCAAGTGTGCAGCTGCAAAATATCGTGAGAAAGCTCTTAATAAAAAATCAGGATTCTGTTACACGATCTCAATAAATTTTCTCGCTTCATGCTGTGTGAGATGCTTATTATTGTTATACATTGGTTTTCAAACGAAAAAAGTCGTGATGTGATCATTCGAAAATTTGAAAACTTCTTCTTAGAAGTCCGCATGTACTAAAGATCATTTCGTCGTTCCTCACAAAAAAATGTTTACTAGAATTTTTGTGGTTTCTCATATTCTCTCAATTCAATTCATTTTGACGTTATTAACTTATCATAAAAAATCAAGTCACCACTTTCGACTTGCCAGTAAATGCACGAGCCTCCCCCAACAACCAAGCTATTTCTTGATCAGAAAATACATTCACGCAATCCATCCAATAACCTTCGAAAAATGCCAATATCCAATCCACTCTTCTCTTTCCGACTTTTGGTTTTTGGTGACTCATTCCGCTAGACAGAGCAAGCTACAGAAACCAAGTAATTTTCTAAAATACTCCAAGATATTTGGTGAATGGGACCCAAGGGACAACTTTCTGACTCTTTTTTTACCCTCTGATATAACCCCGATGTCCTGTCCCCACGTTTTTCTTACCGTTTTTTATTATTGACTCAATTTCTTATTCCTTTATACTAATACGGTAATTCCATTTATTCTTCTCCTCTCCATTGAACGCAATAATGCTCAGGAAAAGAAAAGGGACCACTTGGCCAACGATAGTTGACTTCTGACCAGCTGTACAATAATCGGTTGTGATGTGAAAATGCAGACACCTCTTTAATTTTTAAGGTTCATACAATATACCATGTCATGATTAGAACGGTGAACATGTGTTCAGTTGAGCAACAGAAGTAACATTGTTCGCCATTGCATTGAAGAAAGAAAATAAAGTAGTGTGGTTTGGCTTAATGGCTAACCACAAAACCAAAAGTCTATCCGCTCATTCCGCTCTCTGAAACTCGAACATGTGAGCATAGCCACGACAGAAAAGAAAACCGGAACTGACTACTACTGAATGAGTTGAGCTGTGCCTTTTTTTAAAGTTGGGTTTTGTTACTGACTCTGGCTGATGTTGGAAAAAGTGTATCCCTAAACTGCCTAATAGAGTTACACTACTGCGTATTATGCTATTTTATACCGTGCAATGTCTTAGGCTTATGAGAAAATAGATAATCAGCTCAGCTGCAACTCGTATCAGCCAAGAGCCATCAGCCCTCACCGTCATAAATATTTTTAGGAATGCACGTGTGTTGGTTACCTCACCATTCACTATGTCTACACCAACTGCACTATTCAAACCATAGCATTTAGGGCTGATTGTGATTAACCAAAATACTCATGGATGAACGTAGTAGTGCATAGTGCTTCCTTTATGCACAGTGCTAAGAGGCACACAAATGAATATAGATTTTTCTGAATAAATGAACTTAACTGACAACAGTGACAACTGTAACGGATCAAAAAATTATTAAACATTAATGTCCCAATCATCGCACCATCATCTAGGATTGGTATATATTATTACTAAAGCTCACGACGTATATACAACCAACCAGTGTGATTTTTTTGACAGGCGGACAGCCGAAAGGAATCACTTGCATTTGCATTTCACTAGCAGCCACATAACGATGTGATGGCGATACATACTGCTGATCAATCAATTATCTAAACCACTTAATCCCATTCACATCGTACTAACGTATTAAATGCACGTAGAATAGTGAAATGATGATGGCACACATGTGCACAGGAGTACTCATAATTATTGGGAATTTTGGGAATACATTGTACAATTATGCAAATAAGCATCCAAACCAAGTGTTTACTCTTTGATGAGTCGTTTGAGTCCTAAGGACACTTGCACTTTTGGGGACGCTTGGTGCAGATGTTCAATTTACCATTTGTTTCCCTGATTTGATTATTAAACAATTCATCATCATGAACAGAACTGCGTGTTATATAGCTTAGCTTGTCGTAAATATACCCCTGGCTTATCACGTCAAGATAAGCAAGGAAAGCCAGCAACACCACTGCCGAATAAAATACCGCCACTACTGTCGCTTTAGTGGAATGTAATACATAATATTATTTATATTTTTTAGTATTTACTTATTTATTATTATCTGAAACCTGTGTACTGTTAAACTATGAACCAAGCCTGTTTTTCTATCAATAGACAAGGTATTGTGCTTACAATGTTGTAAATCAGAAAACCTGTACGCTGTGTACAGTACTGATTGCTCATGTTCCCTTACTTGGTGCGAACACAATCAGCGTCACTTTATTCAACGTTGCATATTATCACAGATTCCATCCATCCGACAGAGCCAATATTGTACAGCCAGGCAGACTATAGCCATGAGGCATATTTGGCGCAGGTATACCAAAATATTTTAATATCATATCTCGTAATGCTGCCTTGCCTCTGGCATGACTCTCTTCTCTGATTCTCTACAAATGAACCAATCGTGCAGATGGTCAGTACTAACCACTTGCACGATTTGCGTTCTTCTCTGTAGTCTGTCTGCACTGTACATCTGTGCGTGTGCAGAAAAATGACCTCGACTTGACTGCTCTGCAGATCAAATCATCAGCGAAAGAGCACACAGCTGCATGCACTAAAAATTTGAAGATGACGAAATGACGATGATGATGAAGTCCGAATCCTCTAAAAATTCGACACGATAATTATTGTCGATATGATCATCATCATAATCGCCAAACAAATAAATGAAATCCCCTTCTACTGTTTTCCACCCTCCCTGTTTAAAAAGTCTGGTTGTCACCCTTCTCGCGTTCTGATCTCTATCAAAATCTATAGCAGCGGCAAGTGCATCATCCTCGTCATATCATCAACAACACTTCCTGATTAAAACAGCATTACTTGGACTACGTCACGTTAGATTCTCAGTTGAACCAAACAAAGTTCTGATGATTCTTTCCTTTTTTCTCTTTTTCACATTCAAAATTGCCTACAACTTTTTTGATTACATAAACCTGCAATTATCCCAATCGCTATTGCTACTTTATGCACAAGTGCATCTTTTACAGAGAGGCTTCTTCATCTGTAGGTTTTTATTTCTCTGTCTGTCAGCCGACCCACAAATGCAGTTTTGTGTGCTGCAGTTTACATTTCAATGATATTTTCTCTACCTGTCAAATTTAATTTAATTACACATGAAGAAAATTATTATCTAAAGCACAACACTAATTTTATACAGGTTTTCTTCCTGCGTTTCGAATTTACCGACCTACAAAAGTGCAATTTTCTTTCGCTGCAAAATACAAATACACCTCATTATCTTCATCTTCATCCTTTGAACTGCTTCCCATCCCCATCTCATGTTCATCAAACATATATTTATTTATTTATTTATCACCAACAGAAAACAAGCATCTCAACTTGGTTTAGACTAGCTTCTGAAAAGAGGATCATGAGTCATGTGGCGGAGATTGACCGTTGACCATCATAAAATGATTATCACTCTCCTTCATTTTCGATAAGCTAGTACCACAAAACAAAATTATTTGGAACAAGAATTTTAACGTAGAGATTCGTCAATAGCTCTCAACATTATTTATTTACTTTTCTGTATGAAACTCAATCCGTCTCTTGACATTTCTTGATGATGTGTTTCTTTGCTTTTTCTTAAGTGGGGAAAGATTATTAGTGATAAATGGTATCTCTTTCCTTCTTCATCACACCACAGAACTTACGTGTATATAATATATAGGTTGACATGCTTGTATGTAGTGATGAATATTAATATAGCCATAGTTGGATATAGTGATATCACATCCCAGCGTATAAAAAAATTTCATCAGAATTGCTATGATGAATTTTTATTATTATTAGGTATAGGTGTATGCATATACAGTGGCCAAATACCCCATCCATTTTACAATTTCACAACGAGTGCGTTTGCGGAGAGATTGAAGAAGAGAGACGAGGACGACAACAACACTAACACTTGTGTATAGTATTAAGTGCGTTGTTGTAAAATAAAAATGACAAGCTAGCATAATCATCATCATGATCGTCGTCGTGATTTTTGCAGGTGCAGGTGTTTGCCGTTTTCCTTGCTGATGATGATGCTCTGCGCTCTGCTGATAATGATGATGAAGGTGGCGGCGGTGGTGGTTGGTTGGTGGCTCATGTTTTTTTGTGCAAAAAAATGATGGTACAAAAACAATTGTTAGTAGTGGTATGGTGCAGTGTCGTGTACTCTCACAACTCACCCTCTGCGTTGATTTGTCTTTCTCGCTGCATCATTCACTTGAATTATTATTATTACTACCCTTTTAAATACGTGGACAGTAAAAAGAGATATACGTACTTGTGCATACAACGCTAATATTTTTTTCAAACAGAAGCAGATGAAAAATGCATACCGCGCGGTGGTGATGAAGGAATGAATCTTAAACCTCTTTTGTTTTATATATCTCTCAGGTGTGTTATACGACGTAAGATAAATGATGATGATGATGAGACTGACAACGAGTATAAAAATAATAAAACAGAGGAAGGAAAACACATAGTTTTTCTCAAGAGAACCTCAGTTTCAAGCCGTTCACACGGGAAAAATTTCACAGGCTTTTAAAAACTATGTTGATGACGAGGAAATAACAGAGAAAAATGAATTAAATTCAAGGAGAAGTTGATTTTAAATCATGAGAAAATTCTTGAGAAACTATTTTATGTGGCTAGTATGCAGCCTCACACACGGTCCATTTCATTTATGGTTTCATTCAGTGTGTGAAAGTCAAGAGAGATTGTGCTGCCTGCACACACAGTTTTATGATCAAGTTGTCAAAATACATAGATGACGGAAGTAATGGATTGCACTCAGCAAAAAAAGACAAGTTACGACGAAAAATGACAATGCAAAAACTTGGGTTGGATTTACAATTACATTTTTCTGTTCTTTTGTGTGTAAAATATGATAAATAGATACGCGCAGTAGAGCAGAAATGAAATGGGTGGAGCAGAGTAAAGCAGATTAAATTTCTTTTTTTATCATGTCCACCTGTCCACTAGTCCAGCGAGAATGAAAAGGGTTCATATTTGATTTTTACATACCTCTGCAGTTACAGGTAAACTGTTGGTGTTTCCATTTGGATTGGAGATTGGACAGAGAGGCTGTCTCTGATGAAGATGGTGGGGGTGAGGATGGTAATGCGAAGCGGTAGTGGAGGTGATTGGAGATGATGAGTTAGTAGTGCTAGTATTTACAGCTTGTGACATAATCAATGCACTGTGCATATCGAAGGGTGTTCCATCCGAAATGCATGGAGGGAGCCCTAAAGTTTGCCGTAAATCCCGGATGTAGTCGATGACGTGAGTGATCACTTCCAATTTGGTTAACCTATGAAGAAATTCCATGAGTGATTATTAAAATATTATTTAGGTGAAGGCGAGTTCGTGATGCGGCATAAAATAAAAGTAAATTGAGTAAAATAGCTATGCTAATCCATGTTTTTAATCCGTCACGGGCTTGCATAAGATTAGGATAATGTTATATGTTGCATTCCTTTTGTTTTTCTGATTTACTTACTTTCTATTTTTTGGCATAAATGGCACCAACTCTTGCAATTTATTCAAGTATGCCTTAATCTCCTGATTTTCTTCGACTTTTTGACTTTGATTATTGTGATGGTGCCTTGAAGATTTTTGCACTTTTCCATCCCCCCGAACTCCACTGAGAGCTCCTCCACCACCACTTGATTCAACAACTTTTGCCTTCATGTTTTACACTGGCTTCACACAATTCGTCAATATAGCAATATCCACAAACTTCCTTTTTGGTACAGCACACGTTAAACAGTTCGGTTTAGTTGCAAGGTTGCCCAATGGATGTTTAAATTTAATCACGTCTTTTTTAGATTTTCACCCTCTACTCGAATTTATTTAAATGATTCAATTTTGCCTAGTTTCTTTCCAACAAATTCAAGATTTTGAAAATGTTCATACATTTATTTCATAAGGGTTGATTTTTTATACTTATTTCCCTATATTATGTGGGAATATACTTTTATATGCACTATTTTTATTCATAAAACTCTCCTTATTCGTCGCACGGTCGACAACGCAAAAAAGTCATTCAGACAGCAGAAGAGTGGCAAAGAAACCTCTGTGCAGCAAGAGAGCAGATAGCTAACTGAGGTCTACTCTTCACTGAACACCAACATTACTTCCCTCGGAAAAACTCACTCATACTAATACATCTGCGATATGTCTCTTTGTTACGTTACGTCCCCAAAAACTATAATACCAAAAACTGTGCATGTTGTTCTCTGCTGTATTCTGCTGCTGCCTGCCTTTTGGTGTTATTTTTTAGGGGCTGCCTCTATTCTTCTGCTCATGAGCCATGCATACAACATGCCACAATATTACCATCCATCCATCTGCTCAACGAGCGAGTCCTGTGCAGGAAAAGGCATTCTAAATCCAACTTTTCCAGTGCTTCTACCGATGGCCAGCTGCATTGTGTAGGATTCCCTATTCCCTTTTGCTTTGCATGCACTGTGCAAGTTGCACATAGCATACTTTTATTGAATCGGCCAGTTTCTGCGGAAGTTGCCGAGAAGACCGAACTGCGGACAGACTCCGACTTACAGTGTGAAGTGAAATAATAAAAGTGATAAAAAACGATGTTATCCAGGCAAGGAATGTAGCAAACATGTTTTTGGAGTTTGGATAGAGGAAAGTAAAGTCAACAGCCCTTACAATTCACCAATAGCATTCCTATACTTTCATTCCTTCCTTACGCATTTTAATGCAAATCAAGATGTTTCACACACAGATTTCCCCCATTGGCCATCACCCTTCCTTTACACACATTTGGTTCAAATAGATACGCTGTATTCATGAATTGGAACGGGAGGGTTCCTGTCCCTTCCATTTCATTCATTTCCAATTTTTGCAGAGCTATTATGTGACTAAAGATGCATGCCACATAGATTATAAGCTATAATTATATAATATTAAATATACATGGAATGTAAAGTATATCATGGAGACACCTTTTTCTTTTTGGTGGTAGAAATCGTCAGGTGCAAAAATGTTTTATTTGGAGAACAGCAGCAAAGGGAAAACTTTTTGTAGTTGGTCAGCTGGCAAATGTGATAGGGATCACTGGCTAGTAAGTCATCTGCCAAGCCCCTCCATCTCATATTCCCCCAATTAAATGGTAAACTTGGATCGGAAATAAAAGGAAAGGGTCCATGTGTTCAATGCGAATGTGGGCACAGAATAAATGAAATGCAGTTGGCTCGTGCCATGTGCCATTCCATGGACGCAAATGGTTTAAAACCATGTGCCCTTAAATTATTTAATGCATTCTCAAAACTGAACTAGAAAATAATGGGAACAAATGTTAAAAACTGATACAAAATATAAAGTAATTGCATTGCGAGATCAGAAAAACAGACAGATTGGAGGCACTGTAGTTGTGTGTGTGTGCCTAGGAAATAAAAGAACAGATGCAATACTGCTCCTTTGGCTGCTCTTGTGGTCAAAAAGTTTTTAGCCGTTTAAACCATTTCTCGTATTTTTTCCGGAGAAAATTATGGCAGATGTGTACTTACTTTATGAACAAGCGCACACTTTATTTAGTTAAGTCGACTAATATGATTACATTAAAATATTAAATGGTATGGCAGGAGAAAATACAATAATAATAAGCCATCTGTAATATTTTTATGTAAACTAAAGTGAAATTGAAGCTTTGAGAATAGACGGACGATGGACACTTTCTTATTTTTTGTTACATATACATCTCCGAGAAGATTTCAGGGAATAGTAACATTATTTTGAAATTTACTTTTCATAAAAGTAGAGGAATCATGAAAAAGTAGCAAAACTTTGCGTTGTCGTCAGAATAAAATACGATGGGGGTCTGTACATTAGCATGTTGTCAATACACGTCATAAACCACCAACAAACATTTTCTAGTAAACAAATTTAAAAGTGCCGTAATGACAATAATGATTAGATGGAATATGATGCCATGACGTTACATGCTTGTTGCATGGAATAATAATTTATCATGTTTTCTTTTTTAGAGAAAAAGTTTTCAAATGCGTTGGCCATCTTCCAAAAGAAATCATTAAATTTTTTTTCGCTTCTTTTAGTGACTACAGTAGACAGAAAGTTCACTTACAATATTTTCCCAGCCATGATAATTTACAGGAGACAAATGATCGGTGATCTTTCGTTGCTTTCAGGGAAAATAATGATGACGATGAGACTCCTCCACCAAAATTATATCTCTGCAGCTTGAGTGTCTGTATATTTTGCTGCGTGGAGGAATTTTTCTCATTACATCTGTCGATCATAAAACTGATCAGGGGTTGACATTATTTACCAGTCTTGCGAAAGCAGCAGTAGAATAATCAACGTGATCAATAGGCAAGCTGCGAGTATTTTTTTTCTTGGGTGAAAAACTGGTGGCACATGCGTCGGCTCCCGTCCCATCGACATCGATCGTGTACAAATCTAACGGTTACAAAATGTTTTTGTCGGATTTACAACATCTCCATCTGTTTCTCTCATTCCCTCTCCGGTCGCGGGTCTGAGTCTGCGTGGTATGCTTTTCTTCGAATGTCGCATTTCCAATGTGACGTCATTGATTGTTTAAGCACCAACTAACAGAATTGTTTATACTGCAATTGCAACGTAGAAGATACATCATGCTCATCACAAATGGTCACGATATTTTTTTAATTAAGAAAGGAAAGGCGGAAGAAGACGAAATATGATATGCATCCTTATCCGTGTTGACTAACTTCAAGATTACGGGAAAGTTCAGACCTCGTTGTTTCTCGGCACGTTTACTTGTGTATTCAATTTAATTCATTCAGTCAGTACTAGTGCCTTGTGCTGAGTATGTATATAGCTAATCAGTATGAAAACCAGCTCAGTCAGGTGTGGATGTTCCCTTGTCAACTAAATTGAATCTTTTCTGGATTGTTTTGTGATGATGATATAATATGTAGAACAATAGTTCTCCCCGCATCATTGACAGCAATTTATGAAAGATGAGCGGAAGGAAGGAGAAGGGTGATGATCACACAATGATTGTCAAGTATGCAAGTATACCGCCTATTTGGGCTGAACATATATGCTCACACTCACAACTCGAACATATTGTCAGTCGAACTCGCACTTCTTTTTTTTAAACTATTGGAAACAATATACATATATTATTAGCTACATGTTGCGAAATCTTTTCATTTCATTCTACATAGATGAGTATCCATTGATCTATGCTAATTGAAATGAAAAGTGAGAACCAAGTACAAATGGATATACCTAAGTTGGTGCAAATTGTCACTGCGCGTTGGTGACGTTGACTAATTAAATGCAAATATGGGAGAGAACAATTATACGGATAAGACAGTTCCTTTGTTGCTTTTAAAAGAGAAAACGCACAAGTCATAAATATAACGTAAATGCCTTAACCGTGGAGTGCTTTTTATATTGTAGGGGCCTATATGTACCTACTAATTTTTCTAAGTTCAAAATACAATCGAAATATGGTTTTCGTAATGTTTGAACAGAAAGTGACGATGGCAGTGAATTCAAAGTTGTTATAGACTGTGTAATGAATGTGGAGCAAACGCAACTTCGTCAACTGGCCACTATCAAATTGTCTTTGGTCTGTTTATTATGCTGATAAAATTGATTTTGACTCTTGCTCTGTTTTACTACGGCTCTCACAGATATGAAGGAATTGGAAGTTTCTGGGAAACATTACAAGATCATCAATATTCGTCATCAAAGATCGTTTGTGAAGAAAGTCAATCAAACGTCTTGTAATACAAACCAGACGTACATACGTCCATTGGTATTCTGCATGGACATCTGCACAATTTAACTAAAAATTAAAATATTCCTGCCTAATTGTCAAAACAAGAGAAAAATCATCAACGCACTTGCTGCACTGCTTCTTGTTACTTATGATGACGGTGATTACGTTGCTCCGACGAGTTACACAGTTTCGATTTTGATTGATATTCATATCGAGGGAAGGGAGGCTGATGACGACCAGATACAATTAAAAGCACGCATCCAAGTGTTGACTAAAGTAAGATAAAAACGGGTGGTCTGTGGTGACTGGTATCCACATCCATCTCTGAAAGTGTCATTGATAGCCTAATGGATGTCGTAAAGTAGCGGCAGCGCCGGTGCTAAGAAATTGAGGACATTGATGCATCCGAAATGTCCCCTTAGGCCTTTATCATAAGTCACTTCTGTTAATAAATCGTTCTTGATGTTAAACTAGTGGGCCAAATATTCATTCCCGCTTCAAACGTTCAAGTGTGTCTCCAGTCATCTATAAACAATTTTCCATTCTTGACATAAAATGTAATTTTGGATGAAATGTTACAGACGAACAGACGAACAATGTACGTGCCTCGATCACATTTTTAAAACAATTTTCATAGAGATTGTGGTGCAATACATTTTAGTTATCTGACGGAATGAATTTTACAAATACTATCACCAAATCCTGGATCCTAATCGAAATTAAAGTGAAGAGAAAAAGTGTTCGCTGACACACACGAATCATGATATACATACCTAATATCATTTCAAGTTAAGAAATTTCAAGTAAATAGACAATTTATTCATTCTCAGTGCTTCACCTTATCGTTCTCTGTATTAAAAGATCCTTCATATGCGTACCGAAAATTAAAGAGCAAAGAACTTTAAAAGAGTAAAAGTACAATGATTAATAAATGTATCAATATTTATTGTCCTAAATCAATCATATAGCCTTCTAATTCTTCATAATATGATGCTCCATTGATGAAGTTTCAATTTTCCTTCATCGTACTTCCAGTTTAGTCAGTGACTACCAATTTATAGGACAGCTCGATTGGCATGTTTTTGCCAGTTGTGATTGCGAGTTGCAATTTACGGCGATACGCATCAAATACAGACGACGAGATAGAGGCAATAGCGTTACAGTCGAATACGTAAAATAATGTTGAGCAATCTACTGAAACAATGACACTAAAGTGTGGGATTTTGTGAAATAGAGCAAGTAAGTAGGATATACGATCGGGAAAAGGAAATTTATTTACAAGGAAAGCAATTGACTTTTGTTTCTTCCGCATCACTTCATAATAGTATTTGTATAAGAAACAAGAAAGAATCCAAACTGTACACCTAGATAGATACTAAGATGAATGTGAATGAAATTTGAGACTGGCTACCTAAGGCTCACTTCCTTTTGCGACTTACCTTATTTATCTACCCCTTTTGTTGTCGGATTTCAATGGATGCATTCAAGTTTTTTAAAACCCCTAAGTATTTACAGTGGACAAAATTGGAATTGCTGCAAATCTTGCAGTGGATAAATGCATTTCCACTTATGGGAAGCACCAAGCACTATACTATCTACTACGCCGCAAATTTATGAATGAGTGGAGATGGGGAATCGAAGCCTCATTTTAATTTTTCTTGCAAAACAAGACAGTTGCCTATTTCCTGTGACGCACGTTCTCATTGGAAATATATGCTATTAAGCTTTGTAAACTAAACCCATGTGATACTATATGTTAAAAAATCTAGTAATAATCGGAAATGTATCAATTTGATGTTCGATTGGTATTGGTTCTCACTACTATATTATATTTTTGTAATAAATAGTTTACTTACTCATATTCATAGATAACGATACGCTTGTAATTGTGACATTTTGATCCTATATACAATGCATAATAAAGTAAAAATTAAATAAAAACTCAAAATGTCGATAAAATTCCTGGATATTGAATAGATACTATAGATAGAGAAATGCAGTTATGCATCTATTTTATGTACCTAGCGTTATTTCCACAAAAATACTACAGCGTCCTTATTTTCGTCTTGTCGGCTGGACAACTAAAATTAAACTCACACCCGGTACTACTCACACAAGTATATATTTGAACTAAACTACCTTTGCCGATATTTTTAACACAAGTGTCAACTGTCGTCGTCATTATATCATGATATTGTAGAATGTACACTGTTGTGGTTAGCAGAGGGTTCAGAGCCCTTTTATGGTATCGTCATCGCTTAATCCTTTCGTTGCCGAATGAATTGGTTATGACGACTCCCTTTCCACCACGACATAATGTAATGTCCTATCTATTTTCTTTCATTGACTCTTCGGTTAAGCTTACATTTTTCTTTTTCTTCAGCCAATGACTTAGAAATGTTGGATGCATTGACGTAAATGAATTCCAAGTGCACATATGTTTTATCTTACTCTAAACACATTATTCCGAGGTGATGGTTGCGTTGTGACCACTCCTCAGGAATGTGACACTGTTTATGTAACTATTTCTTCTTTGTGTCAAAAGTCAGAGGCTCAATAATAGCTGCTTACGCATGTAGCATATCGACTGACATTAGGCCACCATATTTTATATTTTTATTTATTTTTTCTCATGTTGACCATATGACATTTTATGTGACTTCAGAGGAAAAGACAGAGAGAAATGAAGCACGACTGATTTTATGACATTTCTCTGCTCTGCTACAAACCCAAGCAAATCATTCTCTGATTTTGTACACATGATAAATATTCGTTTTCATTCATTAAAAAATGAGGATCAATGCCTCCCTCCCGACATCTAACCAAAAATCAAAACCAGATGGGAAACAGCAATAGACAACGCAGCGGCATGTTACGTTTACTTATGAAAAAGATTTATTGGAATATGTACCACCGCATGAGTGAGAGTAAGAACTCTGTAGAAATTATCCTCAGGAAAATTAGGTTGATTGTAATTATGATGATTGAGTTGGAGGCTCTCATAATGACGGTGACTGATGTGCCATGAAACATACCCTGCATTTTAATATCCACGATCCACACGTCACACCACAAACATTACTTATTTCTTTCTCTTGTCTTGCCTTTTAGGAAGTGGATACAATTTGTTATACCATGAAAAAATATTATGAGTTTCTGGCTTTCGAAGGCATACAAATTGAAAATGATGACCAGTGACAAAATATGTAACAATTTTATTTATACAATGTTAGATGATATTTATTTCAGCCAAACAGCCAGCATGTAGTAACGCATCAGGTGTCATTGTCATCATTGTGATCATCAGAAAGGAAAGGATACTCGCTCTACTGATTTGTAATAGCGTAAATGGCTGCCCCGATGATGGCACAAAGTGCACACGAAACAGCAATCAGGTAAACAGGAAATTACTTTTGCTGTTGAATGCCTCACCTTCTCATCTTCATTTCCACCACCATCATAATATCGGCAACAATCAGTGCGTGTACCTGTGTGTGTATCAACAACGAACATTGTCACAGTCACAACCAGCAATGCAACAATACAATGATGAAGGAAGCGACTCCACCAAAATCCATCAAAGTAGACCGGATGCCACAAGAAGCAAAGCACTGTAGGACAGATAATGCATTGTATTCCCTTTCTGAAGCTGCTGATGCTATTTAATGAGCAGAAGTCAAAAAGGTTTAAAGCCTCGCCCACACCCTATCTTTAAATTATTGGTATCAACCAGATTTAAATTGGGGTTTTAAAGGTTTGAAAAATTAGAGCATCAAGTCATATGGAATTGAAAACAACGGAAGGGATGTAGCATGTGCATCAACCGAATGAATAAGAAAAAGAAGTGCTAAAAATAAATCGCAGGTGTTCCTCATTCATATATTTGGAAGGTGCGGCTTTAGCTGGAACTATCTCATTTTCAGATGAAAACTAATGGATGCTAACATGCATATTATGTAATTTTTAGAATATTTATGTATCCGGCATCCTATTTCGTTTACCATGTAATCTTAAATCCCACTTGGGGGTTTGAATGCGAGCTCAAAGAAAACGGAAATCAAATCAGAACTTACAAAGGATCTACCCTCAATATAAGTACAGTCAATTTATCAATTGTTTGTTAAATTGTTCCTATAAATTTGTCAATTATTAATTGAAGTTGAAGCTTCAAAACTGCTGCAAAATTCAGAGATAAGATATGCGACTATTGATTTCTTTAGTTTACAGTTCATTTACTCTGGGCACTTGTTAGTAATTGTAACAATGAGCGAAATTGCCAAGGTTTAGAACGACACTTACAATTAATCTCGCATGTATGTACGTGATGTGGAAAAATGACCACATTATAAACAACCTGGAGCTAGTAAGGCAATTTCCTGAATCAACATTTTTGATAGAATACCTAGGTAGCAATTCCTTCCCAATTTATATTTTTGGTCTTGGGGCGAAATGGGAAAATATGAGTGGGCAGGAATTAGGTCATTCGATTTTGGAATCATAGTAATTGTTTTCATCTTGGGAGAATACTTTATAAAGGGTTGAACATCTCTTGAAGAGGCAATTGAAATGTGTAAATTATTTTAAAACCAGGTGCAGACCCATAAGATCATCATTATCATGCCAATAAACCATAAAATGTGAAAAAGATGACTTTTTAAATGGCAGCGCAAGTTTCATTTTGGGCTCATCAGACGAGCAGCAAGCAACGGCATCAGAGGCGGCTTCTCAAGATGATCGTAATCTTTTAAGAAATAAGGATTCATCAACAGTAGTCGTAGAAGACAAAAAGGAGAAGAATTTGTTTTCTTAAAGTGGAAAGTGATGTGCGTCTACTTACCTATCTTTATATTTTCTTGAGTGCCCATTAATAATTATACCTTTAGAATCAGATTAGATGTGGTAACCAATCCAAGTGAACCGCCCTCTGTCCTAAATAACTTTTGAAGCAACATTGACCGGCATCGCATAACTTTTAACTCTTTTTTTCTTCTGAAAACTAATCAATCAGCATATTATTATTATGGTTGGCTCATATATAAGTCATCACACAAAGTTCATGAATATCATCTGCGTCGTTTTTGGGCACTGCACCTTCATCAACCATCTGTGAATGTAGTCACTTACAGTCTTTTTTGTCGGATTCAATAAATATTTTGAAATATATAGGTCAACTGGGAAAATGTTGTCCAGGCCAGTAACTATTATCTCATGGTCATCGTATTAGACAAGAAGCATCACAAAAACTGGTTTTTCTCTGTTAGGTAAAAGGACACAGTATCATCTAGCTAAAATATCAGGGTGAATATTATTACCAAAAATAATTAATTACGATAAATTCTCAAAAAGAAATATATATTTTTGATCGATAATTAATGTTCGCCTTTGTATATTTCATGTCCAATTTTTATGTGAATTTAGTTGGACATATGCACGCAATGAGCTAATCACGTTTTAATGAACGCCAATAGCATTTAGTGGGACAGTTCAAAGCTGTTATTAAGTATTATTAAAGATACACGTGTCAACAGATTTATAGTAAAAATTCTACCTCGCTGGATATTTTATCGTCATTATTTTTCCACTTGCACAAACTGGTCCACGTCATTACGTTGACAACGAATCTCATAATGTCAAATATCCCAGCAGGAGGCGGTTTGGTGTGATCATTAAAACTTAACTAGGAATCGAATAAGTCGGAGATGTTTCTGTTTTCATATATTCATTTTATTTTCATGTTCGTTCATACATGTTTGCAACACAACGTTACTGTAAGCTTACACAATTCCTTTGTTTGACAAGCGTTCTTGATCCCCGTTTTATCTTTGCTCATGTGCATGCGTGAGCTTTTAAACTGCGATGCGATGGCAAATGGACATTAAAAGTATAAACCGACGTTTGGCCAGTCTACATTAATATAAAGGGAATACGTAGAGCAGTAGCTACGCAGTAGGCTGGAGGAAAAATAATATGGATGGTGACACGTGTCTGGACAACATCCCCATGCGAATTTTCATGAAGTCCGGTTCCCACGCACGTGTGTATAGGCACAAGTGCTGTTACAGAAAATACAAATGACAAAGCCAAGTTTTGCTCCTACTTTATTATTCTTTATGGAGTCAACGAGATGGAGGGCGGAGGATTTGACGAATGGAGGAAAGGAAGGAGTCCGATAGCAGAATAAATCATATAGTTGTGCAGGTGCCAGTCCGTTCAAATTTTTGCCTTTTTACGACTTAAATAGTCGGTTGCCACATAATGTATTTACGTGTTCATTGGACTAGGATTTTTCCTGCGATTTGCCGACGCGACTTTTGTCCAGTAGTAAGAAAACTTTAAGGTTCCAAATTTAGATGATCCGAGTAGAAATAGAAATATAATCTTGAATGCTATGAAATGCTTGGTATGTAATTCTCTTTAAAAAGTAATTCAATACAAGGTTTTCCTTTTTCATGAAAACGTAAAATTTTCTTGTGTAGTGTGACAAATCTTCATGGAGTGTTTCTATATTTACACTGTCACATATCAATCAGTTTAATCCTTTATCTCACTGCAAAGAAAACTCGATCATTTCGTTCGGTACCGGCTTATCGATATTGGGCCCAAAAATGTTTTCTCGACATTATTAAACACCTGACCTTTTTATTAAAATCCTAAAATACATACTACCAAGAACGAATGGCCTTGGCCTTGTTTATATTTTCACAAGAAAAATACCTTTATCCTTTTTTCCGTAAAAAAGTCTTTGAGGAATTTACAGTTTTGTAACCAACTAATCAAAGAAAATCTGGAAAAATTTTCAAAACATTATTTGTTGAAAAATATACAGAAAAGCGAGATAAAGTTCAGGAAATTTTTTTTTCTTTTCAATAACGGATTTTACCGATTTCTGTTTTCTTATACACATTAGATAATTTTCTAGAAAACACAATTGCTTCACTGAATCTGTTAAAAGGGTTCCTTTGTGATGCTGTGTGTGAATTAAAGATACCATAATCCCAGCGTCAATTTTATCAAGATTTCTGACATTTCTGTCAATGTAAACTGATCAAGGGAATAAATTCATATAGGTTATATTTCCTGGAAGCAACCCGTTATTCGTTTCAACACAATTTGAAGAATCCAAAAATTATATGTATTTTGAGAACGAAAAAATGTTTTCAAAATTTCCAACTGTGAACCCGTTACTATCCTCAACTCGTCGTTTTTATGTAGACACAACGGTCATGATTTTGTTTATCCGATCAACTGGAAGTACACATCTTAGGAGGCACAGCGAAAAAAAATAAACTCAATAAACTTTTATCGATTGAAATATGCGGTAACAAGGCGTGCATTTGGATAATAGGTACTAAAATATTTTAAGTCAAATCGTTCCTCCATTTATAAACAGTTGGTAAAATAAACTGTTTGGCATGCAACAACAATGGTATAAGGCCGAAAGAATAATATTTTTAAACTACCACGTGGCTAGATAGAGTAAGAAGAGGGGACAATAAAATTTTAATGTTTCGAATTTATCAAGTCCATGTAAATGTACACACAGTGCGCACAACACACACACCCTTCCTCTTCATTAACTATTTGGTTGGCAGTATCAAACCTGTTAGCTATAAATGAAGGGACACAACATTTTCCCACGAGACAACAAGACTTGTGTAGAGCTGAGGGTAGTAGTTGCTAGGACGTAGGGTGAATTCTACCCGGGTAAAATATTGCAGCTTTGCGAGAACGGAGAGGGTGGTTGATTTGGTCGTGTATTATGTTATGAAGAAGAGGGGTACCTTACATGCACGAGTCAATTTCCATTTTTCATAATCCAGAGAAATGCACGTGCGTGGGAAAAGCATTTTGGTGATTTCGCAGCCAAGGACCGTAAGAACCGACACTCCCGGCAACTGGCAACACGCCCGGGCATTGCCTGGCGTGTGTCATTTTGACATTTCTTTTGAATGATGAAAAGTAGGGAAAGCTTTACAGAAAGTTATGTTTATGCGTTCAATATTTTTTACTTGCCCGTTTTATAAGTGATCAGTTTACACTCTCAACTTTACTAACATAACTAACATATGTCCGATATATATGGATTATGAGTAATTATTGAAAAATAAAAAAGGTTATACGAACGGGGGTTATGGTAGTGATTTGTTTGATCTTAAGACTCTTATAATGATTATCAAATTTACATTATTACAAATGTACATATACGATATACAAACTGTGTTGTAAACACTGCGTTAGTTATGGTATTGGAGCAATTATCATTAGACTCTACTGTAGACGATGGAAATAGTAATTCGAAAAATATTATATTGAGACATCATCATTGGCGTGTATATAACATATAATCTACGAGAAAGAAAAATGTAGCGAACATTGTAAAACATTATTGGATAACTGACAGTGAGTTCCTTCTTACCATCCTTATGGGCATCATGAGATTGAGATACAAAAAGCAGTTGTTAAAAATCATTTCATGCCACGACGAGCCCTGGATATTTATTAATAATTAACAGCGTATGCTATCAGTACACATTTAAAAATGTCATTTACGTCACGTTCATAAACGTTGATACTAATATGCACTTGTTTATTTTCGGTTTAAATAATGCTGAGATTCCTGCAGGTTGAATTTAATGGCAGGAGATCGGACGTACAAAATTCCATTCAACACACCGGTGTGAAATTTGATATCATAGCCCAGTTAAACAATCAAAGAAAAGAAGAGAGCGATTTCCGTTTTTTAAACTCCAGCTCCGTTCCAGTTTTTATTTCTTCAGTACGTAACCTAAATTTAAAAATCAGGTTAACCCCAAAGAAAGAGTACCTATATACTTTCTCTGGGGTACAAGCTCAAAAGCTCAACATAATAACGTCGGGGGTTTTCCTTTGATTTTGTATGTATGAACATTTATAAATCCCACCTGTGCCTCAATCACTTCAAGAAAATTCCTCCAACTGCTTTTGTTCTTGATCTTTTTTACTATTTTAAGTACTCAATTTGACTGTATAGAAATGAAGGATTTGTTTATCATATCAATTTACTTCATCGGCCCAGCCATCTGCTTTTCTGTGCTGGTAGCTTTTATCTTTTATCAATGTTTCAGCTTATATTTTCCAGACAAATCTAAATCCAAAATCTTTTTACTCTCTACACTTGTTTTTTAACCAAATTATTCCTTTTTACCTTTCAACCTCAATAAATAAAATATGGGTCAGCCAAAAATACAATGTCGGTAAATGTTTGTCCATCTCGTATTTAAAAATCAGGTAATAATATTGAAATTTATTTTTCGGAAATATCTTCATTGTTAGGAAAAGACAAGAGAAGCTTAAATATCTTGAGTAATGTAGCCTTCACGTACCGTTATGGTAAGCAATTAAAACAGGTACCAGCATGCTTGGAAGAAGTATCAAATATATATTATACGTAAGCAAAATAAAACTCTAGAAGCTTGCGACGAAATTGTTAAAAATACTTAAGGCGTTCCACTGATTTTTTCACTTGGATAATTGAAAAGTGGAACTATAGTGGCCATCAATTTTATAAAATTGTTTTTGTGTGAAAAGAAAGTTATTTTTCAGTGGGGTTCCTGTTTTTTTACTCGTAACACTTCAGCACACACACATAATAATGGGTTAAAAATTATAAATCACGAACACAGAAGAATATTATCCAAGGCCATGCACACAATACACTTCCTTTCCAAGTAGGATTTGGCGTGTCAATCATGTAGTATTTACTGCATTTTTTGCTGACATGACATAATAGGCAAAAATAATAAAAGCTATTCCCTTATCTCCACTAAAAATCAGAGAATATGGAAACAACGTAAAATATCTCATCTAAATACAATAATATGTTATATAGCAATGGGATGTGAACACCTTACCCTTTGTATTCACATATTATATAACAATCAATTGGGTTTGGATTATTGGAGAGGATATGGTACTAACCAATTATTATTAAGTGGCGAAGCTACTTATTGATTTCACGATGTCCGTCTGTCTGTCTGTCTGTCTGTCTGTCCGTCTGTCTGTCCGTCTGTCCGTCTGTCCGTCCAGACGATATCTTGAAAACGGTTTCGAGTTTTTAAATTCTGTTTTCGGCAATCGATTACTGGTCACCCAAGCTCACTTGCTAGTGATTTTGAAATCGATCGGTCAACGGTAACGGTTAGAAACCGTTACAATTTTGAAAATTTATAAATACAGCATATGCCGTGTAGGGTATCATTCGATTCGTCCCTTCGAGAAAATCAATTTGGCAGTTATAATTTGAAGTAATTTGTAACGGTTTTAACGGCAGGACGATTTTAAAATTTCGAATTTTGGCTAAAAATGTGAGTGGGGTGTCAAAACGCATCTAGTCTTCGAGCTAAAGACGAATATGATACTGGCGTTAAAATTCGAAATACTACGTCGCCGTTATAACGGTTTTTTACTTTCGGAGCTTTTCTTTAAACTACTACATATGATGTGGGTATCAAAAAGGTATTACTCGTTGAGCAAAATCCGAATACAATACTCTCAACAAAATTCGAAATACGACGTCGCCGTTATAACCGTTTTTTGAGTTTCAAAACTTTTCTTTAAGCTACGTATGATGTGGGATATCAAAATGGTAGTACTCTTCGAGATAAATCTGAATATCACAATGCCCCCAAATTTCGAAACTCGATTTTACAGTAATAATGGTTTTTACATTTCGAATGCTAGTTATGTCGGACCACATGATCACCAGAGGTCACAAGTCGGTTTATTACTGAACAAACTTATTTATCAGTAATCACTGTGAAAAGTAATCGCTTCGCCACTTTGCTATGCGCCAGCTTGCTCGGTTTATTATTATGAAGGGTAAACTGCGAATGAAGTGTAAAAAGGCATCGCTTGATCTAAATAGGAAAGGAGTACACCTTGCTACGAAAGTATAAGCAAGTTAAAAAGGTAATTATTTATTAAACAACGAATTGGGCTCAAAATAAAATTAGTCCTCATTTTTAACCAAAGACCATTTAAAAATCGGTCCATCGTTTTTAAAATATCGTGTAGACAGACGAACGGCGCGAGGAATCATAAAAATTATACTAGCGCTACTTAACCTAGGATCGTTTAGAATTTGTCGTTGTCTCTTGAAAGTGAAATTGTTTTTTTGGAGAAGGGTAAAAACCCTTTTACTTTCGTTGAATGCCATTATTATTCAAATCTTTTTCATGGATAATAGAGAATACCTGTATCCTTTTATCAGCAAGGAAGGACGAAGGATTCGAGAAACGTATTTTTTGCGTAATGCTACTATGAACTGTATAGTTTTCATTTGTGTTTTTGAAAAAGGTTCAAGTAGTGCGGAAGAAGTTGAATGTCTAAAGAATATACACCGACGGTACTTATCAATATACCAAGTACCTTACCATTTTTCACAGGTACTTTTTTCTTTCATTTTAAACTCCTCTGAATCTCAGTAGGAAAGAGTTTTTTTGTGGTGTACTATACTGACAATGAATGGGTTAAAAGAAAATTAGGGTGTATGTAGATATAAAAGTGCACGACAATGGAACGGTTTTTCTCTTCCTTCTGCTCCGGCAGGTTTCGAGTTTCATAATATTGTATAATGTTATGTCATCACTGTTCTCATGAAATATTCTCACGATCACTACCTCATCCAGCGGGATTATGCACTTCCAAGGGCAAAAAGGGTTTCAAAAGGATTAGGATATACCTGTTCCGCTGAATAAGGAAAAGCACAAGAAAGAATTACATGGGAATTGGGTATATGATACAGTATCCGAATCCATCATCATCATCCTTCCTGATGTCATATTTTATTTAAAGTGTTTTGTCCTTAGTCAAATTAAGTAGGATTTTTCTCTAATCCAGATATTATGCTCAGATAATCATATACTTTGTTACTTTAATGCAAATTCAACGTGATAATTTGTAATTAACAACCTGCGATTAATAATGAAAATGGGTAGCTGGAACAAGAACAGAGACATGAGTGCATACATCATGATTGCAATGAGTGCTGATGAACGATGACGAATCGTGTTTGGTTTCTGTCTAGTTACAAGACAACGCAAAGGCAAGGTCTTCTCGGTTCGTTTTACTGCCTTACCCAACAACGCGCAAGTGTTTTCCCGTGTGATAAACCAAAACCAACCCAATTTATTTTATTTTACGAACATATGTATCAGCTCAGCAGCTCATTTACACATCCATTACCATTACCACCACACGTACACAGGAAATGAGCCAAAATCGAAATGCGGTAAGTAGCGGCAGTAAGATTTGCACTTAAAAAAAGTACAATAGTTGATTATGGATGTGAATTGATTATGCGCTTGCATTGTGGCAGTAAAACTTATTAACTTTGTATAAATCGCAGTCGATGTAAGTTCATAATCCACTGACTCATCAAACCGCAGACATACAGACAAACTTCTGCAAACGCATGAAAGAAACGCATCGTTCATAATAATAACAACAATACGTAATCTCAGCGAGCTTCTTCTGTTTTCCTGTTTTCTCGTGGGAAACCACCTGCTACATCCATCCACGCAGTTTTACATTATCGGCTGCTGTTTGTTGACTCTGACGATGACTTCGTCCACGACCCCACTGCTACTGCTGGAACTTCCTCCTCTGTTGCATGAATTTATTTAGTCACCCAGCAAAAATCAAGAAGCAAGTTATTTTACAAGTGAATGCGTTCCATGCCTAAAATGATCAGTAAACGGTTCTTTTTCTCTCTCACGTAAATATATCGTATATTTACGTGAGAATATATATATTTTGGTCGCTCACTCTTCAAACAAAGTATTTTTTCTATTTATTCTCTGCTGCAGTTGTTTTGTGATGATATCATCAACCTGACCTGATAAGAAACAGGATAAGACATTCGTGCATGGTTGTGGGGTTATATTCGCTTGTTTACTATTCAGATTCATCTACTTTCTCATGGCCATGGTTGTCGTTGTCGACCGAACCTAGCTACTGGAAAAAATATTCGTGATTTTCCTAGTAATCATGCCAGAAATTCAAGGACTGGATAAAAAAAGAATTGTGAATTGCATACCTATGCCGGTATAACATGCACCTAGAGTAGTCCGCATAATACGATACCTACCTATGCAATATTATGGTGATGGTCCATAAATAAAGGCTCAATAAGTACATATTATGATTAGCCAAAAAATGAAGGGATGCAGTGAGTACAAACGTAAAGGCACAGCGACAGTTCCAGGGAGGGGGAAGGGGCAAAAAGGGTGTTCGAATGATCAACGATGATGAGAAAGCAGCTGCGGTGCACGCACAAGAGTTCTCGTCAAAGAGGGTGAGTAGATAGTGCAGCAGTCTGAATAGGCAATGGAACAGAAACATGAGAGGGGAAAAACCATGGAAGTAGACAAATCTGCTTGGTTTTATGATATCATTGGTTTCATGATATGTGGGCAAACTATGCTGCTATGAAACATATAAAGTGTGAGTGAAATGCAAGAGCCGAGTTCAGTTTGCAAGGAGCTCTCACTCCATTCACAAGACCATTTTTGTTCAGAGGATTGACCGAATTGTCTGTGTATCAACCAACCGCTTCTGTGGAGCAGCAGTAATTTACTTGATTTAATTAACAAGGCAAAGTGAATCTTTGTATTTGGAGAGTTAAAACCAAACACTGGAAAAAGTGGGAACAGTGCTTGTTATATAATTAATTGCCATTGTTATCGGACTTCTTTAAAATTTTCATACGAAAAGTAAGAGTTTGTCAATAAACTGTCAAAGAGATAAAGAGTAAAGTTTGGTCCGTTAGCCAAAAAACGTGAAAATGAAGGCTAATTGTGAGAAAGTTCAAGGGATTGTTCCTTGTGCAACTGGCACGAGTAGAACAATTCACAAAGTCATCAACAAAAAGAAACACAACAGGAACAGTCCATCCCAAGATAATAATGACAAGGTGGAGATTAAAGCGTACCTTAACAAGTTACAAGAGTTGGTTCCGTTTATGCCGAAAGATAAAAAGTAAGATCATTTTACTGGCATTATTACAAATTCCAAATTTTAAATTCTAAGCTTAACATTTCAAAGCAAGATAAAAACTCAAAACGAACTCCGTTTCATAAAAAACATTTTCGAAACCTGTTCGTTCGCGAAAAAAGGAAGAAGTATTGAAACTTTTGACAAAGTTTTAAATATTTTCATTTTGATACATTTTTACAGATTATCCAAAGCCGAAGTGATCTCCTATGTCATCGAGTACATCCGTGAACTGAGGATGACTCTTGGATTACCACCATGCAACAGCAACTTTTACCCGGATTTTGAGGACATGAACATTCTCGCGGATCGTTCTTCGCCGGCAATGATCATGACTATGGCAATGATGTCGAGAAACGGGGAAGCTGAGCACAACTCTTCCGTTAGCACCCTCGCCACCTCCATCTCTGGTGTCACAGAAGTTTCACCAGCTACCACAAGGACGGCAACGCCTACACAACAAAGCAATCTGTTTAGCAATAGGCAGCCTCTAGGTGTTATCTTAAACCCACGAAACTGTACAAACGGTTCTATCAGCCAACCTTTAATTCAGGTAAATCCCACTTTAGCTGATAAAATACCCACTTTAAAAGTACAATTCCATTCCAAGAATGAAATTCCATGAAACTTTGCAACGATAATAAAAAATAATGTTTTGTTATTTTCACTTTCATTTACTTACAGACTCATTCAAAGTTCAACACTTGCTAGACCCTTTCCGGTGGTAAAACGTAGGAAATTCTCAACACGGGAACTTCAAGTGGCCAAAGTGCAGTCTTTGGCCGGTTGTTAAAATAAGAGAAATTGCATAACTATTCAGATGATTGCTCGATATTGTGTAAACGTAACTTACCTGATTATACCTAGATGTTCGTCTATTTCTGTATGTATTTTATATATTTATTGTTTACGTTGTAGTGATAAATACAATTGTAACAAAATCTATAAAGTGGAAAGATTTGTATGTAACACTGTAAATATATAATTAATTAATGTACTTATATTCAACATTTATTCAATTGTTAAGTGTGTCCACATATTCAATTTAGCATCTTTAACGCTTCAGTGTCGTACTTTTACTAAACATCAATAATAATGACGTTGCTATGAAACTTAGTGTGTAATAATAATTTAGACTTTATAATATATCCTACACATTTGAGGGAAAGGGAAAGAAAGGAGATAGCTGAGACGATGAAAAATGTGTTGAATGTGGAAAAATGAAAACATAAGAGTTATTCAATTTATTGTATAATTATGCGACATAGCATCTAATGTGGGAAAATAGCGTTATGTTGTCAATAAATGGACGGAATTTAAATTCATCAATAACAGCTAACAAGAACTTTGCATTATTTTAAGAATAAACCATATTTTAATTTTAACCCAATGAAAATCTACAGGCTACTTTTTTATTATGGGTTTTAAACATGACTTTCTGCAGTCGGTACTAGATATTGTATAATATGCGGCAGCTTATAGTTTTTAAAGAGTTAAAAATGCATACCTTGCAGTTAAGTTAAATCTAGGAAATCGAAATATCAGAACAAAACTTTTGCGGATACGCGATAAAATTATTCAATTTAGGCAGAATGTTCATCCAATTTTTGCACCAATAGTATCAGTTGCTTGAATAGAAATGATAGCATAAATATGAAACTTCTTGTATTGTAGTTTTTGATCAGATGGAACGTCACTCCACTGAAGTATTTTGTTAGTTGCCAATCTTGATGAAATTCTGCAGTTTTTCAAAAGTGGGACAGCTTTTGATCACAAACAAAAGTAAAATGTAAACATATTATGCAACCATTACAAATTTTAACTCTGCGTACCTATCACTTTGGCATTGACATGATGTCCATGCGTCACATTTCTTGTTTGTGCAACGCGATCTCCACGGGTTGATCTTACCTCAAATACCGTTTTGGAATAAATTTAATATGCATTCGAAATGCTATGCCAGAAATACTGTTTTGCGCATTGTTTTCAAATTAAAGAAATATCAAGTTATGTCGAGTCGTGGAATTGTTTTAAATTCTGTATGAATTATATATGATAAAAAGTCGAAATTAAAGCTCATAAAACGAGTTTAGTTTTTGTGAAAAGACTACAATAAAAACATTTCATCTGTATGTTTTCAGCATTTCACACCGGCATACATTTACGAACAAAAAATGAAAAGCAATAATAGATAGTTATGTTATAACCCAACCAGAAAATTATTTGTATGATAGTTATTTCATATTTACATTTTACATACAATTTATATTTCAGATTTAACTAGATTTTTGAAAAAAAGCAGTGGCTTGGTATTCCATTTTACTTGAGTCTCATGTACAACCACCTGAAAAAGTTCTGTTGTCAGTTATTAATTCTCTCCCTTTTTTGCATCAGACTTGGCTGATACATGTATCTGCACTGTTTTCCCCACTGTTCCTTCATCACATTGCGGTTGCAATGCGCAGTGACTGATGGCACATCAACATAAATTCCTCCAGTTTCCATTAATAACGTTTAATAATCCACAGAGCAGGAGACAAGCAAGCTGTAGGCCAAGGGAAAGGTGGAAGGGTCCAACCCTAAACTATTTTTTATATTTCGGGATCTGGTGCCCGGTGTTCTCGATCAGAAGCGTTCCTTCTGCTGCAGTTCAGCCATGCTTTCCCCACTGTTCATGATGATCATGAATGAATTTATTAAAAGAGGCAGATGGACAACAGGCGAAATGGCATTTTGTTTTTAACCGTTGATCATTGTATGGATTTGTCAGCTTGCGAACTGCATATGGATTCCTGTTTATTGTTGTAAACGAATAACTAGGCTAGTCTCCATAGTTTTTGATATGCCACTTCGACTGGCAGATGTTTAAACTATCGGTGTGCAGTTTTTAATTTGTCGTACGAAATAAGTTTAACAGTCATAACCACGGCTTCGTGAAAATTTTACTTTGACTTAATTAATTATTAGAACATTTAACGACACGTTAACAATATCCATGATTGCTGAATACAGTAGTTGGAGAGCATGGTCAAGTCCTTGAATCGTATACATCCATTTCAAAAGTTCCAAATGGACCTCTGAGTGCGATGTCGTCAAACTGTTACACTTAAAATGTGTTTGTTGTTTGCTTATTTCTCAGCGCTGTTTTCCAATGGTTCCGCTATAATTATCTTCAATAAAAATACCAATTTTCAGTGCTAAGTTGTTTTTTACTATTACCTTTATTGTGCAACAGTACCAATTTAAGACAGGGTCGAATTTCTTTTTCCTTTTTTAACCCCATAAAATTTATAACTTACCTTTACCTTCCCTTTTCCGCATTCTTTTCTACGTTCAATTTCCCCAATTTACTGTTTTTATACCTTTTTTCTTTTCTTATTTCGGCAAATGATGATGTTCATTGGCAAAAGAGGGTTCAGGCTAGAGACACACGTAAGGGTTTATCAGCCTTGTAATGACAGAAAGGATGTATCTTCTTAACTGATACTTACTTGAAGCATCATCAATATTTACTGCTTAAAAATAAATCTACTGTTGGAAGGACGCGCATTTTAAACATGTAAATTAAAATAAGAAATACGAATTTTCTGGGAAAGTAATTAAAAAATTTAATTCCTTTTTACCTCAAAGTGTTTTGCATTTTGACACCCTACTACTTTATATATACTGGAAAATTAATTTTAAAATCAAAATGTCGTTAAGACCGTCAGAAAATATTTCAGAGAATTTTAGTGGATTTTTCAACTTTTTGAACTAGCAACGATTTTTAACGGTTATCATTGCCCGTTATGGCTGAAAATGGATGACAGCAGATGAGGAAGAAATTGGAATCTATTTATGCTCTTTCAGACGCTAAAGCACAAAACTAACTAGCGCACTAACGAACAGACTGAAAGCGAAATATCAATTGGAACAATGAAAGATACCTACTACCTAGCAGTTGTCTCTTAAAATATTTTCCCTCTCCGTAACCAATATGTTGTGTTATGCTTGACATGATGAAGAATAACTAATAAACGAGTCATTTATTTTCTTAAATAATGTACTATACTTTTTAAGAAAAAGAACAAGAGACAACCGACAAAAGAAAGGTAGTCACACTTAAATATTTATCATCATAATCATCAGCAATTCAAGTACCACCATATATTTCCTTATCAGGTACAAAACCGCTTGGCTGGTTAAGTAAGGTTAGTTACTCAAACCATACACAAGAGAAATACACTGATCTGCTTGGGTTTTGTTGACTAACCCAATCAGGTTAGTAAATTGACATTTGCCACTGAGCATTAGCATCATAAAAATGTCCAGTTAAAAATGTAACGCTTGGGCAACACATTGGTTTCGAAAGCAAAGTAACAAAAAAAGGAATTTTGACTTCATTTCACCAATGTTAGCTTGGTTTTCGACCCAAACTGGACCGCTACCGAGAAAACTTGGAGTCTGAACATCTGCAAAACGATTTTTTACAAACCAAAGGCAACCTTGAAGTTTTAAAGATAAGATCATAAGGTTTTTATGGCGTCCTTTCATTTTCTCCAAGTGGGCCTAAAAGTTATTTTTTCTGTTTAAAACATCCATATTATGCAATTAACGAATAGCAACCCAATTCTGTGACAATTTTTCCTCAATTAAAAAGCATGCAGGTATATCTTTAAGACATGGGGAGCAAACGATCCCCTGTTTCATCCATCATGTCTTGTTTTTTTTCCTTTATGCGGTCTCTTCAGGTAAAAATAAAATGAACAATTTAATTTGTCATCCTGATGGAGATGGCTGTCAATGATGATGATTCATCATTGATGAAGATGTCAGAAAAGTACTAAACCCTGCACTTATCACCGTTGATTCTAGTTGCCCTTAAGAGAAATGTATAGATACAATTGTGCTGCCAAGTGTCACAGAACGACAAGGGTAATGGGATTACTGATCCAATTTTAAGTAATTGTTTCTTTTTTATTTGAAGAGTATGTATAGGTAATCATTGCTGCAATAGTCCTCGCCAGACCAGGAAGAGATGATAACCAATAGATGCCATATTACAGTAAGTTACTATTTTAAACATGTGCTCTACTGTACAGAGGTTATTTTTTAACTACTTTATAATCTCTGTCATAATAATTTAACCATTGAAGCATTAGCGTTTCCATAAAATGTTAGGTGTCTATGTAATGGTTAGAACAATTCTTGTGCCAGTTGGTTACCCGACTTCATTCGCGTGAATTTTTCACACAAGAACCAGCCGCAGAACTTTCTCTTTCTCGGTTGCGTGAATGAAAATGAAATGTACTATGATGAAGAAGATGATGTTAAGGCAATTTAGATTTTTACGGCAAGATAACAGCAAAGTATACCCTGCCATAGCAAACAAAAGATATTGCAACATAAATACAGCTTGAAAAATGTTATAGTTGGCAACAGCGAGGATGACGACGGCGGCGTCTTACGCTGCTAAATTAAGTGAGGCCTGCTTTCCAGAGACCAGAGCTATTGGGGATGGTGAAGAAAAGTCTCACCTTTTTGTTTTCCGTATTGTTCAATAATACTGGACTGGACATGATCATCAACTTCAAATCATCATTCTTTTGGCTTTCACATGGCTTATTGAGAAAAATAACGTATTATTTATGGCCTTTCAGAGCAACACCTAAAATAAGGATGGTGGATGGGAAAAGAATTAAGTTTGATTTAGTTGAAGTGTTCCTTTGTTCTCTGAAAGCGTACAATACAGAAAATTCATGATGAGCATCTTCAAGGCGCCAGACTGTAACAGTAGGGTGCTCACTTGCTTGCTAGCAATCTCGCAACAGGCAAAGGCACCAGCACACCATCACCATAATACGTACAAACAAGAGGACAAGTGTTCATGGACATGATGGATCCTTAAAATACAAATAAATAGGGACTTTAAATTCATGCAGGGTTACCCACAACGAAACAACAACCAGACCATCATCGACTACCAAAATTGCTTCGGGTTAAGTTTGGTAACCAAACTTTGGTTGCTGGGTAACACATGAAGGGAGCAAGAATAACAAAAAAAGTCCAGAGAACCTTTTCCTTCAAGAATAAAAGCTAAGCATAATATTATAGAGAAGAACACAAACAGGTTTAACAAAACTACTCATGTTATATTTCTATTGAAAGATCAAGCCGTTTTTTTGTGTACCTGCATGTTAACAATGATCTGCCCTTCTGTATAGAATTGACATGTTAGCAAACCTTGTTAAAAAGAAAAAGGACGCAATCAATATTGCACTACAACATGCTACCATTATAAAAGTCTTCATGATATTCATCGACAAAATCCATCCATCCATTCATCGATGATCAATGATAATGAAATCAACAATAATTGTCTGTAATTTAATCAATTCTAAGAGCTCTCATTCAAACAAGCAAAATGATAACTTGGATGTAATTTTTTAAGCCAACATTACGGAACAGCCATATGAACCAAAACCAAATACCTACTCACAAAAGTATCACGTCTCACGTCTATTTTATTTTGGAAAATATTTTGTTGACATTATGAATTGGTAGTTGAAAGAAAATTGCCATACGGCACTTGCTTCACGAATTTTATAGTTTCGTCGTCAATTAGAAAATTGCGACACAAATACATATGAAATAAATTTCGATCTTGGCGACTTAAAAATCGACAACTTAATTGCTGTCGTAGTAAAACTACGGACAAAAAAATAAATTGTGCATATATTTCATACATTGAATCCATCAGACTATAGAGATTTGTACTTTATATTTTTATTGTTAACTTTCATTCATTTCTTATTCTTACTAAGCCAACATTTTGATTGTCTATTTTCAGTTTTTTATAATATTGGTTACATTTTGCTTGGTTAATACGGAGGCAACCCAAACAATTCAGGTTGAAATTTTTCAAGCGAAGGTAGTGTTAACGTGGCATTTGTAGCAGATCTGTCGGCAATCGGCGCAGGAATCCAGACAACTTGCATTCCAGCTGCGAGACCTGCTTTCACTCCATTAACAGAATCTTCGAATACCAAAACCTGTAAAAAAATTTAAATGTCAAATAATGTATACAACAGCTCATTAATTAGTGTCATTGTAACGGTTTTAATCTGTAATTACATTTTTCATGTCAATCGGAGCATCATCGCCAAACCGTTTCGCAGCTACTAAAAATATATCCGGTTCTGGTTTGCCCTTTTTTACCTCGTCATCATCAGAGCCTTTTACAACATGATGAAACAATTGCAGAAACTTCCCGTGGTGATTTGATTTTAATTGGAAAGTAGTATTTTTACTACTGGTTGCTATGCAAATTGGTACGCCATGCTCCTTGAGATGCTTGACCAACCGCTCTGCGCCAGGCATAAACGGAATGTATTCCCTGAAGGCGTCTTCATACGTTTCCTCCAGTTCAGCGAGAAACTGATCGGCGGTCAATGGTAGATTTAATATAGATATCATTTGCTCAGCGCCACTACGTGCAGTTCGACCTTGCACGGCCCTTTGGGTTTCTACAGAGTACTCCTTTCCGTAGCGAGCCAATATTTTGGAAGTCGCTCGTACGTACCGTGGCTCCGTATCTATTGGTTGGATATTAAACATTGCAAACTACAAAAATCGCACAGGCAGATCGCTTAATGCTTGTAAGGTATGCTTTCTTGACGAACCTAGAAGCAATCCGTCCATATCAAAGATGACGTGCGTCACAGGATGGAAATTTCCACTATTTTCGCCCATATTTTTGTACTTAACCAATTCACGAACAATTAACAGAATTTGTAATATTAGTTAAAGCACAACTGTCAATATGAACAAAGTTAATTATTTCTTTAGGTTCCGGATAACTCAATGTATTCAATAGTATTGGATCACCTAAAGCAACAAACCAACAAGCAAGACACAATCCGAAATTGCCAGCTGAGCCGGATACATTTATACAAGCTGTTTCACAGTTATCATAATCCTGGTGTCCAGATATGCTTAACGACAACGAGAAATCTTGTTTTCACTGAGGGCGACGCATGCCAAAATTCTACAGGAATAGGATATTGCCTTACTATATAATTATGCTTTGCCAAGTAGGTACATTCACGACGTGAGCGAGAAGCTGGTTTCAAGGTCACTTTCTGTCAACGCAATGCTTACCGCTGCCACTGTTGTAGCTTACAGTATGATTGTATAAAACGAATCATTGTGTAATACATGTAAGCTTCCAAAACTACTTCTCAAGTCTGAAACAGAATGTTGGTAATTTTACTACAATAGTCAGGGAAGAAAATGAGAACAATAAACATTGTGTGAAAATATCAAAAAATATTTTGTACATTATTGTATGTACCGTAAATTATTGTAATGAACCACGTAGATATATTAAAATCTGTGACTTAAAAATTGTGTTGACATTTGTCATTTTATGTTCGTTTACATTTATCATTTTACATTTTACAAAATCAGGGGAACAGAAATTTGCTAAAATTAAACATTTTGTTGTTGCCGAAACACAACTTCAGTGTAATATGCAGCTTGGATATGATTATTTTTTCACCAAAAATCCATTTCAACTAAGCCCATAGACAAACTGCTTATTGATTGACATTTTGTTCCATCAAATAAAATATGCCACAACAGTAATTGAGCCAAGTACACAAATAAGTATGTACGTATTATTGAAAGAAATTATTATGAATTCCTGGTCTTGCTCAGTTTCAATTCAAGGTTCGGAAAAATATGTATTTTCAGATGTCATTTCAATGGCCCGAAATGCTTACTTGTATATATTCTCATTCGGTAAAATATGAAGTACGAGTTGGTTCTTCCCTTTTTTTGATCGATGCAAGTCCACGAGTTGCATATAAAAAATTAAAAGGGAATGTTTTTATGAATAAAAAATGCAAAACCTACAACCTATTATCAAAATACTGGTTCAATCTTTACTATAACTTCCTACCGGTTCCTCTTCTCCATATTCTCCAATTACCTGTTAGTAACCGTAAACTGCAGTTTGAATGAATGAAAGATTTTGGTGGGTAGGTAGACAGTTCCGTTTCTTTATTCCGTAAGCAAGTATATACGAGCAATCAGTGAGGTGCATGGTGGGGACATTTTTTACACAGGTTCTTCTCTTAATATTTACGTACACAATAATCTTATTTCAATAAAACTCGACACTCCAGTAGTATAAATAATTTATTTCAAATACAACAGGTAAAAAATAAAAAGCTTGTTACTGCCGGTGCATCCTAGACCCTACGTACCTATCAAATCACGCAGGGGACAAACAGGTAATATCTACTTTTGCTAGGGAATCCGCATCGTCATCAACAACACATTTAGGCTCAGTTTCATGTGCATAATCATTATGTACTTAAGTTGCATGTTCGCTCATAAAGAATCAGCTTCAGTCACCAGTACCCAAGAGGGAGACCCTTTTCCTTCCTTTCCGATCTGTTCCACTCCTGCTTTTCCTGTCCCGTTTTTTGTTGAAGTGAAATGCAATCGTGGGAAAATCACATCGGTGCATTTCTGAATACCTCTTTGGCCAAACGTTCAAGCTAATTGCGCAATGTTCATCATAATCCTCTGATTTAGCTTTAAAAATTATGCCCACCTGAAAATTGTATGCATTTTACAGCACTTTTACTTTCATCACTTATATTCATCATATTTACAATTTTATCCTTCTCCTCAGTTTCTATAAATACAGGTAACAGAATGTCCAGAAGTCTTAAAATATTACTAACAATTACTTTCTTACGTTTTTTGGTGGCAATGCAACGCAGGGGGAGCATTCCTCATCAATGAATTCCTCCTCCTCCAAGCATTGTCCTTGTTTGTTGTCAATGAATATACCTACAACCTATGCATTATATTCGTTACTTCAAGTTGCAGTTGTTTCTCAGTTGACATGTAGCAAAGTCTTGGTTTTGCCAGAGTTCATGTTCTAATGAATAAGAATAAAGATTAGCTACTCATACTACTCTACTAATCCCAATGCAAGGTAGACTTCAATCTGACAATCAACCTGTGCTCCTCTGTACAGCGGATTCAAATTGCGCACGTATGCATTGTAATAATACATGCCACCAGCTCCGCGGATGAGTAAACCTTTTCTGTAGGATGACACGATGATCATGCACGCAATAATTGTAGTGAGCCGAATGAGCCACAACACCAACAAAGAGCATCATCAGATTTCCATAAAAACTAGGTCAAAATCCCATTTATTTTCATCTCTATCCCTTTGCTACTATTTCTACTTCATTTTCTTATTCTACTATGCCCATTCTCAATATTAGTATCGTTTCTTTTTGAGATACTTATTTATCGACTTGTTTCATTGTAAATTGTAATCCTTCACGTTGTCCTACCAGAATCACAAAACTTGAATGCAAACCTCTCTGCTTCAACAACAGAAACGTTTTTCCTTTCTATTTACCCTTTCATTGTGCACATTTCTGTTTACTCGGACGAGCCCAAGTGCCGACATAAAATGCACAAAAATGTGCTTTTAAGTATACATCCCAACAAAGTAAGATGAAAAATAGATGATACAGTATGCTTGGCTGACTTCTCACCACTGTGCGCTGTATGAAGTAATGTCAACAATAAAAGTCTTCTCATTTTCTTACTTCTTAAGACGAAAACTCTCTTTTGCCTATTGTATGAGCATGCACTAAACCCATCCATCTAACCACTTGCTCATCTTGAAGATAGAACTGAAAAAGAGATTAGGTAAAATGCACAACGCGACATGGTTGAGCTGACACGTTCAACAAGAATCACAATCACATCAAAGCTAAGTGTCAACACACAAGGAAAAGCGTTGCAAGGAAGTAGTGAGGCTTTGAGTAGAATTTAGTGATATTAATAATAATTAGCATGGCATAATGGTCTGGAGTCCAGTCCAGACCCAATAACAATTCGAAACTATTAATGCCGGAAATATAAATACTACAAGAGGAAAATTATTAGCTTGAAATAACGAATTTGTGTGTATAATATTATTTGTCACAATTCGCAATACATTTTTCAACTTAAAAAAGTTAAGTGGTATGACGGTTAAGCTGACGAATAAGCAAACATCAAATTTTTGGTAAAAGTTATTTTGGAGTAATAGAGTTCCATAATATACCCATGACTCAATAATGACTGGGCCCGCCAGACAAGGCTTCGACAATTTTAATTTAACATGCCAGATGGATAGGCTAGGTGAACAGACTGGCATCATGAAATGATGAATGTTTAATACTCCAACTACTAATGCAGGTGGTTATGGTATATTGGTGAGTAGGTATATACAGAGTAATATATAAAAATATGCGAGTAAACCTATATTCACAGAGATGGTTTCATTTTATGTATGTTTTACTTTAAATGAGAAAGGGAGAGTACAAACAAATCATAAAAGTAGTTATCGTACAACTAAATAAACTATGCCATTTTCTACTTTAAGAAATACCAATATAAGAAGAATGCTTTAAAAGCATTCGTCAAATTTTATTGAAATGAAATTAGTAGCGTTACCTTAATTTTATTATTTCTGTGGAAAAGCAGAAAACATTTTCTTGCTTTATTATTTTTATGTTACTCCCAAATCCTTTACTTAAATGCTGTCATTCAAACTACATACCTGTGGAACCTTGCCTTACAAAACTCTACCATCAAATTTCTATCAGTTTTATGAATCAAATGTTATAGCTACGAAAGTAGATAGAATGAAATTATCACAATAATTTATGGAAGTGTTCACAATCAAACTTATTATACATATTCTTATGGTGCTGGTAACTAAATGTTTTACCTAAATGTGCCATTTGCCAGCTCGCTCAATCAAATCATATACCTTGGAATGTACATCACTGCCACAATGGCGGTGGTCAATCTGAAACCAAATATTTCCCTGGGTACCATAATTAGTTAGACTCAAAATGTTGGACTGCGATGTCTTTCAAACAAGAAACCAACTGTACTCAACAGGGAGTAGGGAGGGATCGGAAAATTGTTAAGTTATAATATTCCATAATATTGGGACAGAACAAAATTAGCAGACATGACTTACGTTTTCATTTTAGTCATTGGATTACGTTACGTTGAAGTTGTATGGCCCACGTCATACCATATTTTCTGATAAAGTAACAAATAGTGCAACCAAAAGGTTTGACACACATTTAGGAAAACGCTAAAAAAGCAAAAAATGCTGCATCTGCATCTTGTATTCGCTCCGTGGGTTGTCAAAGAAAAAGGAAACTGACAAGATGACTCGTTAAATATTTTTCTTTAAAAAGGAAACTGTTCCGAATGCTTCTATAGAGTGGTAAATGTTGGCCGTACAGTCCTAACGTAAAAAACTTCGGACAAAGCAAAAAAGTAAAAAAATGTGTTTACAGCTTGTCACAGGGTGGAACGAAAGAGCATGATAACAGTAATTATTACTTCCACCCAGAATTACTCAAAAATACTTCGGTATGGTTTACATATGACTTTAAAAACTGATGATGATAATGAGTCAATGAGACTTTAGAAGTGGTTATATCGATATAATGGTATCGTATATGCTTGTCCAGTCATAAGAATTTTCGGCTCACATCTTGACGAAATAAAGTGAGCGTAACCTAACAAAACTTAAGCTTCTGTAAACCAAACCACACATCATTCAGTCAGTGGGTCTAAAATGATATGGCTCGGTTATAAGCGTTGCAAGTATCTTTTTACGGGGACAGAAAAAGGATCCTCAATTATGGTGCAAACTACCACACATGTGCAGTATCACACACATGCAATATTACGAAAATTGACTTTTTACCAGGAAAAGCAGATTGTTTGGTGATCTGACAAAGGTTCTTCCAGGAAAGGCAAAAGGTACCCCTACGGAAAGAAATTCTGGTAGGCTTTTGGGCAGGGCGGTCAGAAAGAGGCTGGAGAAGTTGAAGCGAACATGACTTAGTATTCGTGCAGAAGCACAAATGCAAACAGAATGAAGATTTTGACATGGGAAAAACCAATAGTACGGATGGAGGATTATATTCAAATTAGCAATTGATTTATGCCAGCTTAATTGCATGTGCAACTTCTTGTAAACTTAATTGAAGTCAGCTCTATTCAAAAGCCATTTATTGGGTAGTTGGGTTTATCACATAAGACAAATTGCGTCTTTGATTCTTTCCTTAAATCAAGTATGTATGAAGTAGTAAATAATTTATGGAATGCATTGTCATAACAATGGCGGAAATAATGCAGAATATGTAAGACTACGAAAATAATTTTTCCTCTCCGGCGCTGTAGTTACCATAACCCTACGTGAATTACCAACAAGGAGAAGGAAAAGCCGTACCGACGAGGAAAGTGTCCAGGTAACAAATCGTATTTTTTTAAATTATAAAGCTCGAATTATTTTCAATCAGAGTTCACTTTGTGTTTATTTCATATTATACTATTTAAAACCCAAACAAATATTTACAGAGTTATTTACACCAGAGCAATGTTTGATTCTAATTCGATAATTTTGTACAACCATTTTCGTGATAAGAGCTGTTTCCTATTGCAAGGTATTTACGTAAAAAGTAAAAATATACTTCCATCTGGTTTCACATTTAAATTTTATGTTACATTACTAAAAAGAAATTGTAATATTGAGAAAATCGTATTGAACTGAGCATGGACACTAAATTTTTACGTCGGAAATAACAAGCACATTTTCACAATACCGGTAACTTTCAGTACAGGTTAATTTCAGCACTTATGCTGCCATCAGTCATTTTTGCACAAATCATTATTTGTCTACTAAAGTTAAGATTTACTATGAGAAACTGGATGAACACAATTTGAAGTGTTAGTGGAGGCACTCGTGAGCACGGTTGAAGATTTCACTGACAATGGATTTGACGATGTGGCTAATGACAGATGAGTTTGCACAAAGTCGGTATTTCCTCCCGGTTTGGAGATGACACACAGAGGTTGCCTATGTTGAAAATGTTGAACTGGGGAAGCTCCACTGGTCACTGTAATGGTAGCCGCTGCTGTCACGGTGGCCGGTGAAACTATAGGTACCGCTACTGCAGGAGTGTGTTCTTCATGGCCCTGACACCAGTCGTCATCGGCAGCAGAGGATTCCATACTACGCAGCCAGGTGAATTTCTCGTCTAAATGGTCGCTTCCATTCTGACATGGTGACGGAGGCAATCCCAAGGTTTCACGGAGATCTTGGATGTAGTCAATCACGCATGAGATAACTTCCAGTTTGGACAATCTGCAAATTATTCAAATAAGTCATTTTATTAGTAAACCTGTCATCTCTGAATTTTCCATAAGAATTACACTCCATCTTCATTATTAGGACAACTATTGATTCTTTAAGCACAAACTGTGTGCACATTTTAATAACTATTTTAAGTTAAAGTTATAAAGTACAACTCTTACCTTTTATTTTTCGGTGTGAAAGGCACCAACTCCTGCAATTTGGTTAGGTACTTCGTGATCTCCTGGCTTTCTTTCTCATCCTTCTTTGATTTCTTGTACACTTTTCCCATATCAGAGGAGTGACCATGATGACGAAGATACTCTACTGGAGAGTTGGAATTGCTTACTTGAGTCTTCATATTGAATATTACAAGTCCTGACTAATACTTTCCGTACAATGAGATCTCTTTCACTAACAACGCTATCTGCTTAACTTGACGAATATTTCCAAGAGAACCTTTCGCCACAGAAACGGTTTGCCAACTGAGCTGCCGTGCTCAGCACTCGTCGGCTTTTATATTTTGCTATCAGTGCAATGCTGAGCTATGTATATGCATGGTGGGCTCTCTGTGCAGTGTGCAGATGTGCATCCCTTTTCCCTTCGTTGTCCCTACAGTTTCCCACACTGCATGAAAGAAGGGTCCCAGTCCTGCTGCTCCAGAGTTTAAACATCATCTGCCGAAAATTCACACAGATTTAAAGCCTGGCTGTGCACTGCACACAGTCACACAAGACCAGACCACCGGCTACCCATCCCTTTGATTCTCATCATCATCACCCTCCCTGTTTTCTCTCTGTCCAAATCAGCTCAGAGTTCTGTTTTATTTTACCACGGGTACCACCACTGTTTTTATCTATTTCACATGACGCTAATATAAGTGCATCTGCCAAAACAAAAAATGCGTGTGAGCTGTTTTTATGCATTCATTTCCTCGTTTATTGCTACGTCAGTAGATTGAGATTATTGAAAAATCTGTGCATGCCATTATTATGTCGCTAGCTGGTGTGAACAAAAACCGAAAATTCAGTTTGATAGAAAAGCTCCTTTGAAAAGTCGCAATGCCTGGCGTTTACCGGATTTTGAGTCAATGATTTTTGTATTCTATATTGACCAGCAGCTGAATTCTCACATATTTTCTCCGCAAAAGTCGCAGAAGCGAAGATGTGAAACACGGAACATCATTAATTAAATAATACTCATGTATGTTGCCATACTTTTTCGATTAAAATTTGAAGATATATTGGAAACTGTACTTGACCTTGGAATGAACATGAGCACTACGAGACGTATTGTATTATCTTACTACCTGTCTCATCTTAAGATCAAACCATCAGTTTTTAACATTGTAGTAATACTTAGCATCTGCCAGAAAATCTCTGTAAATGTTATAATATTAGTGTTTGCTCTATCCTTTCTTACCATATTTGAGGAAATCTTCAGAACATTTTTCTCAAGGTCAACCCTTTCATCACTGGTAAACATTTTAGATGAAAAACGATCAGAAATCCAATCATTTCCTTTCCTTATGCAGGACCAAAAAGACTTTTTAAGTATTAATCTCTGGCACTTGAGCATCGGCACACAAAGTGCCCTCGCTATCACCATCGTTCTTATTATCAGGACCATTCTTCATAGCGTCGCGTAATAATGAAAGCAATACGTTCTCATTAATATCTTTTCATCATTATTATCACTCACAATCCTTTCAATTTCTTTTGGAAAGGAAAGACGAAATACAAGATTGATGACTGTGCAATGAAACGATGAAGGTTATTGTTGAAATATCAAGTGGGTCGGAAACTTCATTTTTCGGGAAAAAGAAATCTTTACACTTAAGAAAAATACCTGTGTAATCCAAATAAAGGGTAAATTGTGTATTTTGGAAAAAGGATTAAATAAACTAACAAAATCCATTAATAAAGTTAGGGTTTTTATTTTGTAAAAAACACTACTGACCTTGAAAATTTCATTTTTTTATTTAAAAAAATATATGGTGATAAAAACAATTTCTGGATTGTCGATCCTGACAGGATTTCACTTCACAGATGCTTGAAAAAGTGTGTAAAAAGTTGCTTGTTGATTAGGCACATATATACAATATGCAATATGTTCATTTTCCCCAACAACTCTTCCACATTATTTCGATAGGAGATAAAATACAAAGATAAAGTGTGTTGACTTTGTAACAATACTTTTCAAGAAACTACTGGTTTCCTGAAAAAAAAACATTTGTTAAAATGGACAATAATTCTGCTTCAAATACTTTACAATTTACATACATTGGAACTGAGTACGCATCGCATAATCTTAATTTGTACATAAAAATTGGTATATTTTGTCTACAATTCGAGGCCAATCTAAACATATAATATATCTGTTTTTCAAAAGCTTATCCGTTTTCCCAACATCCATACTTTTTGAAATTTTGTGAGTAAATACGTTTCCGCAGCAAATTCCATGCTTAGAGACAAAACAGTGGTTCGGGAACTTTCAAAGAAAAATCCAATTTGGAAGAAAATTTGAGAAGCGAGTTAACTAATTATAGCAGGACTAATTTCCTGCAAAATAATTCCTCTACACTTGACCAGCTGCCTTATAATTTATCCTGTTTACTATTATTACCATTACGTAACAAATCCCCGTCCTCTACGTTTACGTAATAAGCAGCAACAGAGTAGCGGAAGAGGAGGAGGAGGTGGCACAATGTTCATCCGCCTTTATTTATTTGCGGGTTGGGCTGGGCAGCTCTACTGATCATTTACCTTTTTACCCAATTTCCGAAGACCCTTAAAATCTTGTTTTTCGTTTTACCACGAAAAAGTCAAAAAGTAAAAAAATATAAAATTGGTTCGGCCCATTCATTTGTCCTGTCCTGATCGATCATGCTTCTCTCCTTAAAAAAATCTTTTGGCAAAAGGGAAGGCACACATGGTGTTATGACGTTACGCTTGCTTTAACTTGTTTCCACCAGCCCAGTAGTCGAGAGAAAGAACCATGTTTTTTAAAATGGACAACTAGACAACGAAACACTTGCACAGAAGTAAAACTTTTTGACTTGAACTTGACCCAGCAAAAATATTTTCTTATGGTTGACCATCTGGCTCGTCATCAGTGTGTGTGCGGACAAGCCCACATCATCACCATAAACCATGTTGCATGAGGGCTGGTGTGCAAGAATCTGTCAAATTTTTCACTTCTCCTGTAAAAATATGTGAAAGCTTTTTTTAAAAAAAATTATGAAAGAAACCTCTGTTATCAGTGTGGCCACAAACGCTGTTATGGCTGGATATTTTCTCAAATTATCTTCGGAGAAAAAAATGCCCCTTAAAAAGGGACAAAACAATCTTTCAACTTGTCAAACATGAGCTGTTCAGCCTTAAAAAGCCTCTCTGTTCATTACTCTGGCGTATGTATGTGTTAAATTTCACTTTAGCTCATTAGCTCCAAATTATCACGGGCTGCTCTTTTTGTTGCCACCTTGAAAAGGCAAAGAAGTTAACAGATGGACTGAAGAGTGGCTTGTGATTTTTAGAAAGATTGTGGAAAGACGAACGAACAAAACAGAATAAATGGCAATTTTCAAACCAATAAAAGCCCTAACTCTTAATTAATTAATCATCGAAATAAAATCATGACAAATGGTCATCAAGGACCACTATCATCATGGGTTGAAATGAATTAGCAAATGTCGGGTTTAATGATTGTGATTGGCTGACCAATGTAGCAATTTGAATTTTAACTTTATCTCCGTCCAACTTTTTATAATTGCTTACAATTCCTTGGCAATTTTTCTTTCAAAGACGTAATTGTTCAGTTCACATGATTCCAGAGTAATGAAGTAACAAGAAGCGCCATCCACCTGGCAGTCAGGATTAACAGATAATTATAATATAATTTGCGCCTGTTCTGCCGGAGCTAAAATCTGCAGAACGTGATCGAATCTGCCAGTCATTCCAGATGTTCGCAACACTACATCTCAAACCAGTAATAATTTGAACACGAAACGAAAAAGCAAAAGATAACGAAGAGAAGAAATATACATACCACCCTGCAATTAGTCTATAATTATTTGACATGACCATTTTACACGAGTGTTTACTTGCTATGAATATACATACATATTCGGATAAAGGGTTTTGCAGATATTTTGTGGAGCATATCCAGCGCCTACAACTTTTCCCGACCAAAGTAAGTAGAGTAGTATGTATTTACTCTTCAGGAAGAAGGATAATGTAGCTTGAAATAAACTTGTTGTTGATTTTTTTTGACATTTTAATGAATTACGACTTGAAAAAGTTGCTTCCTGGAAGCTTTTACAAATAAATAAAACACAATCATCCTACCAGCCCATAACAAAGGATGTCCACTCAGCAGGACGCATCGTCATTACATTCAAATTTTCAGAGGCACGCCGACGAATTGAATCAGATGTCTGCCTTTCTGAATCACCTGAAAATCGTCTTTCGGTCGCGCTTTGATTTATTTACTCCAAATAAATCATCTAGTAGTAGTACCATTTCAAAGTATGCAATCGCTTAATGTGAAATTACCTTTTCTCCTTTGCTGCTTCTGATTGTTTTACTTTAAGCATGAAAACGTGAGTCTGCAATTAATCTAATTAAAATCATTTCCTACGCCGACCCTCTGCCCAGCTGGTGGACTTCCGTTTAAAATATTTTTGTTGCTTTCTCTAATAGGTCTGCTGCCAAGTCATGATGGTGAACGACGTAGCTCATTTATCATAGGCTAAATGGTATATTCGTAATCCTCGGTGTCGATTTCTCTTTCCTTAATTCAATTATCGTTACTTGCCGTTACTACTACTTAGAATGCAGTTGCCGTATTTTTCACAGAATGCAACTTACTACTCTTTTTACTACACTTTGCAGCAACATAACATATTTATGACATCAACTTCAATTTCAAAAGGATATATTCGTGCATGCAGGTTTCGCGTTGTTAAAAAATTAGGCAATGTTAGGATTATTGGAACACATTTAAATTTCGTGCATCTTAAAATACCTTTTAGCTCGTAACTGCACATTAGAACTATGTATTTTGAATCAGGTTAACTTACTTTTATGAACGTTAAGTACTAACTATCAACCACCGCATCAAAAAGCATTTTACAAAAAAGTGGCGATTGTGATTATATAGAAAAAATGTTGATCCAACGTTGGGTTTAGGTGTCATCACAATCTGTGAAATAAAGACACATCATGATGCTGATGTGTCCATTTGCAATGGCAAGTTAAACGTCGATGACAATTGCAACAATAGGCCGAATAATATCTTTTCTTATAGCTTGCTTGTCGTGGAACGCACTCTGCATGGTTCCATTTTTGTAAATGTGTAAATTGGTTTAGTGCTTCTCATTCTCATCATGCTAAACCAGTAATTCAGATTTTGTCATTCAAGAAACACATCTTTCCCAAATATGTACCTGATAAACAAAGATGTGGGCTTTCTTTTCATTGACAATCATCTTTTATTGTTAAAGGGACGAAAGTTCCTCGTGCAGTAAATGGCTATGCGTTTAGTAAAACGTTTTAAAGTAAACTCACAAACAAGCGTTTGCGTGTACAAGCTCCCACCATTAACAAAAAACGTAAAATGTTAACTCTAAATGTTTCAAATGTACATTTTTCATTGTTTGTTTTGTTTAGTCACTTGTGTACATTTGCGGAGCACTCGATTTCTAACATTATGTCACATTAAAAAAGGAAGTTTTTTTTGAGGAAAGAATGTCTGTCTGTCAAAGGTTTCGGCTTTATATGAATCATATAATGATCATCATATACATTAAATACATGGATATCCATGATATATGTATAATTATTACAATGGAACCAGCTGCATCCAGGTCCACTAAAAAGAATGCCAATAGTAAAATAATTCAATCATACATCAGCAACAACTTGTGACTGAAAGGCAATAAAAAGAGAGATAAAATGACTGCTAGAAACCCTCTTTCGAATTTCTGTCATTGTCAGTTTTGGGGACCTTTCTTAAAGTTGTAAAAATTGTGTCGGATTTCTTTGTTTCCTCACAAACGTAATATCTGCTTCTTCTGCCTGTGTTTGTTAATTTCTTACGCAAGTCTTTCAATTTGACTCCATGTTTCTGTTTCGTTTGGAATTTTAAATGGCACGCAACCAATATACGTGTAATGGAGGGAGGGATGCTTCAAAGACAAGTACCCAATGACCAATGACCGGATGCTCATAATAAAAGTGTAAAGTATCCTTATTCTTGCTAACTTGTTTGGTATGCATTATGCAC